>QTSX02006435.1:0-307316 GCA_014839935.2 Entomophthora muscae | reverse complement strand
AGTGGCTTATTCCCTTGGCACTTGATGCAGCAGTCAATTGTCTCTTGGATGTCAAAATTCATTGCTTCCCAGAAGTAGGTGCAAGACAGGATCTCCTTGGTCTTCTGAAAGGCACCATGGCCTGTTGCCTTATGAGAAGCTGTAACAATGCTAGTTCTTTCTGATGGAGGAGGGAATATGTGTTCCTTGTCATTCACCAGCTTGTATAGCACACCATTGCGTAGTACTGTATCCTTTCAAAGGTCCTTTAGGATATGCTGCACTTTCTCAGGCTTGTTGCTAAATTTCCCAGTCATCATTTTGTGGTACAGCTGATCTGCTAATGGGCTTACTAGGGCCACAGTGGGTAAGCGGGATAGGCAGTCTGTGTTCTGGTGCTTTCTTCCAGGGAAGTAGAGGATTTTATAATCCAAGGCCTGTAGTTTCAATGCCCATTAGGCAAGTTGGCCTTCTGGTTCCTTGAGGCTCTGGAGCCAAGCTAGGGACGTGTGGTCTGTGACCACTGTAAAACGTACACCATGGATGTAGACCCAAAATTGTTTGCATGCATAGGTGACTGCCAGGCATATGTGCTCTGTCACTGTATAGTTGCGTTCATGGACGTTTAGTGTCCTACTAGCATAGGCTACAGGGTGTTTGAGCCCCTTGTTGTCAAGTTGGGATAATACAGCCCCAACTGCAGTAAATGAGGCGTTGGTATGGATCACAAATGGTCTTTCAAAGTCTGGGTACATCAGAACAGGATTTTTTGACAAGGCCAAGTGTAGTTTGTTGAAGGCTCCTTGGCATTGCTTACTCCATAAAAAGTCAACTCCCAATTTCAGCAGGTGGAAGAGAGGTTCTTCAATGGCTGCAAAGCAGGGGATTAAATGCCAATAATAACCAACCATTCCCAAGAATACCTGTACATCACATTTTGACTCAGGTTGCTTCATCTTAGATATGGCTTTGGTTTTTGCGGGCTGGGGACATAGGCCGTGACTGTCTATAACAAAGCCCAGGTATTCCAGCTGGTCTTTGAAGAACTGGCATTTTTGTGGCTTTATATTAAGATTGGCATCTGCTAGCCTCTTGAAGACCTCTTCCAAGTGAGCTAGATGCTCAGTGAAAGTCTTAGAGAAGACATTGATGTTGTCCAAGTACACTAGGACACAGGAGAGTTTAAGGTCACCAAGGATGGTGTTCATGGCTTGCTGGAAGGTTGCAGGGGCATTGCACAGCCCTTGCAGCATCCTTGTTGGCTGGAATAGTCCTTGTGAGGTTATGATGGTGCATTTTCCTTTTTCTTTGAGGGGTAGTTTAATCTGCCAATAGCCCAATATGAGGTCCATGGCAGAGAAGTACTTGGCGCCCCTGAGGCGGCCTAATGCATCATCTATGCAAGGTAAGGGGTATGAGTCCTTTTTGGTGACCTTGTTGAGGTGTTAATAGTTGATGAAAACCCGGTTAGAACCACCTTTCTTCTTGACAATCACAATAAGAGATTCCCAAGGACTTTTGGACGGAATCAACATGCCTTGTTTCAGCAGTCTGCTGACTTCTTTTGAGATGGCTTCTTTGTTTGCTTTTGATTGTTGTATGGGGTGCATGCAGATTGGAGGTGTGGCTTCTGTATTGATGTAGTGGGTTACTCCTTCAGCACAACCCAGATCATTATTGCTTTCCGCAAAGATTGAGCGGTACTTCTCAAACAGCAAAGATGCCTGAGCTTGCTCCTCAGGGCCAAGAAAGGAAAGGTCAGCTAGGGGGTAGTCAGGTGAACTTCTGGCCCAGGTTTGTCCGGTAGACCCATTTCCTCAAATGTACCAAATCCCTTAACCTCAGATAGTTTCTCTGTGGGGTAGAAGTTTAAGAAGCCTACCACTTGGTCTTTCTTGATAGAAAGTGTCTTCTTTGTGAGGTTGGCCAAGAGGACGTGTATCTCCTGTTGGCCAAGGGTAACAATGCCTGGCGCAATGCAGGGTTCAAAGCAAGAGCGGCCCTAGGGTTTGACAACTTCTCCATATAGTCCTTCAGGGACAACCACAGACAACCCAGTCTCTGCAATCTTCTGGTGTCCAGGCTCCAGGAAAAAGGCGGGCCTGGTCCTCAGCAGAATACCCTTATGTTCCATAATCTGTGTAGGAGGTTTACGCCTATTTTTCCTGACAAGTTTGTATTCTACTGGGAAAATTCTGTCAGCGTAAGCCAGGTTGACAAATTTGCAGGGCTTGGGGGCAGTGTCTTGACCTTCCTTACTTAAGAAAAAGGGTAAGGTCTGACCAAGGATTTTGAAGGTGGCAAGACCCCAATGTGTCATGGCTCCATATTTCACCAGGAAGGAGGTGCCTATGAGGAAATTGTAGGTGTTGTTTGGTAGTACAACTGCTGGGGCAGATACTGCAATGGAGCCAAATTGCATAGGTAATGTGCTGTATGCTCCCACAGAGTAAGTGGGTTCCTTGCCAGCTGTAACAAAGGGTGATCTGTAGTCAACATCTGGGGCTATACCCAATTTCTTCACCATCTTAGTGGAGATGGTTTTAAATGGAGCACCACTATCCACTATGGCTCAAATGCAATGTTTGTTAACTGATATGTTAATGTAGGTACAATCAATATAAGAGTCATCAAGGCTTTTTAATGTGTGTATCCCATTCTCCTTGTCACTCTCCAAGGTGCAGAGCAAACTTTTGCAGACATCAGGGTATGAGGATTTAAGCTCCTCCAGGGGGAAAGCTACTTGTATTGACTTCAAGTTTGGGGTGACGTTGGAGCATGGCAAACAACAATTTTCTCTGGCATCCTGTAACTGAGCTGTATATGGTTTTAATACTTCATCCAGGGCGGCCTCTTCTTGCTTTACTTTACTTTGGGATTGGGTAGTCACAGCATAGAGGTTGTTGGCTACAACTATATGAATTGTGTCTTCATGCAGCTCTTTGGGACAGTGGTCTTTGGGGCCAGGTTCAATGGGAACGTTGAGGGATTTATTGGAGGTATAATTTCCCTCTTCTACTCTGCCTTGGCTTTTCCCTCAGTTGTGCTAGCGGAATGGGATTGTACAGCATGTACCTTCTTGGTGTTGGTCAGACACTTTTATTTCCAGTGTCCTGCTGTGTTTCAGGCAATACAGTAGGGACCCTTCACATCAGGAGGTTGTGAAGAGAACTCAGCAGAGCCCTCTTTCTGAAAGTGTGGTTTCTTGTAGGTTGGCTTTGGCTGTTTGGGCTCAGGTCAATTGGGAGGACCAAACGTTTTGGCGTGACTACAAAGACAGTCCACAATTTCTGACACATCCTTGCCTTTGACGTAGGCAGGGTCCATTGCCCTGTGGAGCTCTCTTTACAGGTGGGTGGCCTGCTTCATTGCAGTGTGGATGTTGAAGGTGGAGACCGTTCCAGAACCAAGGAGTACCAGCACGTCATGGTAGAATATTTCTGCAAATTCTTGCAGAGTTTTTCCTGGAGTAAACTTTATGGCGCCAAACTTGGACTTCCTGGTGAAGAGGATATCCTCCCCACCAAACTCCTCTAGTACAACATGTATTTCTTCTTGATAAATCCAGTCAGTTGCAGGTAGGCGTGGAATCACTAAGTTGACGCTGACTGCATCTAGTGTGGTGATGAGTGTGGTTGCCTTCTGATAGTTGCTGGTGCCTCTCATGGCCATCTCATAGAGTCTCAGGAAGGAATGTATGCTCCCTTGTTTATCAAATTTTGGGAGGTTCAGAGGTTTGAACTGTTTGTTTACTGCTATAGGCTTGGTGGGCTGGCAGAGGGAGGCAGTTGATTGCCTATCTGCCGTGTAACTACACCTAGCCCTAGGTGTGGCTTTTGGCGTGAATGGCTCTCTGTTAGGAAGGGTTGTGAATAGCTTGGGAATCTCTCTGTTTGAGTGTTCCCCTTCCTCCTCAGAGGTGTCAGCGGCATCTTTATAGTGGTCTGCGCGCATTGAGGATGATGTTTGCTGGCTGATGGAAATGCACTTACAGCCTTTTGTTTCTAGTAGCTGGACCAGGGCTTCCATTCTATCCAGGAAGTCATGGACATTACTGTTGTCCATCTGCAGGCTTCTTTAGCAGAGCTCAGACTCTACGCCCATGGTGACTTTGGATATGTGTGACATGGCATTTTTCAAGGTCGTCTGCTCTGTTTGCAGGGCCATTATGATCTTGTGCGCTCTAGCAAACTCCTCCTCATATCCACTGATTACGCTCTCCAGGATTGCTACCTTAGTCTCCAGTGTTTCAAACTTGGCACTTTTTGGGCAAGGCAGCGGTTTTGGCGTGGATGAGCGGGATACCTTCAGGTGGCTGTCACCCTTTGCTTCCAGTCTCTGAAAGTTGTCCAGGACATATTTTTTGAACTAGTGAAGCCGCAAGCCAAGCTGTTCCACTTCCTTGTCTAGGGCAATCACGTTCTGGTCCATGGTGGCTATGTTGTCTGCCATACTCATGCTGAACTTGTCTGATTCAGCACAGAACTTGTACACGTCCTATATCCATGCTAGAGAAGCTCTGCGGGTGTTCATTGCTTTGTGTACCATGGCCCTGAACTTTGTGTTTAGGATGTCAATCAGTTCATCAATTTGTGCATGTGCATTCCCCCCATGGACTGACTGGACAGGACCACGGCACGCATCTCAAAAAAGGAGGCATTGGCTGTGGCCCATTGTTCAGCCCAGTCACAACAACAGGAGAGGAGGGCATCTCCCAGGGAAGACAACTCAAGATTATGGCGGGCGGCAACAAGCTGGAGTTTCTTTACAGAGGGCTGAACAAAGCCAGCAAGGTATTTTATGGTGTGTTCTCCTCCCGCAAGGCGCTCCTGAAGGGCTTGGAATGACATGTTTCAATAAAGCCAATAAAGTTACCAACAAGTTTCCTGGTTGCGGTAGTGGAAGAAGATGCTGAGGTTCTGGTCAGGTCAATCAGAGGGACGGAGGCGGAACCCGCAAAACAAAGTCTTGGCCAGCTCTATAATCTGTGTGTGATTGTAGGAACCAACCAAGACAAGGCCTTCAGGGACAGAGGGCAAAGGTGCCACAGCCAAAGGGACAGTTGCAGGAGGGTGAACAACCACAGAATTGTTCACAGAAAAGACAGGAGCACTCTCACTGTCTGATGATTCTATCTTGTACCCATACTTGTCAACAAAGCTGAGCGGAGGTGGAGCCAAGGACAATCCTTGGCGGGCGGGGACAGTTTCTGTGGGCATTGGCAGAGGCTCAATTTCAAGTGAGCGCCAATGTTGAGCAACTTGGGTTATTGCTGGTATGTTTAAAGCTACAGATAGATGTTAGCCTTGCCAATTTACTCTACCTAATCCTATGCAAGAGCACTACAGACTACAATAGAATAGAACTTTGAAGATAATTATGTTTATTAAAACTGGAGTACAATCTAGCCATCAGCTGCAATCCAACAGGTGTAACTAAGAACTTGCTGTTCTCCTTTCAGGCTTCTGTATCATTATATACTGCAACAACCCTTGTCCTTTTCCTTTCAGACAGTTCTCAGTGGCTACCTTTGCAATAGGTTCATCTTCTCTGGCTGTGCCTATTCTGATTGGCTGTCCTTGGCATGTGTGCTGCTACTGGCCTTAGCAGGCATACATGGCACTTCAGCTACAACCTACGCTCTTCTTGAGCTAGCCTACTGTCATTTATTGATTGGCTGTATCTTACACGCCTATTATTGCGCTGTGAAACTTTGCTGTATTTAGTTGATGCTTAGAAATTGTCTCTGTTCAGCCCTCCTACATTGGAAGGTAGAATTATGTTATTCCATTTTTAGGACTTAATCAGTGATCCTTTTCTGGCTGGCAAGCCTTCTGCTTATTAATGCAACAGGTCAAATTGGGGATTATACACTGTATAATAGCAAACTCAATCCAGTATTGACCCGTGAGTTATCTGCCGTGTAATACTGACCCAGACCAATAAGAAACCTGATTATACGCCATGTAATGCTGACCCAAACTTGGTATTTCCTTGAAATATGCACATCACTTGTTTGATACATTCATATAACCCTATCAGGCTGGGTGGGTCTGAGTTGATACAACGTCCAGCAGGATGATATGAGCAATATACAGTTGATGATTTAGTGATTACTTGGCGTGTAATCAATGATAACCACTATATTGGCTAACGTTTATACAGCGTATAATAGTCATATCAATTATAATAAACTAGTGATTATACAGTGTATTATTATTACACATTGTAATGATAATCAGTGATAATATGGTGTATAATTGTTGCATCTATCATAATAAACTAATGATTACACAGCGTATAACTGCCATATCCATTATAATATGTTAATGATTATAGGGTGTATAATTGCTACACTTAATAGAATATTGACCTAGTAATATTACAGCATATAACTGATAAAGATCTGCATACAATGATTAGCCTGATTATTTGTGGTCAATCAGCCTAATCTCACATTCTGCTACCTCTTCAAATTAATTTGGAGAAATGTTAGAGCACCTTCTCCAACATTTCCCCTAAACTGTTCCAATTCCTTCCCATAGCATAGCATCTTGCATAGCTATCAAACAACTTATCAAGCCCTTAAAAATGACCTCCACCTAGGTTGTGTTTTTTGGGCCCTCATCAGAGAAACTACTCAGACATAGGAAATAAGTCTCCCAAGTGAAGTTTCACCTAGACTTGATCCCATCAGTGACCTACACTTTAGGTCATCAGAAGCAAGCATTCCTTATGCATTACAACTTTTTTTACTCACCCAAGTAGTTAACTTGAGCTTTCAAGTGCAAATCAACAAAATTTACTTCTGAGATACCTCCAAGTTTTTAAATTCAGCAGCTATCTCTCTAGACAGC
Source organism: Entomophthora muscae (assembly GCA_014839935.2). Lineage (NCBI taxonomy): Eukaryota > Fungi > Entomophthoromycota > Entomophthoromycetes > Entomophthorales > Entomophthoraceae > Entomophthora > Entomophthora muscae. The sequence goes on along the minus strand of QTSX02006435.1, from coordinate 300,480 downwards.
TGTAATACCCAGATACAGTAGGTACTACTTGCAGCAGGTATGGCAGGAGGTTGAAAAATTGGAAACCATTCAGGAAGGTGACAATCAGATAGATGGTCATCAACCAGCAGAAGACCTTGGCATGGATGTTGTATCTTCTGAAGCTCCCAGAAAAGTAGGTTAACACATAGTACATGGAGGTGTACATTTCAATGGACAGTGTGGAATGTGGAGACACCAGGGGAGGCCAGGGGAAGCCAGGAACCAGTGTGGGAAGAGTTGAGTTGTCCAGGGTCATAGTGAGGATCATGACCTAGCCCTTCTGGTGAGGGGCCAAAGAACTCTGGTCCTTGTTGATAGCCTCTAATACCAAGGCAAGCTGTAAGCACAGCTTTGAAGATGAGGTGGTTCATCTTCCTTGGATTGGAGGGAGTTTGGCGGGGACTAACTAGTTTTAAAGTTGACTTAAGTTTTAAGTAAGATTTAGCTTTATTTAGGGTATTAGACTCAATAATAGCACAAGCTATTACTGAGAAAAGGGTCCCTTATTTATAGTGCTTCCCACTGTGCAAAGTTTTGCACGTGGGAATGAAAACAAGGGGTTGGAGAACCCAAAAGTTTGGAAAATGTGATTGGAAATTGGGGTTTGAGAAGGTGGTCAAACTCTTGTTCTTTGAAAATCTGTTGGGGGTTTGGCCATTCTTGACAAGAGCCAATGATTCTCCCTGGGTAGGGAGTCAGGTGATGATGAAGACTCATAGAACTTTCTAGATCTATTTTTGTTTTGGAAGGCATGGTTTGGCTGGGGTCTAGACTCAAGCATGTGGTTTGGTCCTCTGAATCCCATTGGTTTAGAGTAGAATTATTCTTAAAATTTGAACTCTGGGTTTTTTCTTCTTCTGAAGGGCCAGAATAATTTATAGGGTCTGAATCCTGAATTTTCCCTTCTTCTGAAGGGCAGGAATTAGTCAGTAATTTTTCCCCTGTAACCAGGGACTTTTCTGATTGGCTGCAGTTTATGGGGGCTTCTGATTGGCTGTGGGGTGGGGCCTGGGACCCAGATGGGTGGCTGGCAGCCAACTGGGACCTGGAGGGTGAGCATCTGGACTGGGGGCTGGGAGCTAGCCTGCTGGCAGCTGGGTGGACAAGTGAGTGGCTGGCGGGGGCCTGGCTGGTGGCTGGAAGGCGGGCAAACGGGGGGCTGGCAGCCAGCTTGCTGGCGGCCAGCTGGGAAAGCAGATGGCTGGTTGGGCCCTGGCTGGCGGGTGGGGGGCTGGTGGTGGGCCTACTGGTGCCAGGCTGGGCAAGCGGGTGGCTGGCGGGGGGCTTGCAGGTGGCTGGCTGGGCAGTGAGGGTTTGGCGGGCAAGCAGGGGGTCAGCAGGAGGCCTGCTGACAGCTGGCTGGGTGCTGGGAGGGTGCTGGTGGGCGCCTGCCTGGATGATAAATTATCCCAGTGGTTGTTAAATTCTGTTTTTTCCCTCATTTATTTTATTTCCCCCAATTAAAGGGGAAAAGTCCTTATTAATTTTTGCCTCTTTAACAGGAAATACTTCTATTCTTTTCCAGAATTGTCCTCCAGTAAGAATTTGGTTTATTTCAGGAACTATTCCTGACAAAAGCTACCCCAATGATGGTTCTAGGCCATCCATGCTTGCATAATAGCAGTAGCCCTCCTTAAAGCTATTTTTAAGTCATATAAAGAGATTCTTTGTCACCTTACCAGGTAAAACAGCCCAACTACATTATCACCCCAGTTGGTATCAAGATTTTAATGCTATCCAGCACATCCATCTCAGGGAAAACCCCCAGTGTAATGATCCACATGTGGAGCTATTTTTTGGGTGTGGACTGATGTTGGTTAAGCAGAGAATGGTTGTCTGATATAGGTAAATGTTTGTGGTTTTGTCTGTTTGGCCAGCTGTAATAGATGGGGTTTTTCCCAACCAAGGTGGTTAGGGTTTGGTTTTTGCCTTGGAGTGTTAGTAAGGTGGCTCCTTGCTAGTGCTGTGGAATGGTACAGAAGTTATGGATACTCTGGGATATGCTGAGGTAGCATTGAGACCCTGATACTAACTGGGGTGAGAGTAAAGTTGGGTAACTTTACCTAGTATAGAGGTAAAGTTTCTCTTTCTGTGACTTTATGGTAGATTTAATGAGGTCTCAAAGTTTTGGGGCAAAGCATGGATAGCTCAGAACTATCATTAGGGTAGCATTCAATATAATAACTTTAGAAATTAATAATTTGGAGGTTTCTGGGAAGTGAAGTTAGTTATTTTGTGCCTGAAAGCTCAAGCCAAACACTTGGGTGAGTAAAAAGTTGTAATGCATGAGGAATGCTTGCTTCTGATGACCTAAAGTGTAGGTCACTGATGAGGGTCAAGTCTAGGATGATGCACTTGTGGAGAATTATTTCCTGAGTCTTAGGTGTTGACTAATGGGGACTACCAAAAGGAAGACAAGATAGAGGCCATATATAAAGGCTTGATAAGTTGCTCAATAGCTATTCTAGGTGCTAGGATATTATGCTAAGATTAGAAAAAATTGGGGAAATGTTCCAATATTTCCCTGAACTGATTTTCTGAGGTAGCAGAAGGTGGAATTTTTTCTTTGGGGTTTTTGAAGTAGCAAAACAAGGAGGAATGTTGAGTAAATTGCAGTTAAGAGGTTTCCTTAGTAAGTTCCTATGGTATATTAAGGTATTTTTCTATGAGAACAGGATACAAAACTGTCTTGGTGGGATGTTTTCCCTGGATTTTACTATGAGAGTAAAGATCCAGGGAAAATGTTGAAGAATATCCATAAGAACAAATTAAATATTATCTACTATTTAAATTTATTGAAGTTGAATGCAAGGAAGTCTGATGCTGGAATATTAACCAGTTAACGTTTTAGTGTGCAAAGAGTTGACACTTTGAGTGGTGCAAATTGATTTCCTAGTTGGATTATGGTGGACTTTCATAAATAGTGTAGTTTTTAAAGATGCAATTATTGTTTGAGTTGAGGGTATGTTTTCTGAAGAATATGATTGGTTTGAAGCCAAAAGCTTAAAGTATAGCAAGAAAACAGTGAATCAACAATTTAAGCTTTTGAGAAAGGAAGTGTGTAAGTTTATTTCATTATAGAAAAAAGTGAGAACCAATATTTTAAGATTTTGAAGAAAGCCATTCTGAAGACAGAACTGTTAGGAAAAGGACGCTATAAGAAGGAGGCTAGTTGGAAATTTGAGGAGATCTTTTGGAAAGATTTTGGTTGCAAGCAGGATTTTTGTTGAGTGCTTGATTTTCATCTTGATAATTACACATCTAGTTAATTTGGAGTAAGCAGAGCTCTTTTAAAGTGTTAGAAAGTCCTTTTTGAAGGAGAATCTGGTCAAAAGTTCTTCAAAACAATGGCAAATCAAAAGGTTTTTAAGGGGATTGTGAGAGAGGGGGCTAACTAACTGATTTTGCCTCCCATCTGGGCAAAAAAAACCACCAGGATGCTGCCCAGTGGAGAACTGGGACAGCCGCTTGAAGGGGGGACCACAGAGAGGACCTAGGGGACAGCTAAGTGAAATACACATTCAATCTCATCAGCACTAGGCCAGTAAGCAACCAGGGAGTACAGGTGAAAGTGGGAGGGGGATTTGCAGGCACTTGAAAAGGTGCCAAGTCACTCTTCTCTAGACCAAGGAGGGGAGGTGCTGATGTTCCCTTGCCCACAAGAACAGGCAGGGCATGGTCAACAACCTCTGATTCCAGGTCATTGCAAGTCAGGCTCTTGACCATGGCCTCTCCAGAGAACAGGAAACCACCAGGGAGATTCAAGAGGGTGTAAGGATCCTCACTCACAAGCCGCACATAAGAGGAGATTTTTGACCACAAATTGGGTGAAGTGGGCTCGGGTCCTTGGCTTCCTCCCGTTTTGGCCTGGGGTTTCCGGGGGTGGCGCCCCCCCGACACAACAAGAAAAAAAAAAGAAGGGACACCACCACCCCCCCCCCCCCCCCGGCCCGCGGGCGGCCACCACACCCCCCCCCCCCCCCGGGTCAAAATAATGTGTGGGGTGGGGTGAGGGGTGGGGGAGGGGGGGTGGTTTGGTAAAATAAAATGAAAAGAAATTTTTTTTTGTGTTGGGGGGAGAATGCGAGGGTTGTGGTGGTGGTTGGGGGGTTTGTTTTTTTTTTTTTGTTTGGAAAGAAAAAGAGGGGGCAAAAGGTGGAAGGAAAGAGAGAAAGAAGGGGGGGGGGGGGGGGGGAGGAAAAAATAAAAAAAAAAAAAAAAAAAAAAAAATAAAAAAAAAAAAATAAATAAAATATAAATAAAAATAAAAAAAAGTTTATATAATAATACCCCCCCCCCCCCCTCTTCTCCCTCTTAAATAAAAAAAAAGAAACACGGGCCCGGGGGGGGGGAGGAAAAAGGAACGGGGTCCCCTCTTGCCCGCCCTCCTCTCTTTTCCTGCGCGGGGGGCCGGCCACGCGCGGGCTTTCTGGTGTGGTTGTTGAGGGGTGAAACATCAAATCACAGCGCCCACTCTCCCTCCCCAATGGGCCCTCTCTGGGCCCCCCGCCGGCAGTGTTCGTGGGGGGTGGTTGCTCCTGTGGCTCCCACAAGCGGGGGCGGGCACGCGCGTGGGCGGCCCGCCGCCCCCCGCGGGGTGGGGGGGCGGGGTTGAACCCCCCCTTGGGCCCGCTCCCGGGGAATGAATGTCAATACTGACAGTCAGCCACAGAAGCACAAGGAAAAAGAGCCAAGGAAAATACCACAAACTTCAGCACTGGGAGTATCATGGTTGAATTCTCCACAAAATTTGGGTAAGGTTAGTGGTTTTGTTTTAGGCTAAAACAATATAATTTTGTCTAGAAGGAGCACCCACAGGCAAGAGAACAGGCAGGAAGTGATAGAGGGGCTTTGGATGACTTGGCGGTATACTCGGGTGCCTTTAGAACAAACAGAAACAAAAGCGGGTTCAATAATAAAGAATTTAAAGAAAAAATCAAAGTAAAAATAGAATTTTATATTGAAATTAACTAAAAAAACTTAAGTTCAAGCGTAAACTTTGAAAGCAAAAACAACAACAACTATACGCTGGAGTCTGTTTCAAGAGTCCCAGAAGAAGGACCGGGTTTGAAACAGGTTGGTGGAAGGTAAGAAGTAATAGAAACACTAACACTTTTACTATAGATTGTAGGAAACTCAACCAGAGATCCCAACCAAACTAAAAATATAAAATTAAGTGCAACATAATCCAAACTTTTATAAATTGGAGAATTGACAAGAAGGGGATTCAAAGTCCCCTGGCATTGTTAAAAGTGGTGAGTTGGCAGGCAGTAATTACATGACCTCAAGTGTTACATCTAATTTGCCAAGGGAGAAAATTTGCTAACCAGGGCCAGGAGGACTGGAGGGTTTCAAGGTAATTTCCCCAGCTCCACCTGATTGGCTGGATGGCATCCCAACCATTTTAGATTCAGTTGACTTTGAGACCATTGATGTATTGTCTTTTGATTGGGTGTTCCTGATTGTTTTTAAAAGAGGGCAACACCATGCTAACAAATAGTCCAAATTGATCAGTGTTTCCTCCCACGTTGGGACAACCAAAGCCAGGGAATCCACAGGGTAAGCCAGTACAAATCTCTCATCAACAGTATGATCTAAATCTCCTAGGGAATTGAGTGGCTTAGCCATAATTTTTGGGCCTTTTTGGTGCAGCGGGAGAAAACAGTTTGGTCCAAGGCCAAAGGTGGCAGTGAATTTACATGGATCTTCTTTTCTGCTAATAAAGACTATCTTAACCCCTATCCTTCCTTTTTGTGACAGAGAACTTCCCTAGTGATAATGATTTTGGAGCTAGTCAAGAGGATCAGAAGAGGCATAAATTTAGTCTGTTTATTCATAGAAGACTGCTGGTTAAGAAATAAGTAAAGCAGTACAAATAACCTTGAGATCTGGCATATTGTTGTACCAAAAAATTATTATGCAAATAGCCCCTAGATGATGAAAAAAATTTGGTATACCATACATTGCTGTGAAATATGATTTCTTTAGTTATCAATTACCAGTGATTATTGGGGGCATGATGAGTCCCTTTTGGAGCTTTCATATTATTCACTTTTTCCTTTCATAGAAAAATTTCCCCCAAAGATGTCATCCCAGCCCAGCTAGTCCCTGGCTTTGACCCAGCACACACTTTGGTGACCTCCTAAGAGCAGGAGTGCCACACCCAGCTTTATTATCACCCCATATGGTCTAAAAATGCTTATACCCCTTGGTATAACCATTTGAGGGACACTTTCTATCATTCCAAAGCACCAATAAGGGGCTACCTTGCTAATACCTCAAGATATAGACCACCTATTTCAACCAACAAGGCTAAACATATCAATAAGCCAATCAATATTTACCTTTCTCATACAACTAATCTTTATTTGACCAATTCTAAGCTTTTGCCTGTAAAATAGCTACTCATGTGTATCATCTGGGTATCAGGGACATTTTAGGCCCTGATATCATCCCCTACCATATTTGAGCTTGCAAAAATTGACTATTTATTTTTGTATTTGTATTCTCTCACCAGGGTCTCTCCATTGGTCAGGTTGGCTTTGGGCTCTTGGGTATTTTCTTTAATTTGGTATCATTTATATTTAATCAGTAAGTGTGGTATTTGGTATTGGATTTTTAGTCCTATTATGGCATCTACTTTATGTTGCAACCAAGTTTCCAGACTTGCCTGCTAACATATCTTACAATACACAGGGGACGCTTGATGAGTTGTCCCTTGACGTATCTAACAACATGGATTAATCTGATGGCAATATCAAATGGTGGGTACTTCATCCTAATTAGGAGCGCTATCAATTCAACTTGCTGATCCCTCCATGAGTTATTCCTTGGCTTTAAACCTTACATGGAACTTCCCACTATGCCACCCCCTTGTGGCTTTCCCCATATGGTATATTAATCACAATATTCTACAATAAACAATACCTTATTCTTATTATTCTGTCCTTTCCATTGGACTGTGTTCTTCCTCAATTCCAAATACTGAATCCTTATTGGTTCAGTTGCAACATTTGTGTTTTTTAAAGCTTCCTACTTTAATAGGTGGGGTAGCTTCTCTTGCTAACTGATGTGGAATAAAGGTTTATTTCTTCTTAAATAACAAGAAACAGTGAAATACATCATGGGTTTTCCATTGATGGTGTAACTCTATCTTATATGCTACCTGATTAATGTGCTGTAGGACTTTGTAAGTCCCAGTTTGTTGAGGGCTCATATTATCATAGAAAGCTGTAGTATTGATGTTTTTGGTGCTGAGACAAACAAGATCTCCAACTTCAATTAGGGACTAGTTCTTTGAATTTTGTTATCAAAAGCTTTGTACACTTTTACTGCCTTTATCAAGATCTGGGTGCATTTCTCTTGACTTGTGTGGATGTTGCTTACCCTGTCCTGTCTTTATTGACTATCAGCTTCCTTTGTGGTGAATCCATCTCAAGTTGGGTTAAATCTGTAGTTGGCCTTGAAGAGAGGCATGCTAGTGGATCTTTAGTCTTTGTTGTTGTGTTTAAATTGAGACATAAGTAAGTGAGTTGCCTAGTCATTCTGCTCTGAGTTCACATAGCATTTTAGGTACTGTTAGAGAACCTGGTTTACTCTCTTAGTCTGAGCATCACACTGGGAGTGATATGCAGTGGATAGTTATCTTTTTATCTCCAAGTCTTTTATAGTTTGAGCTCAAAATTGGATGTGAACTGGGGTCCTTGGTATGACACTAATTCTTGGGAAAGTCTGTGGTTCATAAAACATCATTCCTGGATAGGTTAGCAGTCACTTTAGCAGTTATTTTGGTGGTAGTTGGGATAAATTTAGTCATTTTGGGAAACAATCAACAATCACAAGAATTACATTAAATTATATTTAAGTAGGTAGTTCAATAATGTAGTCCACAAATACCAATTTCCAAGGACCTTCTGAAATCTGAAAGTGTTTCAGTAAACCTTCTGACTTATCACACTTGGGTTTAGTGTCTTCACAGATTTCACATACACTAATGTACATCTTGATTTCCAGGTTTTTCTAAGGCCAAATGTAAGCTCTCTGAATTCCTTTTATAGTATTTGTACGTCCAGGGTGTTCCAACATAGGAGAGTTGTGGTATTCTTTCAGTATATCCAAATTAATGGTCCTTCAGGTACATAATTTTTTCTGTTTAGTTGTATGTTCTTCTGTGTAGGGAGTAGCCAGATTGATAGTAGCAGATGTTGATATCTTTGTTCAAGTCTTTCATGATGGTGCTGCAGTGCTTGTCTAGGGTCTGGTAAGATTTTATTTCTTCTCTTCTACTATATATTCCTAGTACAGTAGTTTTAGAAGCTATGGCAACAACCAAAAATACCTCAGATTTAAACAAAACAATTTCAGATTTGAACAAAATCCAATTCTCATGTTAAAACATACACTCTGTTAACAGGGTTTATTGGTGTTAATGGGCAAAATGAGTCAACACAGCAACAAAGAGCTCACGCGCAAAGCAAAACCATTTAAAATACAATCTAAAATACATTGATTCACAAACAAAATGGTGTGAGTTGACTTTTGGTATACATATGTTTACTATGTGAATTGGTGAAAAAAATACACTCAAGCAAGGTGAGTCAAAACTCAATCCAAAAATGAAACACAATAGCAACTCACTATGTAAATAAAATCACTCACTCAGTGTGTGCAATGGATTGTAATCATGAATGATACCAAGGTATCTAAAATAAGACACAAGATCTGAAACATAAATTTTAAAAATACTGTGTTGGGTGTTTAAATTTGGCAGTAAAATCTAGGAAAATGGGTGGATTTTTTTTAGTATTCTAAAATGGGCATTGTAAAACCAAAAACAACTAATTAAGAAATAAAAAAATCTATAATTGGGATATTGGGAGAGAAAAACTCTAATTAAATATCTATATTCAGATAAAATCAAAAAATAAAATTAGGGAGTAACTTAATTTAAAATTTATTTAATATTTTATTAAATTTTAAAATGAAAGGAACACAACAACAGACTACCATTGCACCTGTTGTGCGCTGCGGTTGTGGTTGCCCCCGCGGGTCAAAGAATAGAATTAGTACAACACAAGTGCCTACTCAGGAGGGAGGCGGGAGAGGAGAGTTCCATAGTGACGCTGCACTGACACAGCCAGTTCAAGGAGTACAAGCTGCTAGGGTGCAGAGCATCACCCCTTGGGTCCCAAAGCTGACCTGGAAGCCCACCAAGGTCACCACTACAAAGAAAGTTAGAAACAAGGAGGTAGAGCTTACTTCATATGTGTTTGATGTTGTGTACCGGCAAGAGTTGGTCTTGTCAGCCATGCTGGAGAAGGTGAAGCCTGTACTTGATACTAGCTACAAGCCCTATGTCAGTGATGATAATCAGGAAGAGGACAAGGAGCCTGAGTTCTTCAGAACTGATAAGGGACAGTTGGTGCTCAAAAAAGTTGCTGTGTTTTACACCAAGGTGCCCATGCTCTGTGTTGTGCCCAATGCCAACAAGTCAATCCCCACCGCTAAAAAGCCCTCTCAGCAGTGCATCCCCAGCATTAAATGCATCATCTTGTTTAATCTAATGTGTTAATTGGGCAATTACAAGGCGGCTGTGGCCATTGTTGGGGTGGATCCCAAGTACGCAAGCAAGATCTTCAACAAGTTCATTGATACTGGCTGAGTCCTTGCCGCAGAGAAATCCTTGCGCATTTCCACTATGCTCATCAAGGAGCCCAAATGGACAATCCGCCAGTGGATCACCCAGGACTGCCATCTTTAACTGGCAAATATACAGGCAATGGTCAAGTCCACTTTTGAGGTTGAGGCTTCCATATCCTTTTACTACCATCTGCTGAAGAAGATATGCTTTTCCTGGAAAAAGCTCGGGGTATCTCTTTACAATTGGAATAGCCCAACCAACATTAAGACCTGGAAAAACTATGCAGAGGCGTACACTGCCCTCAAAGCCAAGGGGACGGTCAAATTTTACTATATTGACAAATTGGCATTTGCCTTGTCTATGCGCAATGCATATGGCTATGCCCCCAAAGGCTCCAATGACGGGATGGCTCAGCATGCTGCAGTCCGCGCCACAGCCTACTCAATGGTGGCTCTCCTTGGTCCAAAGGGGGTCAAGCTATACCAAATGATACTGGGCTCCCACAACAGCCGTACCTTTCTATAATTTCTCTAATTGGTCTAGAAGCACCTGAGGCGCACAAGCCTGGGATTCACTAATGTAATTGTGCTGGACAATGTTGGTCTCCATAAGGTGGCTGATATTCTTGAGAAATTCCCAATGATTGACACCAACAGCGCAGTGGGCCCCCAGCAATTGGCCACAGAAAATTTGCGCCTTTTCTTCCTCCCTGCTTATTTGCCATTCCTAAATACAATTGAGGAAGTCTTTGGGTGGCTCAAGCAAGTCATCAAGCAAGGAACTCCAACTGGGACTGAGGACCTCTTTAATTTGCTGCAGGCCAGGATCCACACCCTCCCATCTGAGACTGTGGCTAAATTCTATGGCCATGCTGATTTGTTCATCCCCACGTTCATAGCCAAACAGCCAATCAATTAAAGGCTTAGTGTGTCCAATTTTTTATATTCTCTAATTTACTATTCAAGATTTATTAATTATCATTTTATATTTAGATGCTTCCAAGCCTGCAATCACATTCAGCAGGACAATCAATGAAGGTTAGTAATTTATTTAATTATATATAGTCATTTTTTATTGTGTCATCTAAGGGTATCCCAAACGCTTGATACTGGATTACGTGGACGCATTAATATCACTTTTGGCAAATAAATATAATAATCAAAAAAAAGTTAAATGTAATGTGTACAAATCAGAAGTAGATTTTATTGAAATATATTATTATGCTTTTATTAAGACCTTCTCTGGGATATATTCTGCAAATCTTGTTTGCTAAAATAAGAATTAGAAATTTTTATTATAATAAAAATAATATAAATTGCAACAGAATTATTTGAAGAGAGAATTTATTAAGCGCGCCTGTAGTGAGTTCTTCTGTATGTACCCACCCCGCAATGGAGGTGACGCACAACCTCCACCACCACACTGTGGACAGTGGATACACCCTTATTAAAAAACTCCAACCTGCTGGTGAAGGGGAGTAGGGTTAGGTGCAAATGGAGGAGCAGCTTTTTTGGCGGGGCTGCAAACCTGTAGATACCAACCAGGACCAGGGTGTCCTGGATGACGTTATCCACCAAGTCATACCCAGGGGGACCTTCTTCCCGTCAAGTGAGAGCCGGGCCTTGTCAATTCCTAGAAGGACCCCGTCAAGATCCTCCACGCTGGCGCCCATTCTGAAGTAAAAGAGATACCCAAGGTAAACCACCAAGTGAAGCCTTTGCCCAGAAAAGGCTTCTGTAAACTTGCATAATTTATTAAAAACTGCACTGATCTTCTTATCATGCTTGGTCTTTGAAAAGATCAGCTCCATGACTGAAGGGATCCCCGTCTTGTTGGCACTCCAGGCCAACCCAAAGTTGGCAAGGAGGATTTTTGTCTTCTTGACGGCTGTTGCATCTGCAACAGCCAATTTCCCCACTGTGCGCCCAAAGTTGTCCAGAAGGTAAAATAGGGTGTTCTTCAAGGGGTAGCAGAAGCAAGCAGCTGCATGAGCCCAGACCATCTCTGGTACATTCTTGAATGGGAGCATCACCAGGACGTCCCAAATAAGCTCAATGGAGTTTACACAGTAAACTCCACTGAGGTTAACTGGGTCCAGGCGGACCAGTTGGGCATCCTTGTAGGCAGTAACTGCCCACTTGGATGCCCCCTTGCCATGTGTCAGCCCAGATAATGCCTCCCTCAACATTGAAAAGGACCTGTAGATGCTGTCCTCCAGCTCCTACAAGACAGGGGGGACAGATACAGCTACTTGGCCACATGAGTGGCATAGTTGGCGTAGAATGTGGCAGGGACAAAGGGGACCAGGACTTGGCGGAGTTCACTGTCTATGTTCTCTAAAAAACAGATAAGTATTTGCAAATTTTTATTAATTTTATTTTTTTATGTTACCTTTACGTGTTTCTTCCTTGCCAGCTGCTTCAGCAGGCTTGGCCATTCTTGGTGCAAGCAGTTGTGCAGGCAGTTCTTTATCCTCTGTTCTGGCACGCTTGGCGGGTTTGAGATGTTCATACATCTCCAGGTTGTCAACCCAGACAGACAAAGCAGAAAGATTGTATGCCTTAAATTGCAGGCCCTCAATCATTGTCTTCTGAATGTTGAGAAGACACTTAATGGTCTTCTCAGGGGTATCTGGCATTTTTGTCATTAGGGCCTTTTCAGACACCTTGTCTATTTTGTCTCTGTCAAGGACGGCAGACTTAACTTTGGCTTTTAACTTACAGTCAATGTCTTTGATTTTGGCAATTGCCAAATTGAGATCCTTCAGAAGCTTCTCCAATTCTCTCATTGATTTTTTACTAACCTTTTCATATGTTTTTATAGCTTTTGCCCCAATAATTCTGTATTATTTTGATACTGTTGCCTCTTTTTTATTCCTTTTTGTTTTCCCATTTACTACATTATCACATCTTTTTACCCATTTTGTATATTTTTTACGCTCAACTCAATATGTGTCATTTGCTTTGTGTTGGCATTGTTTCCTTGATTACCATATTATTTTTGGTGCTTGGCATAGCCCCTTGTGAAAATATTAACAACAATTTGGTGATCAGCTAAATTTGAATTAGAAAATTATGTGTTAACTGCTTTTAGATAAAGTTGTTACTGATCCAAATTCAAAACCTTAATGATAAACTTTAAGCCAATCAGGAGCCAAGTGATAAAGTGATTGTTATGACATAAAGGGTCATTCAATAATTCCCTGGTGTATGTGGGCTAATTAATATGATTGGCTGGATGTTTTGCCATTGTACGCCATTGCCGCTGTGGCAAGTTGTTGATAGACTAGTGCTAACCCAGCAGCTGATTGGGCACTAGTCTATCAACAACTTGCCACAGCAGCAATGGCGTACAATGGTAAAACATCCAGCTAATCATATTAATTAGTGCACATACACCAGAGAATTATTGAATGACCCTTTATGTCATAACAATCACTTTATCACTTGGCTCCTGATTGGCTTAAAGTTTATCATTAAGGTTTTGAATTTGGATCAGTAACAACTTTATCTAAAAGCAGTTAACACATAATTTTCTAATTCAAATTTACCTGATCACCAAATCATTGTTAATATTTTCACAAGGGGCTGAGTCTGGGTACTAAAAATAACTGTGTTCTGGATCTAGATACATGGCATAGTAAATATATGATTTTATAGAAATAGTCTGAACATAAAGAATAAAACCAACTATAAACAAAGAGAACATTGTCAGGAAGCCAGTCATGGGTAGAGGCATTGGGCAGCTCAGGATGAGGCGCGGCCAAGCCGGCGGGTAAGGCCCACCATAGAATGGGTGCTAAGTTGATAATATAATATATAGATTGCCCAAGTAAGGACCAGGGTCTGGAGTTGGGGACCATGGAATCCACCAATCCTGTCAAAGTAATGTAGAGTACTCCAAACAGTTGGGTAGAGGTGGTCTTGGCTGTGGCGGTAGGTTCCAGTGGGTGGTCTGGTCTTGGGGTTAATGGTGGAGTCATGGGAACAAAGTATGCTGGTAGGTAGTTGTACTTGTCTTTGAACAATAAGGGCGGTATCTTGACCCTCTTTCCTTTGTGTCCTATGTATTTAATACTTCTAGTTCTTGCCAAAGGGTCAGCAATGAGGATGGTTTCCAAGTTGTACTCTAAATAGGCCGGGTTGGGGGTATTCAGTAAAGTGCACAGGTCCAAATGGGGCTCCCAGGGGACGGTATAATGCCTGGGGCAATTTGGCAGATTGGTCTTGGGAGAGGGCAGCGGCCTGGTAGTCTACTTGACCAAAATTAAGATGGAAGATCACTAAGACTAGATAGGGTAAGATTTTTTCAAACCAAAGGTTCATAAAACTTTATTATCAAGAATGATGATGTGGTCTTCACCATACCACTGGGGTTTTTATACCATGGGACTTTGCTTCTTTGATTTTTTCAGGGTTCAGGTTTGCAGACAAGGACTGGCAGGGCATGGCTCTTGGCTTAGATTCTTGAGGGCGGCAGATCCAGGTAGCGCCTGCTCTGGTGAATAGAAGTGGCAATGCTTTGTTCTGCTGCCACTGTTCACTATGTCACCTGAGTAGTTCAATTGCACTACCCTCTCTGGACGGAATGCTGGCAGTTGCTGGTTGTCATTGGCAGAGTTAAAAATAGGTTTTGTTTTAACCTCCTTAAGGCAAGCTGCAACCTCTGCATAGGTTTGGGTCTTTGGTGGCTCAAGATTAGCATCAATCTGATGACCATTTGGGGAATTGTCTTGGGAGACTGGCGGTTCTTGGAGTAACTCATCAACTTGGGTATGCAATTTAGCAAGTGGGCGGGTTCCTGTCCACTTTGCGTGACTCAAGTAGTCTTTGGAGGATCAGGGTTTGATTCCAGGGCTTCCAGAGTTGATTCTGAAGCTCCAGTATTGGCTCTTGGCAGGTTGGCAGGTTGGCGTTAGGTCCTTCCCCAAACTCCGTTAGCCAGGTTACATTTCCTTTGTAAGTATGGGTCTTCATTGGCACCAGTTTGGCGGCAGACTGGCAACTATTCAGGGAATCCTCTGTAGTAGGCCAGCGGGTTGCGGAGTAATTCAACAATTTGAGTCTGTGACTTATTGGATTGGCGGGTCCTGGACTGTCCTGGAGGGTTTGATCCGCCTTCTGGGAACTGGGGCTCAACTCTTGGGTTTTCAATACAAGTATTGAAATGTCATTCATGACAAACATGAACAATTGAAATTCAAAATAAAGATAATAGAAATAGAAATGTTTGGCAACAGGGGGTTTATTGGGGTGAAGAAGAGTGATGCCTAGGAGGCAGAATAGCGTGGAAAGGAAGACGTAGAGGCAGTGCTGGCCTGGGGGGTCTGGGATTGGGTGGGTTGGGCTTGCGGGTGAGGGGTGTTGGTGGGGGGGGTAGGGGTAGGAGGATTTTGTGTGATGGCTGTCATATAATGCTTGTCATATTCCTCATTAGTCATTGGTTGGATGGGCTGGTAGGTGGCAGTGTCCTGAGGTGGAAGGCGCTTATCCTTACGTGATTGGTTGCCCATGTTCATATGGAAAAATATTTGCACAAATAAGTCAGCCACCATATGGTGGCCAAAGAGAAAATTGTGGTCAAGGACCCCAATATAGAGGTCATTGAAAGCCTGAGGGTGGTGCTCCCGTAATGTGAATCTCATGTTGAAGAAGACAACATCAGCCAGATGGACATCTGCATGGCCAGTGGGGTAGACTGAGGCCTGGTGCCCGTGTTGCTGGATGGCCTCAAGGGCGGTGGAGCTACCCTCCATCTGGTGGCTCAAAAAATCCTGGTACTTGGAATTTGAGCCATCCCAGGAGTTGAGTAATCCACCAAGAATGTGGCTGTATAAGTAGTTATTGATGAAATCTGGGTTTGTCCAATAGTAGACAAAACCCTTGGCTGAAACAGCCAGAAATGCACCAATGAATATCCCCTTCTTGACATTCTTCCTTCCTTTTTGAGTGGCGGCTCTTTATTGCTCTCCAAAATCATCAAAAGCTATTGATAGCTTGTAATAGAAGATGAACATGACACCATCAGTTAGACTAGTCAGGCATTGGACCAGGGTTGATTCAATAGCAGTGTCATACGGGGATTCCTCAGCGCCATCCCATTGGTTGCTGGCAAAATTGGTAAGAATCTGTATTGAAGCCATGTCATGAATGACATTTCAATACTTGTATTGAAAACCCAAGAGTTGAACCCCAGCCCTCTGAAGGCGGATCAAACCCCCAGGACAGTCCAGGACCCGCCAATCCAATAAGTCACAGACTCAAATTGCTGAATTACTCCACGGCCTGCCAGTCTAATACTGAAGATTCCCTGAATGGTTGCCAGATTGCCACTGAACCGGCGCCACTGAAGACCCATGCTTACGCAGGTGATGTGGTCTGCCTAAAGGAGGCTGGGGAAAGACCCACCACTAGCCCTGCCAAAAAACACCAGCTGTTGCCAGTTGCCAGTCCAAAAAAAAGTATTGCAATTGGCCAGCTCAGGTGACGTGGTGAACAATGGTGGCAAAACAACACATTGCCACCTCTGTTCCCCAGCGCCAGTCCAGCCAAGACCCGCTGAACCGGTGCCACTGAGGGCCCAGACCTACGCGGAAGCCGTGGCTTGGACAAGGCCCACTATTAGCCCTTCCAATAAGCACCCACTGCTGCTGGTTCCTAGTCCAGAAAGGGGAATGCAATTAGGCCGCTCAGGTGACATGGTGAACCAAAGCCTGAGAAAGGCAAAGAAGCAAATTCACATGGTATAAAAACGCTGTTGGTGTGGGGATGACCACATTGTCATTTTTGATAATAAAGTTTATGAACCTTTGGTTCAAACAAATCTTACCCTATCTAGTCTTAGTGATCTTCCATCTTAATTCTGGCCAAGTAGACAACCAGGCCGCTACCCCCTCCAGAGACCAATCTGCCAAATTGCCCCAGGCATTATACTGTCCCCTGAAAGCCCCCTTTGGACCTGTGCACTTTACTGAATACCCACCCAACCCGGCCTATTCAGAGTACGGCTTGGAAACCATCCTCATTGCCAACCCCTTGGCAAGGACTAGAGAAACCAAATACATAGGACGCAAAGGAAAGAGGATTGAGATACCACCCTTGTTGTTCAAAGACAAGTACAACTAGCTACCAGTGTATTTCATTCCCATGACTCTGCCCTTAATCCCTAAACCAGACTGCCCACTGGAACCCCCTGCTGCAGCCGAGACCACCTCTACCCAACTGTTTGGAGTACTCTACATTACTTTGACAGTATTAGTGGATTTCATGGTCCCCAACTCCGGACCCTGGTCCTTGCTTGGGCAATCTGTATCTTATATTATCAAGTTAGCACCATTTTTTGGTGGGCCTTACCCGCTAGCCCGGCCGCACCTCACCCCAAGCCGCCCAATGCCTCTACCTATGACTGGCTTCCTGAAAAGCCACCTTCCCATACATCCAGAGCTGCACCATGCGCTCAGACACCCAAATGCCATGGTGTGCAAGTTGCTTCTGGACCTGGGTCAAGGGAAGCTTGGGATCCCACTGGAGGAGGTCAAGCATGATTGGGTATGCCTCATTGATTTGGGACTTGGGGGCCTTCTTGGGCTTCTTGGCTGTCCCAATCATATTCCCCCTGTTCATCAGGTTGTTGAATTCCCGCATGACAGTAGCTTGGGTAAATTGCAACTGGGCGGCAATATGTTCCCAGGACAGACCCTGTAGATTCAGTGCCACAATTTCCTGAAGAATTTGGGCAGTGATGATTTGTCGCTTGGGGCGCTGGGCTGGGGGAGCTAAAGCCTGATTGGCTGTAGGGGGCAGGTTGGCTGGTGGCAGGAAGTTGTTCCAAATCAAGGTTGCCATCCTGATTGGTTAGTTGGTGGTCAGCTTGTGTGGGGGTGGGTACGGGAGCAGGGGCAGAGCTAGACACTATGTGACTACTGAACAAGTCAAAGCCATAGGGGTCGGTGGTCAGGTACAGGTCAGCTTCCTTGTTACCCACCTCAAAGGCTTGGGTGTAAACAGGTGCCTCCACGTTCTGAGCCTTGCCTCCATTGAAGCTGGCTTAGCTGCTTGTGTTGTTGGAGATGTTGCTGTTGAAAACCATATTGAACTAAAACCTAGGATAAAATCACTAAAAGTAGAAATTTTAAAATTTAATGATTTATTTTTTTTGTAATCTTGAGTCTATATTTGGAAGGTTCTCAAAACAATTATACACAAATAAGGATCCATGAAAATTAATAAAATGCCTCTGTTCCTAAATTGGATAGCTGTTGATTGGCTGTTAAACTGTTATACTTCTATTTTAGGCTGCTCATACTACACATCTTGTGTGAGTTCATTTTTTTGTGCTTGTGGAATCTTTCTTCTAGATTGCTCAAATTTTTTTCATTTTAGTCCTTCTGTCAGTGCCTCATATGAACCCTGATTGGATTATAATATACTCCAGAACAGCATCCATCCATTTCACTTGTTGTGTCAGTTCATTTTGTTTGTGGTTTGAACTACACTGCTTGATGTTTGATATAATTTTGTATAATGGGCTAGTGAAATTTTGTTTTTTGTTTGACAGTTCATTTATTAACTGAAATTTTATAAATGAATTGAATCCTGAATCTTGCGCAACTTGGATTTTGTTCAAATCTGAAATCATTTTGTTTAAATCTGAGGTATTTTTGGTTGTCGCCATAGCTTTTAAAACTACTGTAACAGGATTATTTGCTCTATCATGTCAGGAGACAGTAAGGATTTAATGTTGAATTCCTCAAATTCTTTAGTGCTAGGGAAAAGGTTTTCTCTCTGACTTGAGGCGTCAGATACAATATTAATTTTACAGGTTTCTAACTTATTGTCAAGTTGTAGTCCACTAAAAATAAGACACATCTATATTTATGTTGGTTAATCTGTTGTGGTTTAAAGAAATACTTCAGATTTTTATGATCTGACATGATCTTCACTGAGCAATTAATATTACAATTTATCTTCTCTAGTGTTTCAAGGATTGAATGATAGCAAGCATTTTCTTGTTTTAAATGGGGTATTTCAGCTCAGAGGCAGTGAAATTTCTTGAGTATTAAGCTACATGGTGCAGCTTACTAGAATGCTCCTTTTGAAGCAATATCTCACCCAATACAAAGTCATAAGCATTAGTCTTAATAATGAAGCTCTTGTTCTAAACTGATATTACCAAGACAGGGCAAGAATAAATGTGTCTTTCAATGTCACAAAGGCTAATCTACTTACATTTTACTATCCAGATGGTTATTTCTTAGAGCTGGGGCAAGTCAAGGGCAAGAAGATAGAAGAAGAAATTATACAAACTCCCAACAGAAATTTTATAAGCCCAAGAAACATCTGACTTCCTTGTGGTTCTTAGGTCTGGTCATGATATCACAGCTTCAATATTGTCAGAGGACATAGAAAAACTCACTTCAGATCATTGTATCCCAGGAAACATACTGTCTCTTGAAATAAATTGCAATTATAGAGTTTGACAAACAACCTTTATTCTTTGAAGTGTTATAGGAAAGCTTGGAGGTGCTTGACAGGTTCTCTGGGGTACAGCTGTATATGAGTATGTTGTCTAAGTAAGCTGTACAGCATTGATTTGTGAGTCCTCCTATCACCACATGACAATTGTCAGCATTTAAACTATCTACATGTAACATCCTCCATGTTAACAATTCCAAGAAAAAATTGTACTTTATTGTATATTTATTATTTTTTTACTTAAAATAATTGTTTTTAATGTTAAAAGTCAAATTTGATTTTAATTATAAGTTTTAATTAAAATTGTAAAAAGTAAAGCCAAAATAAAATTTGGGATTGTCAACATGGAGGATGTTAAATGTAGATAGTTTAAATGCTGATAGTTGCCTGTCTCATGGATCATACCAGATTAGAAAAAGGTATTTCTCAGCCAGGTGAAACATTTTTTGGATAGTAAAGGACAGACTGATCAAGACCACCTCTTCTCTTCAATGATGATGAAGTCGCTTTTCTATAAGGTTTAGGGTTGCAAGATCAAAGTTTGATTTACTTTAGTTCATATCAAGACTCAGCAGTACATCTCTTCCCACCTCTTCAAGACTGATAGAAAAACAAATAATCATCCCCAAATAGACAAAGGCTATGATCAATTATCAGGAGATCTACATGGTAGTCCTTGCCTACTATCCCTAAAATAGAAAGCTTGAGCAATTCCAGTCATCTCTGTTACTCTTTGACCAATATTTAATTTTTAATACAATAAACTCTTCTCTTTATCCCTCTATTTCATTTAATATCTAGTTATTTTATATAGTATAAATTATAGCTTGGTGTGACCAAGTTACAACTAATAAGCTCCAATTTTATAATGCAGATTTGTAATTTGAAATATTTTTAAGAATAAATTGCATATGGCCATAAGCCTTTTAAAACAATACAAGATCCTGCCACACTGGCATGACAGTTTGGTACATACATAATATCCAAAAAAAATTAAACTTAAAAGCAATTAACTTTAATTCCGAGATAAAAGAATTGCCTCTTAGCGGATTTGAACCACTGACCTTTCCCTTACTAGGGGAACGCTCTACCCCTGAGCTAAAGAGGCTTTTCTTATCACTTTCGAAAAAGAATTTCTTATTTATAACAGGTATAACATCAAGAATATCCAATTCTTATAGTGCGAGATCTGCCGCGTTCCTTTTAACGTCGTCTTGAACCCCAAATAAAATCATGTTTCCTCCAAAAAAATTCTTATAGTGCGATAATGAGTTTTAAACAAAATCATTCTGATTTATGTAATATTATTATATCATATTTATAAGATATCGAAGAAACCGGTCCTTACAAAATAGAATTTAAGATACACTTGTTTGGCCACAAAAAAACTCTTTTTGTAATTACTTCCGACATGCTTTCTATGCTAATTTGAAATTAGTTGTATAGTAATCTGATCTTTATAGCCTATTAATCGAAGATATAATCTCATCTCAATCCAAATATATTTAATGATTTATATACCATTAATATTATTGATTATAATACTATAATTAGCTAGTTTTATTTTTCTTAAAGCTATATACTGATCAAACCAATTTGATCAGGTAAGCATCATTAACTTTAACTAATTGTGTAAGTCAACCAGATTCCACCTTGCTTATTGAAAAAGTCAACATCCAGAACAAAGTAGAACTAGCTCGCTGTAAAATATTTTTCACATAAAGGTATATTTACGTTCTTTTTAGACTGAAACTCTCCATAAACAAAATATTTATTCTAAGCATCTCCAACAATGCAAGTCTCAATTCTCATCGCCTTCTTCTCAGCTGCTCAAGCCCACCATCTCTGTGGCAAAAGTGAAGAGCCCCAAGTAGAGCAAGCAGGCCCTTCTGTCATCAAAGGCTGTATCAAGAAGGCCCCCATCTACAAAACCCACTACGAACATATTCATGGCTTTAATACTGTCAACACTCAAGTGAAGAAGATGGTTCCTGAAACAAAGGTAGTCAAGTCATACCGTACTGTTGAATGGGTTGTCAAAGACAGTTCCTGAGTTCAAGACTGTCGAGTGTCTACATCCCGATACAGAACTGTCACTACTCAAGTTCCCTACACCAAATCAATCCCTTATAAAGTGAAAAGTATGGTGACAGAAGAACTTCCTCCCAAAATCATTGATGAGCCTAAGATTACGGTAACTCGCCACTCTTATCCTTGCTCTCATGACAAGGCCTAAGTTTGATGGAATTGTCAATGCTCTTTGATTTATATTAGCTTAAAATTACTAAAAATAAAATGCCATATATATTGCTTTAAATTTTCTCACATCAAATAAGATAATAGTGATTAAACTACATATATATTATATAGTAGCTCAAATTTTAAAACTATCAAATATTTGTAATCTATTCATAGTTGATATGATTAGCTAAATACTTTATCACAACCAATGTTATATTCCAGAGATAAAAGGGAGTTTAAAAAGTTTACGTTTTCCTAAATAAATTTAATATTTGAAAATGATTTTAAAAAATTCCAAAAATAAGAAACTAAAAATCAATAAGAAGAGTATGAGTTAATTATATTAAAATTTCAGGGTCAATATCTGAAAAGGATTTAGTTTCCAACACAATGACAATTTTTGGTTCAAACACTACCAGATCAGAAAGAAGGATCATTATTTGGTTTGAGCTTTTTATGGAAAATTTTAACATAAAACTAATCAAGTAATTAATTTAAAAACTACTGTCTCAATCACTCCCCTATCCTAGAAAACCATTTTATTATTGAATTTATACTTTATAAGATATATACTAAAAATAAAGATATTATATAGTCCCCAATCTTTATCCCCTTGTCATTTAAACAATTCAGATAAAGTAGGTTACAATAATCAAGTGAATTTCCTTAAAACTTATTTTAACAGCAAACTTGTGTATGGTTGTTGTAGTTTTAAAAAATTTCATATTTTTATTTTACTTCATTTCTTTAATCTTGGAACTTTTGAAATAATATTACCAAAAAAATGATTTTAAAGATTAAGTTGAATTATTGGTTCATTGTATACTGGCTAGAAGCCTTAAGATAAAATACAGTAGGTTTCTAACCTGTTAAAATAAACAATTAATTGTTCAGTTCAAAACAAATTTCAACTTTTTTGATAGAAATATAAGCAAATTTCACAGAAAATGTGCCCTAATTGAAAAAAATGTCCAGACACACGACAAATTATGTAAGCTGAGAATAAATAAATGATGATTCAACAACAAATATACTAAGCACTAGAAAAAATGAGCTTCAGTCACAAATCAAATCTACTGTGTTACTATGATTTTTAATAAAAAAATGAACTCAGTCACTAAAAGTGAAAAACTTGCCCACTCATGAAACCTAATAGTAACTGAAACAGACAACAATAATATCAAATGCCAAAGCAAATCAATGAATGTATAATAATTTTACCATTTCATCCTAATTAAGATATATAATCTAGAGGAGAAATTAGAAGTAAATATTCCAAGTTTCTGTTTTGGGATTAAAGTATAAAAAACCAGATTTATCAATACATATAGTTAAAAGTGCACATTTAAAATAAAAAATAATAAATATAGAAATAAAAAACTTAATTTGAAATAAACAGTAGTGACTAAAAGCTTTTATGCTAATATATTTTGACAGATAAAGTTAAATTAAATAAATTATATAGTTAAATTTATTTTATTTTATTTTTATACCAAAATGTACACATTTCAGCAGCAGAGTTGACAAGCCAAAGGAGTACACCACAGACATGGACACCCTCATGGGCCAAAGAACAGAGTGGCTGTAGTCCAGAGGTAGATGGAGAGAGTTTTTCTGAATTAGGTGGTGAAACCCAAACCACAAAGACACCATAACAAACCCAGTGTTATGATAAAAAACCAAATAAAGGGGATAGTGTAGCCTTACAAGGCTATAAATCAGCAATAAACTGCTGCTAAACCTTTGAAAATTTAGTTGATTTAAATGTTGTAATAGATAAAAATGGGTCAAGGCTGGAGTTGCTCAGATACACCTCAAAATTCTGGATATCCTGACATTCTTGCTCAATGACTACAACAAATTAATGGCATATTATTGACTGCTAAAGGAAGTTGGCGCTCAACCCACTGGGCAACAATTTTTTCAAATTATGACGTCATTTAGTCAAACTCTAACTATGAGCCTCCAAAGGTTGAAAATATTCTCATTGACCAATCAGAAGCTGTCAGACTGACACCCTCCCCAAATCAAATTCCCTTAAAGCTCTCCCAAACTTCACACTAGAAAATTGTTACAGATAGTTTATTATCACTGAGAAAATAAAATCATTAAATTTTTCAAAAACTCCATTATGCTTTAGCATTTAGGCCTTCTGGTCCCAGTTGTTGATAGCCTGATTACCGCCTTTTTAATGTTGGTCTCAGAGTCTTTGTTGGCACAGTTACCTGCTATGTACCAAACCTCCCTGTCAACTTATTTCTTGGATTCCCTTCTCAAAGCTTTGTTCCTAATTTATGTGCTCACATTGGTGTTCCACTATACTGACTTTGGCGCAAAACTTATCAGTACATCCTCCTAATTTGGCCTGTTACTTTTAAAGCAGTTGGTAATTCACTTGATTTTTCCTCATCATTTATCTTTAAAATGTGCAGCCTGCCACTTTATTCTTACATCCAGGGAAGGCAGATTAGAAGAGCGGCTAATATTAATCCAAAAGACCAAAGCTGTCTAGAAACATACCAAGATCACAATATCAGGGATCCAATTGTTGGAAAGAGTGTTCAATCAAGTGGAGTAGGGCCCCTAAGTTAAATTTTACTAAAGCTGAACCTACCAGAATCCCTATAATTATCATATGGATTAAATGTCCCACATTCTAAACCTTCCCAAGAAGGGATCAAATTGATATAACAGATAGTAGGTGAAAATGTAGGCAAAAATATTATAAGGAGCATGAGGGTGAACAATTGGCAGAATATGGGTGATCTTAACATAAGGCATATGGCGGTGTCAAGGGCTAAATCTGTACTAAACTGATTCTTCATACTTCTCTGTTGGAGTTAGAGGGGAAATTTCTTCATAGGCAAAACATGCCAGGATAATTACAAACAGGAAAAAACACAACAAGAAAGGTGGTCTCATACTGTGTTAAATTTAATAAGTATTTAGTAATCTGAAAGAGAATATAGATTTATTGAGTATAGAAGATTAGAAGGAAAAAAGTTGTTGTAGCACTTTTTCCTAATAAAAAATATCAGTTTAAATACTGAAGGGGGAAATTGAGGGTGGGTGCCAAGTTTACCATGTGATATGGCTGATTATTCTGGAGGTAGAACAAGGCCCTGCAGGCCTGCAGTATGCTGCATCCTGAAGGTAAGAAGGAACAGCTGGTTTAGGATATGCTTGCTTCTCCTAAGGTTTGGATTTGGGTACCTACATGGTCTTGCAGGCTTGGATGTATTGTATTCTGAACGCTTGGGTGTTATTCCTGAAGTGATTGGCTGATAGGTGTTGATCCTTTTATTTAATTAATAGATTCACATTTGTTTTCAGGCTTATTGGTTGCTTTGATTTTTAATAATCTTGTTTTAACTTTTTGGAAACAGTTTACATTGTTAAGTATTTTTTATTGTTGTCCTTTGTGACATTTTGATGTGCATTCAAACTTAAAATAGAATTTATACTAGTTTTCATGTTTTTTCTCTCTGGTATAAAAAAATGCAGAATTGTGTTTGAATTAAGAATTTAAATTAAATTTATTAGTTAAATTAGAATTGAATTAATTTCATATTTTGAGCTCTTAATTTTAAGTGATTGCATTTTTGAATTTGCTGATTTAAGTTTCTCCTGTTGACATATTTGGCTGAAAGGAATATCATTAATTACAAACAACCACCCAAACATTAAGCAACACTACCATTAAAAAAGTTTCTTTTTTATATAGCCCTATATACTACCAAGATGGTATTTCCACCAGTTTCATAGAGAGTGTTAATCCTATTCTGGATACCACTTACAAGCCTTACAAGAGTGATGACAAAGGGCAAGTCAATAACAAAGAGCCACAGTATTATCAAACTGTGGAGCAGCAGCAGGTGCTCAAAAAGTTACTGTGATTTACAGTTAGGTGCCTATATCCTGTGTCTTGGCAGAACCTGATGAGTTGTTGTCTACCTCAAAAAACCAAAGCATAAGGTTATCCCAAACTCCACTGGTGAAAACCTTATCAAGATTATCACAGACAATTGATACTACAAAAAGGGCACACCAATTGTAGGTGTGTTAGTAAAATCAGCACATATACTGTATATCAATTATCTAAAGACTGGAAGAATTCTCTTTATGGAGAAACCCAAGTGCAAGTTGACTAACCTAAATAAGGAGCACATCTAGGCAATCAAGAAATAAGTTATCCAAAATTAACATCTTGAACTGGCAAATATACAGGCAATAATCAAATTTCTTTATGGAATTGGTTTCTCAATTCCATTTTACCATTGTGTGATAAGAGGATTGAGGTTTTCTTGGGGAAAACTCAGGGTATCTTTATACAACCAGAATAGCCTAATAAGCATTGAGACCTGTCATAAATACACCAAGACATACACCATGCTAAAGGAAACAGACTGCCAGGCACCTACCCACCTGAAAACGTACTCCTGAGACAGTGAATGATTGCAGAAAGATTAAGACCAGCTACCAGTAATTCTGTGAGAATTGGGGAGCAGGTTAGTAGGAAATAAAACCATGCTCTCAACCATAATAAAAATCATGGTTTCAGCAACAACCAAAAGTTGTCACTAACAATTCATGGGAGGCCAAAAGGGGGGGAATCAACTGAACACCAAAAGCAACAGCCAAAATCAAATGGCCAGTTTAGACTAACAAATTTTGAACTTTATTAGAGTAGAGAATGATAAAGCAAGGTCTTTTACAACTCTTGCATTCATTTAAGGGATGGAATGGGATTGGGGTGGTAGATCAAATGTCACAAACCAATTGACCAATCATATGAGCGGATACAAATGAATTTCTTGAGGCAGGAAGATCTTGACAAATTTTGAATGGACATAGTCAAAAGGAAAACTGAACCAATTAACATCAGAAATATGCTTTGGATGCAATTACCACTGCTCCCAGCCGCTCTTGCACGTGATATTTAACCAGAGGTGTCTCTTGGGTGGGTTAGGTGGAGGCATCTTCTGAATAATTCCAAGGTATTAAATTGATGGCTTTTCTTGGGCTTTTTTGGTGACCTTTTAGATAAATATTCAAACATAATTTGGTAGAAATTCCCAAGCATTTGGCAGGAATTGAAGTGGAGGCCTAAGGGGGAGGCGTAAATTTACAAATTCCACAGGAAGTGAAACCATTCTCATATGAAAAGATTCACCAACTAATATGTAACAACCCAAGAGGGGATTAAAACAGCCCAATAAAAAGTACACCCCAAGGTAGCTTAGCAAGAAGGCAGAAGCCAGAGTGTGGAAAAATATGGATGCTTGGGATTTGGGTGCTGCCTGATAAATTTTAGGTCTTTCCTTTATGGGAGGATTTTCAGATAGAGGAGAGACTTATAACATACACCTGGAATGACATGGCACCAGGGTTGGTCAAGATTATGAGGAGAGGAGGAACTAGAACTGGCTCTAGTCCCTAACAATACACCAGCCCATATGATCTGCAGCAGAATTAATAAGACAACCCATTTATACCTAAGTGGCTCCCCTATGAAAGTCTTGGGCAATATCATGATATTTTAGAGTTAATAGATTGAAAGAGTAAGTCAAATGTTTGGGCAAAATACTTTATTGATTGAAAAATTGTAAAGATGTTGCAACCAAGATTTGAACATCACCTGCTAACGTATCTTACAATACACAGGGGGCGCTTGATGAGTCACCCCTTGACATATCTAACATTATGAATGAATCTGAAGGCAATGTCAAATGGCGGGCACTTCATCGTAATTAGGAGCATTGTCAATTTGACCTGCTGATCCCCACACAAGTTATTACTCAGCTTCAAACCCTACATGGAACTCCCCACTATGCCACCCCCTTGTGGCCTTGTGGCTTCCCCATTTAGTATATTAATCACAATATCCTACAATAAACAATACCTTATTCTTATTATTCTGTCCTTTCTTATTGTACTGTTGTCTTCCCCAATTCCAAGTACTGGACCCTCATTGGTTCATTTGCAACAAAGATATAAATCACCTGCCTTATATAGCATGATAAAAGGTAAAATTCAGTTGACTTAAGGAGTAAGGTGGTTTGGCAAAGTTTGGGATTGAAAACATGGTGCCAGGAGATCATATCCAAATAATTTATGATTTTAAACTATTATTCTTATACTGTGCCCGCTAATTATTCCCCAACAGCTCCACCTACTGCCTGGGGAATTTAGCAGTTGGCCCCAAAGATGCTGGGGCCAACACCAGGGGAAGCAGCAGAAGACAGAACAGAAAACCTGGAGCCTGATGTCATCAGAGTTACCTTATTGTTTGAAGAAGTTAAACTAAAGTTTGACTCTAATATTGGCTCTATGATTGGCTGGGGTTTAAATAATCAGATAACAGACAATTTGAGCTTGATTTAAACTACTAATCTTTCCTAGATTCCATATGAGTACCAGGAAGTAACAGACATTATCCCTGTTCTGCAATTCAAAGATTAATGTTGTAAATTTGGGCTAACTAAACTAGCTAATTCTACAAGCTAAAGTTTATCTAAAATAAAGTATAGATAAAATATACTAATGATCCTAAGGCTATATAAAGCTTACTAAACACCAGCTTCAACTGCTAAATAAAGGCAATATCAAAGTATAAGTGTTAAGTGTAAGGCTAAAAGCAGCAACAGCGCCCATGTTGACACTTTGTCAACATGGCCACTGTTGACTCAAAACTCTAAATCTCCTATGTTTTTTTGCTAGTTGCGCTAGCTTAATTCTTTTTTTTAAAGCGTTCAGGGGTGCAAACCCAGAAAACACAATGAAATTGTGGCCATCTTGACACAATTTAATATTAAGCTTAATAAAAAACTCAATTTAACCTGATTTTTCTTTTACATTTACTAATAAAAATTAGTTTATTTTTTTATTCAATTTCACGACGTAAAAGTGTCAATATCGACACTTTTTAAGCCAAACTTATTTGTAAAACAAAACTGAAGCATCTATAGTAAAAAAAATAAGTGCACATTTAAAAATATTTTTTTATTGAATTATTATATTGAAAAACACAGTGTGCATATATTTGATTGTTGGAATGTTCATGTTATAAATATATATGTAGCACTTATTACAGCTTTAATATATTAAGTGGATTGGATGCTAACGGTGATCCAATAATTTAAGCGTGACTTACTATGTAAGTTACTATAGAATTTATTATTAAAAATAATGTTGACACTTGTAAATGTCATTTATTTGCTTGTGATCACCCCCAGGGTGGAGTTAAGCAAATTAGAGTGGTGCAATTAAGCCTAGATTAATATGCCACCTCATATAAAGAATGTTGTAAGTGACGTTGTCGACACTTTACCTTTTTCAATACTTGAATACAACTTCTTAACAACTTTACTTAAGCGCAATGGTCAAATATCATATTCTCACTACCCAAATATAATTTTTAATAAAAAAATAAAGAACCTTGATACTTTTTTAAATATTTTTATATGATTTTTTTTATTTCTTATATGTGAACAAAAATACACAGGAAACAGTTAATTTTTTGCTAGCCCGCGTAAATTTAATTAAGCGTACTATGAAAAAACATAGTGAAATTTCAAAATAATGTTGACAGTGAGAATGTCGTCAAAATAATGTCTACAATTTTTGTAATTGACAGTGAGAATTCAGCTTTTTTTACTAATTGTCAATCATAATGTTGACACTTTTCACTTTTCACATATAAAACTTTATGTTTTATATAATAAAAACTTCTTATTTTTGATATGTTGTATTTTTGACTTTGCTCTTTCATATTTTTTAATTTTTAAAATAAAATCTATATCTAAATATAATACTTTCACATATTTCTATCAACTTTTATCTTGTTATTTATAACTTTAATAAAATAAAAACTATACAAATAATTTTTAACATTTAAATGCCAAGAAAAACTATATAATATTTACTTTTATATATTATGCTTTTTAAGTTGTTTTGTTTGTTTTTTACATACTTTGCTTTATTTTAAACCATTTTACTTATTATTTTAGGACAAGAACACCTCTAAGCAGCCAAAGGGTATCAAGCGCCCCTCCAAGCCCACCAAAGCCACCAAGAAGAAGCCTGTCTTGTCAAAGAAGGCCACCCCCAAACCATCCCCCAAGCCCTCCCCTGAGCCCTCTCCTGATAAGAGCCCTGCTCATTCCACTGGGGGAGAGGAAACTGATGGCTCTCTTACAGAGCACAGTTTTTACAACTTGGCTTCTGACAAGGAGCCAACCAAGAAGAAGCGCTCAGCCCAAAAGTCCCCACCCAAGGATAAGTCTCCTGCACATGAGGAGCACCACAACAAGCCTCCTTATGCTTCCCCACCCCCGCCAAACTCTCCCCCTTCAAGCTCATCTGGGGATGATACAAAGCCCCACCCCAATTACTTTCCTGGCTTCCGCCATGCTCCTGCTGGCCCTTGGGACCCTCTGTTGGCCCACAACATCTGCAACGTTGATGGAAAGTTCAAGGTTCCTTCCACCCTGCCCAAGTTTTTCCCCATCATGAGTGTTAAAGGTGGGCCAACCATGGTGGCCAATGGATACATCTTCTCATGTAACAATGCCAACCAGGGCTTTAAGAGCTGCCATTACACCTGTGAGGACCGCTCTTGTCCAGTGCGGCTCAACACTGAGCGCTGGGACCTGGTCCAAACCATAAAGGGTGAGCACACTTGTGTGATGCCCAACACAACCATCTCCTGCCTCCTGAAGTGGTATCTGGTGCAGATTATGCCCACTTACAAAAACCTTTCTGCCACCCAGCTAGCTGTGCTTGCTTGCAAGTACCTGACCCCTACCAACTTGAAGAGGGTGCCAACCCACAATCAGTTGGTCAAGTTTGTGAGTGATAGGCGTCAAGCCTCAAACCCCCTGGCCAAGAGTGCCACCAACATCAAGGACCTGGTCCTCACTGATGCCCTCAAGAAGACAGAGGATGGTGAGATGTTCCTGCTCCATGACAATGGGCAGGAAGTGGAGGATAGAATTGTAGCCTAAACCACAACTCAAAACCTGGAGCAGCTGAATACTGCTACCACCTGGCTGTGCAACGGCACATTTGCTACTTGCCCCCTATCTTTAAGCAGCTTTGGGTCCTGCATGGGCAGTTCAATGACCAGGTCATCCCTCATGTGTTCTTTCTCCTTCCTGGTGCCAAGACTGAAGTCTACATCAGAGCTTTCAAGATTGTCCAGGATGCTTTGAGCTCCCTTCCCACCAACCAACTCCCCCCTCCCACCCACACCACAAGGGCCAATCCCTCCTCTGCTGAGAAGGATGAGGCAGCCTTAGCCGCTGAGCAGCTAGCTCATGCGCGCTCACTTGGGCCAAAGGTTATAATAATGGACTTTGAGCAGGCTCAGTTCAGAGCCTTCCAGGCCACCTTCTATGGAGAAGTCCAGGGCTGCTTCTTCCATTTTTGGCAGGCCCTTGTCAAGAATCTCAAGAGTGAGAAGGACCTTTTCAACAAGTATCTTAACAATGGTAAGGGTAAGTGCCGCTTTGCCCTGACCCAGTTTGCTGCCTTGGCTTTTGTGCGCCTGGAGCATACTGGGCTTGGCTTTGAGGCCCTCCAGGAAGATGCTTATATCAAGAAGCACTCCACCATCTTTGAAGGCTACCTGGAGTACTTTGAGCGGCAATGGGTGGGCAGGAAGGTAACTGCCTGGAGAGGAAAGAGCGGGGCCACTGCCCCTTGGAGTTGCCAGGGCGCCTGCCTCAAGGGGGAGATGAAGACCACCTCTATCCTTGAGGTTTGGCACAAGCACTTGAAGACCAAGTTTGGGATCAACCCCAAGTTCAACAAGTTCTTCTCTAAGCTGCAGGAGGAGCAGGCCTGGACTGTCTCCAAGTTCCGCAACCTGGCCAACCGGGTGGCCCCCAAGAAGAGGAAGTCTAAGGACCAGGACTACCAGGAGGACGTGCAGAAGGTAGTAAAGAAAAAGTACAAGGTGGCAGAGATCAAGAAGCACCTTGAGGACGTTGCAACTGCTCTTGCTGGTGGCTTTAATTAGCCAAATAAACTTTGCTTTGCTTTGCCTATATATTTTTTACTTTTAAACTTTTAATTTTTTAATTTTTTTTGGATAGTAATAATTTTTTTAGGTATAAATGGTAAGTTTCAGATACATTTTCAATGTGGTTTTGTAAGAAATATCTTATATTTTGTTAATTTATCTTTAAGGTATGATATATTTTCAGTTATGCTTATATAAAATATAATAAATTAAAATTAGAATTTTCTTATATTTTGTGGTTATTATGATATATAAAATATCTTTATTTTTGGTTCATTGGAATTTTAATTTTTATGGGAATAAAAAATAATTTTATAATAAAGAGTGTAATTTACATAGTAAACTAAAAAATAGTTGCTTATATCTCCTTATTCTTATTACTTATGGTATTTTTTTATTGCATTTTTAAACTCTCTGGGGTCATTTTAGTATAATGAAGTATTTTAAAATATTTTTTTATATTAAAAATGTTCAGGGTAAAGTGTGCCGTTAATTAAAAAAGTGTCAACATCCAGGAAACGACATTAAGTAAAACTGGGTTGACACTTTACTATAGTGTCGACATTAAAAGTGTTGACATGGCCACTGTCAATATTTTTAGTGTCAACATGGGCGCTGTTGCCCTAAAAGCTGTGTTTATTAAACTCATATGGGTTGATAATAAGCCTGAATAATTCAGCTCAATGATGTCATAGCAATTGAATAGTGTAAATTGACTTTGGGAGCTTATTGTCAAATTATATCAATGAGTGAATACCATTGACTCAAAAGCAAATAAAGCAGAGCTTTAATTTTGCAACATATCCCTCCACTAGATTTGACATAAGGCTGTTGTAAAAGTTCTCACTTGCTTGGGTGAGAAAGGCTTGTCAAAGTCTTGTAGATGAGATTGATTATGTCTTGTATACCTTGGAAAAGAAGACACATGGTAATGTTGACTTCAGCTTTAACAATAAACTCAGGCAGTTTTGGATCATATATCTTGGGTGCTGTAAAGAGGCAATTGTGCGTGTCACATACAATCTTGTTTACATTCCAGTTGTTATGAAAATCCTCAAAAGCTACATTCATATCAGGTCCAACCGGGGCTTAGTAGATCTTTGGGAGTTCTTCACTATAGAATATCATATTTGGCTCATAAACACATTTGGAAGTAGAATTGTTTGAATGAACATGCTTTCATGGCATAGGATAAAGAACAGAAGTATTCTTTGAGGCTGGGAGTGTGATTTTCATGGGCATCTCAAATGAATTATGGAAGGCAGGTTTAAGGCCAGTGAAGATATCATAATAGAGAAACTGGCTATCAACTTCTGTCATGTCAATATCAGTAGATGTACTGTTAATAATGTACATAGGAGAAGCACTTTTGAACATTGTGAAGATTTTGGAGAGATGTACAAGCTTCAGGGGGTCATCATCAATAAACTTGGGGAAGATGGCTTTGATGATGCTCATTCATGCAACAATAATGATAAAGTCTATGAGAGCAAGAGTGGTAGCCTGAATGTGTTCAAATTAGACTTTGACCTGATCAGCAACTGCTTTAGCAACAAGGGTGTGATGAGGATCAATAGACAATTCACTGAATTCAGCTGATTTGAACCAGAGCTGATAGTAGAAATATTTGATGTGGTTGTTGCAGCCTTTTATAACATCATGGATAAAAGCATATCCCTGAGATAGATAATAAACAAAGGAAAAGCCAGAATGTGTTTTTATAGACATATTGTAAGAGGTCACCTTGGTGGGTTCAAGAGAATTAAAGACTGCCTCTAAAGCAAGGCAGCCATCCTTGGTGTCATAGACTTTAAGAAGGCTGGCAATGATCTTGCAGCTCCATGAAAAGATAGCTTTCTGATTGAATTGTAAGCATTGATATAGGAAGACCCACTATCTTTGATGATCAGCAGCTGCTTTCCTGATTTGTGGTAAGACTTCAAAGATGAATGAATATAAATTATAGATCTGCTGATAGACCTGGAGCAGTGAATGCTTGTGCTTGGTGATAAAAAGCTCCTCTAGTATGCCCATGAAATCACCCACAAGGTGGCACAGAGTGATTTTTAAGTAGTGCTGTTGGTGCTTGATATAGGTATCTTCAATCAAGCGGTTGTCAACATCAACATAGGTCTTATCTAGGAAATCAAAGGTAGATTCATCTGATTTGCATCTATCCCAAGGCTTCTGGGAATATCCATTGAATTTTTTGATGAAGCAATCATTCCTGAAATTAAGGATGGGCTGCCATTTGATGAGATAGGTTAAGCCATCAATGCCTGATGTACCAACAGGACCAATGGAAATCATGTGAGTGACAGGACTGCTATCATTTTCAATTTTCCAGTTTACAGAACAAGTAAAGATTTGATTGATGAAATCTTCAGTGAGTCAAGAACTATTAGTCAAGTCATGACCATCCTCAGTGATAAGCATGAGGGTTGATATCTCTTGATTATTAAATTTTTAATCTATGCTTGGCAGCATTTAACAATATCTTTTTGGGTGCCTTGGCCAGATTCTTACTGTGAAAGGGTGAGGCAATATGCAAGAAGCAGAATGAGGGTTTATCCCTATACTTAGAATGAGGAGCACAGAATAGGTCAAGACTGCCAGAAGCTTTGACTTTGTGAAGCACAAGGTTTAGGTCATTAAGCCTTTGTGGATGTACTACACAAGCACTGAAGTGAGGATCATTGAGCAATTTAATGAAGATGTTATGCTCCTTGGAAAGATGATGGTTGATGATATTGAAAAGCTGCTTGAATTCACCAAGCTGCAAATTGTAGATGGCCAATATACTACTGAGATTCCTTTTGCCATTGATAATGGAATACTTGCAGATAGCAGAGTTAAGTGTAACCAGGGGGTAAATCTGCTGATCATGAGTACCAATCCAGAATAGGGAACCAAGTGCTTTCTTAGAGTTTTTGATTAAGCTCTTGTCATCACTTGCTTTGGCAATGAAAGCACTATTCTGATTAATGACTACTTGATTCATAGGCTTCTGGGATGGCTTTGCACCTTGATTGTAAAATCTAGAATGATTGGCATAGAAAGAGGTGGATTTGATATGTGTTACAATTGTAAATTCCTCCCTGACCTTAAAAGGACCAACATAAATAGACTAGTTGCTTTCAGTATGGCTAGCAAGAAAAGCAGTGGTATCACCAGAACAGACATCTTGGATTTTTGGAGTAGAACCACTTGCAACTGAGGCTGGCAAGGAAGTGAGATCAACTGGGGCTGCAACAGCTTTGATAACAGGAGGGAAAGTATCTGACTTGTCAGCAGCTTTGGTTGGTTTGACTGATGTATATTTTTAATAATGTATATTTTTGGTTTATATAGTTTTTATTTTGTTTTTTCACCAACCATTTTATTTTTTAAGAAAAAACTGCTAGAAGCAATATATTTTATGTTTTTTCACTAACCATTTTGTTTTTTGAGTAGAAACTGCTAGAATCAATATTTTTTATGTTTTTTACTGATCATTTTATCTTTTGAGCAAGAACTGATAGAGGCAATATTGTTTATTGTATCACTTGCTTTTTTTCAAAAGAAGGTCTAGTGCAAATATCATAAAAGTTGAAATAGATATATTTAAGAAGTGCATATAAACCAATTGAATGATAGAACTTGTCAAGTAAATCTTCAAAATAAGCTTTTAAATCATTGAAAATACTGCTACAGTTTTGAAGGCAATTTACCTCTAATACATATAATGCACCACAAGAAACTGTGTGATGAAATCCATTATAAACAAAATATATTTCCTTCAGAGGAATACCTCCCCCACCTGTAAACTCAAGCATGGAAGGAAAAATATCACAGTGAAGAATAAAAATTAAGAGAATTGAGTATTAGCAAGTAAGAATTAGAAATTTGCGTCAAAGAATAAGCAGGCTTGCAAATGATTATTTTTCAAAAGAATGATTTTTATCTAAAATTTCTGAAAAAAGAGAGGTAATGCAAATTGAGTTCCTGAACACAGTCATAATATTTTTAGACAGGTTTGATTAATAAAAATAGAGAAAATGAGGGGAAAAGAGCTTAATTGCAGTAAGTTTCAATACAACTTTTTGGAAATGGATTTTAAGTAGCAAAACTTTTTGGCTCCAAAAGCTCTGAAAATAAGATGAGTAATGTGATTTTTGCTCCTGAACACAATCATGCTATTTTCAGGAGGGGTTGAATAATGGGAACCTGTGGAATTTGAAGTTTGAAAAGACAACAATTTTTGAGAATCAAGTAAATTAAAAACCTAGAAGCTGAATTTATAGCAGCCAAAAATAAAAAGAAGACACAAAGAAAAACTGGTTTAATCTTATAAGCTAAAAACTTAATTTGAATAGGAAATAAAGAAGGCTATATCCTCCTCAACAAAATTAAGTAAATGGTTGAAACACTAAATGAGCGCCAATGTCGTAAATTTGGACTATCTAAACTAGCTAAATCTACAAGCTAAAGTTTATTTAACTAAACTATATATAAAACATACTAATATCACCAAACTGTTTAAGGCTTACTAAACACCAGCTTCAACTTCTAAATAAAAGGTAATATCAAAGTATGTGTTAAGTGTAAGGTTAAAAGCTGTGTTTATTAAACTCATATGGGTTGATAATAAGCCTGAATAATTCAGCTCAATGATGTCATAGCAATTGGATAGTGTAAATTGACTTTGGGAGCCTATTTTCAAATCATATCAATGAGTGAATACTGTTGACTCAAAAGCAAATAAAGCAGAGCTTCAATTTTGCAACAGTTGATTTAAATCAACTGGAATTAAATCAACAGGTAATATTGAACATGTAATACTTAATAGCCTTCCTTTTATAATTGAATTAAGAATACCAGAAGTAGGAGGAGTCTCTGATTCCTCAACAATTAAATGATTGTTGACAGGAATAATTGAAAGATGATTTCTGACAAGGACACAGTAAAATTCTACTAGATCAAAGAATTATCCTTTGCGTCCTCCATGCAAAATGTTTACTGCTATGTACCCAAAGGTGATAAGGATGCTGTATCCCAGTGTGTGATTGTTTGTGCTGTGGCCTACTTGATGATAGATCTTCTTGGTCTCCTTGGCAATGAACTGTACCAGATGATTGAGGGATCTCATATTAGTGGGACCTTCATTGCATTTCTCCATTTAGTTCAGGAGCACCTCAGGCTTACTAGTGTGGGGTTCACTAATTTTATTATGTTGGACAATGTTGGGCTTCACAAGGTGGCTGATATTCTTGAGGAATTCTCAATGATTGAGACAGGCATGGAAATTAGTCAGCAGCAATTGGCTAAAGGGCCTATGCACCTCTTATTTCTTCTTGCCTATTCCCTATTCCTGAACCCAATTGAGGAGGTCTTTGGATGGCTTAAGCAAGTTGTCAAGCAAGGTACCCTAACTGGGCTTGAGGCCTTATTTGATTTAATGCAGGTTGGATTCCATACCCTTCCAGCATATAATGTGACTAAATTCTACACCCATTCTTTTTATTCATCCCTTCATGTCTTGATAAACAACCAATCAAATAAATACATGGCTTATCTTTTTAAATTTTAATCTTTTAATTTTTTTAAATATTGAATTCATGGAACATACTTTTTATAATTCCACATAATATACTGTTAGGTACAATGATAAATAACAAACATAATGAAAATTAATTAACTAAATGATTAAATAAAAAATAAAAATATATAATTTAAAATAAAAATCCAAATTATATAAGATATAAATGAAGAATATAGATATGAAGGTATTTGATTAAGACAGTATGAGGTTTATTGAGGGTTTTATTGGTGGAACTCTAGGACTTCATTTTGAATTAAAGTGGATTCTTCTATGACTAGGGCATAGGTTGACATGGCACCTTGATTGAATGGTGCAATACGTCAATTCAAATGACGCTATCTCAAAAACACCATCTTGAAAACTCCATCTAGAAAGACGCCATCTCAAAAATGTGTCCAAAAACGCCATCTAGAAAGACGCCATCTTAAAAACGCCATCTCAGATTTATGGCTAAACTGTACCAGATAACTTAAAATATTGATAAAAGCCCAAAAAAAATTTCAAAAACTATAAAAAAATATTTGACTAGACTCAAAATCATCCAAGGATTTCAAATCTGCAATAAAAATATGGGGTCAGCTAATACCAACTATAGTGCGCAAAGCTTCAAAGTCAACATATCCTAAAACAGTGCTATTTTTGTATTAAATTTTAACACTATATTAAACATGTATATACATATTAAAAGTTAAAATCAAACATTTGAAAAAAAGAAGTTTATTGTTAAAAAAAGTGGATTATAAATTGGATCCAAGGGCTGTCGCAATGTCTTTGAGATGGGTAAGGCAGCCCTCTCTGGTGTAATAGGCCAAAATCGCTTTTGTAACACTTGCAAGCTTGACCTGCTGGCCAGCATGCTTGGCTATAAAAGCTTTGCTTTGAAAGCCTGGGAATATAACTGATCCCCATGCTCATGCTGAACCTTAAGCTTCTTGATGATCATATTTAACATAGGCTTTTTTGCCTTAACCAGGCAGGAAAATTGGTTATGCCAACCTTCAAGTGAGGAAGTGGTCTTAGTTACGCCGGCTTTGACCTGCTTATAGCAGTTCCAGTTAATTGAGTTGCCGCCCTTGTGGATGCAGCAATGTCCCTGGAATACACCTACCTACTGTTACTGAAAATACTGTATGAAAGGAGCAAAGGCTTCTTGGTTCCCAAGAATGTAATTGTCATTGAGAAGCTCGTCGTAAAAAAGGTTAACCTCTTCCTTTCTGACCATAGCCAGAGCAGCAAAGCAATTGAATATCTTTCTGGCCTCCTTTGTACCATCTTTGTATACCAGCTTATTGAGGGCTGGGTTTTTCATCAGGTTCTTGCGCAGAGCCTGGCGGTAGTGAAAGAAGCAGCCTTGGGGCCTGCTCCTAAATACCTTGATAAAAGCGTTGACCTGTGCAGCCTCAAAGTCAACCATCAACATGGTATGATAAGGAAGGGACTCAGGCGTTTTTTTGGTTATGGCCTGTTGCTCTTGGGTAGCCTCTGGGCTGACCTTCTTCTTGCGGCCCCTTTTCTTGGTTGGCTCTTATTCAAGCGTAGGCAAGATGGCATCCAGTTTTTGCTTGAGTATATTCAAGGCGTGGATGTAAGTCTCTTCCCTTTTATTAGGGAGAAAGAAGAAGACAAAGGGGATTGTATGTTCATTGACCTGACCATGGAAGGTCCAAAGCTGATAAAATAGCTTAGGAAAAGAGGCAAAAGTCCCATTGGCAAACCAGGTATTGCACTTTAAAAGGCGTACAAGGTCCTCTTGTGTCAAAAAAGCACAAAATACAGTTTAGTGAACCTTGCCTGTTGTCGTGTAGCAAAAAGGGATTTCCAAGCATGGTAGTCTCCTGGACTTCCAAAAGTACAAGCTCTTTGATACTTCTAGCGCTAACGCCAATATTGGCATCAATTGACCGTTGATCAGTCACATACCGTTGGAGTCTGGTCTTTTCTCCAACCTCCTCTCTCTGATCCTTATTCAGGTAAAGAAGAGTATGAGTTACCAGCTCAGTTGAAGTCAAGTCCTTGTTGAAAGGAATGGATTGGCAAAGGTACCAGCGCTTAAGATAGTAAAGAATCATATCAGAGCCCAAACAGTCATGCTCAATGGTGAGCTCCTTGACTTGGGTAAACCCAATTGTAGTTAATTGCGCGGGGCAACCTGGACTATCACATTTGTAGTGATGGTTTGCCATATTTTTTTTCCTGGTCATTGCATATGAAAAGGAAGCTGTCCTTGACAAAGCCAGCACCCCCCTTCTTGGTCATAATGGGAAACGAGTCAGGAAAAATAGCTGGAACTATAAATTGCCCGTTGATGTTGCAGATATTGGCAACTGCATGTAGGTCCCACTCTAGGATAGGCTCCTCCTCTGAGGCTGCAAAACCATGGTCACCAGAGTTGCTTTTGGAGACTCTTTCATTCTCATCTTCATCATTGGAGTGAATGTGCTCCTCCTGGAGATCAGAGGGGGAGTAGACAAAGGGAGAGTGGGGAGGGGTGGGGTTATCAGCCTCAGGCTTGGGGGAAGGTGTGGGGGTCTTGGAAGGCGTTTTTTCTTTAGGAGTCTGCTTGGAGAGGGTAGCCTTGGTCTTTTTTGCCTAAGCGGGAGCAGCTGTGCTCTTGGGAGCCTTGGGGGTAGCGTTGGTGGTAGGCTTGTGAGGCATCTAAGAGCAAATTTGCGTCAGAAAAGTTCAAATTTGGGGAGAATTTTTAAAGAGAAAAATGAGAATGTGTTAAATATAAAAGTAGTCAATATTTTTACATGAAATTGTAGAGAAACTCTCCAATTATATACCA
Source organism: Entomophthora muscae (assembly GCA_014839935.2). Taxonomy (NCBI): domain Eukaryota; kingdom Fungi; phylum Entomophthoromycota; class Entomophthoromycetes; order Entomophthorales; family Entomophthoraceae; genus Entomophthora; species Entomophthora muscae. Next base: position 260,712 of record QTSX02006435.1, on the reverse strand, counting down.
TCAAAATTATTATGTTTTTTATTCTGTAAAAATTAAAAATTTATTAGTAGCGCAAGTATGCAAAACTCTGAGTTTTGACTGAAAACTTGCAAGTGAAATGGCGTTTTCAAGATGACGTAATTGAGATGCTGTAGCTCAAAAATATAGTGTTTTTGACCATTTTTTATATTAAATTAACAAACTTCTGGTGGAGCTACCTCAACCAGGCCAAAGAGTAAAACTTGAATATTTTTAAAACTAGCTTATACAACTGGGGTTAAAAAGTTTCCAGTTGTTTAGAGGAGATAAAAAAATACATAAATACAAAGTTTCAGACAGTTTCTTAAATTTTTTATTTAATTGAGATTTGGCGCTGAACTGTACTTTGTAAAAGTGGAAACAGTCAATTTGTGATGGCATGCTCTTTATAGCGTCCTATGACACCACATGCTAAAACAGGTTAATTCTTAGTGCCACATTGGTGGGCGCCACTCCTATTGGACGCTTAGTTGCTTAGTAGATTTTGTAATGGGTACATTTTGCACAACATAAATACCCTCATTACTAAATAAAATCACTAGTAAAACATTGTATTATTGAAACCCAAATAGCAAAGTTCACACTATGATAAGGAATAAGGCTAGCATATTAAACATGGATTTTTGAATGACTGTGTTGCAGAGGGGTAGTACTATCAAAGTGGCGCTAATTTGGGTTAATTTATTATGTAGGTCTTAAATTAATACCATATTTTATTCCCAATTAATAAGAGAAAGACTTGGATTAATCACATAAAAGTAAGATATAATGACAAAAAAATCAAAGAACACACCACCTTGCCATTTTAATTAAAGCTTAGGCGCTGCAGCACCAACAGAAAATTATCTCAGGTGCCGCGGCGCAAACTAATTAAAACTTCAGGCGCTGCAGCACCACTTTTCAGTAGGTTGGATTTTGTCTTTACAATTTTAAATCTACTACCAATCCAAAATATCTTTTTTCAATTATACTGTTGAGACTAGTGCTTAGAAATATGATTAATAATTAGATAACCATTTTGGGGATTCAAAAATAGCGCCGCGGTGGTGCTTGATGTAAAAGTAGAGCAGCGCCATGACATCCAAAATATTTGCAAGGTGGCGCCACAGCGCCTGGAGCTTTTTTTGGGTGGCGTGGTGGCGCTTTATGTATGATAGAGACGGCGCGACGGCGCATGTCATTGGATATTCTGCAGTAATGATCCAAAATCTACTGCCAATTGAATATATATAAATTCTATATTATAAATTTATGACAATGAGGTTGCAGTAATTCTATTCTGTGAGCTCTGTCATAATTGGCATCATTGATTTTATACTGCTAATTTATGGAGTTGGCTGCTGTAATCCTAATCCGTGAGCTCTGTCATAATTGGCATCATTGCTTGGTCAAAATTTTCAACATATCTGTAAATTCACTGCCACCTCTGGCTTTGGATCACACAATTTTCCCTTGTTGTACCAAGAAAGGTTCTAAAACGCCTACCAAACCCCTCCATTCCTTAAATGATTTAGCTCACACGGTAGATGAGAGGTTTGTGCTGGCCTACCCTGCGGAACCTTTGCCTTTGGTTGCTCCCTCCTGGGAAGAAACACTGGTTAATTTAGACTACTTATTAGCTTGGTATCACCCACTTCTAAAAACCATTAGAGCTGGCCAATCAGAGGTTGCCACATTGACACTAAGCAACCCAAGTGAATTCCAAATGACCAGTGCCTCTTCCAGCCAATCAGATTGGACCACAGAAATTGGAATGAAACCCTCCAGTCTCCCTGCCCCTGCCTAGAAAAAGTTTTGCCTCCAGTAATTGGATTTAGTTCCACTGTCATGTGACCATCTTATTTGCAGCCATTTCTTTTATGCAAGCAAGGGGACTTCTAGTCCCCTGCTTGTCTATTTTCTAATAATATTAAAGTTTTGGAACCCTCTGCACTTTATTTTAAATTTTGTTGTTGTTGGGAACCCAGTTTTGAGTTCCTACAGCCTAAAAATTGTGATGTTAGTCACTGTTTGAAAGCTTACCTTCTGCCAGCCAGTTTTGAACCCAGCTTCTCTTCTGGGCCCTATACTAGTGTTGATTCACTTAGTTGTTGTCTTTCCTGTTCTTGCTTTCAAAAACAGAGTTTGAAACTCAAATTTTCAATTGATTTTCTTTATAATTACTATTATTATTTTGAATTTTCTATTAAAATCATTGTTTCCAAACCCGCTCTTGCTTGCCATTACATTCCAAGGCTCCTGAGACTATAGTGAAGCTGTCCAAACCTGTTCTGCTGCTCTTTACAATATTCTGTTAAAGACTACCCTGTCTACACTTCCCACACTCTTTTTCCATCAAAAATTCATACCAATCTGCTCCAAATTTTGTGCTGAATATTCCTATGATACTCCCAGCTCTTAAATTTGTGGTATTTTCCTTGGCTCTGTTTTTGCTGCTTCTGTGGACCACCTCCCCTGATTTGTGGGGGAAAATCTCTTTGTCAGCCCGTCTTGTAGGTAGAGACCCTTCTAGTCTCTGGGACCTCCCCAGCGGCCTTCTCTTTTCTGGAGAGGCTATGGTCAAGAGCCTGACATGTGATGATTTGGACTTGGACACTGTGGATCATACTTTACCCGTTTCTGAAGAGGCTGTGCCTCCCATGCCTCCCCCTCCTCAAAGTGGTCCAGAGACATACAGTACCCCTTGGGCCCTCCAAGGTGTCCTCTCCTGCTCCCACCCACACCCCTTGGTTGCTCACCGGCCTGATACTGATGGGCTTGAATGCCTACTTCCCTCAGCTGTCCCCGGTGTCCTCCCTGTGGTCCCTCCTCCGAGCGGCCATCCCAGTTCTTCACTGGATGGCATCCTGGTGGTTTGTTTCACCAGGATGGGAGCCAAACTTAGTTAGTTTAGCCCCCCTCTCTCACAATATCCCCCCATTTGACCAAACACTACTTTCTTTCTTTCCAAGATGAATCCCAACACCAACAACAACAGCAACACCAACATGCGCCAAGCCTACAATGAAATGATGGCTTCAATGGACGAAGCAAAGTGGCCACTTTTTGGAAAATGCCGCGCTCAGTTTGTATTGCTTTCTTGAATTGACTTTGGGCCAGTGACTCACAGTTTTGCAAACAGGACTGCACAACCACTGTGGCGGCCTCTGAGTGTAGTACTGCTCCAAACTCTAGTGCCGGGGATTTCCCTGACAAGGACTCCATGTTTGAGGAGCCTCTTCCTGTCAGCAATGCACCCCCCAGCGGCAATCCTTCTGGTGCTCAGCACCCATTTCCTCAACGCCTTCCTTCCACTGGCGCGCCTCCCCCTACCCCATCTTCAATGCTCTGCGCCCGCCGCAACTCCAACCCTGTGGTGGTGAACTACCCCAACCTCCTTAGCAAGTTTGGGATCTGCCACCACGAGGAGACAATGTACAGCTTTGTACAGGCACTACATTCCAATGAGGATGCAATGACCCCAATTTGGGCAGGGGAGTTATACCACGGCCGGTATGATGCCTCCCGTTTGGCCGCTGAGGTGCGTCTAGGGCTGCAGTCAGCTACCCTGCCCCCCAGTGAGATTTCCGCGCAACATGCACATACCATTGCTGTCCACAATGAGTATATTGACGAGGTGGCTTGGGTTTGGGCTCTTGAGCTTGCGGCAGATCCCAGCTTCCATCAGACCTTGGACTTGCCTATCCAAGCCAACACTAACCGTCGCTTCTCCACCACATTCAAGGCATATCTTCAAGCCATTACCACTGGCAATGCTTCCCTCTACCTTTCTTTGGCTGTGGCAACTTGCCACTTTATGTGGTATCCTCCCAAAAGTTGCCAGCCTGGGTACACTGGTTGTTGCCTGGAGCATTACCGCTCCCTGGCTTATCAACTCCGCGCCCCCTACCGCTATCATATTCCTACATGGAAGATGCGTTGATGGGCTGCTTCACTATAGGTGCTGCGTTCTCCGCTTGTATTGGCTGGGGCCATTTGGTGCCAGTCAGTCAGATCTGCCTTCCCCTGTGCAACTGGTCTTCTATGTTGCGCAACTCCCAGTTGGCCTGGGCCCAAATGCTGGTGATCCTGGCTCACGTGCGCCAGCGCCTGGACGACGACCACTACATGATGCCCACCCATGAGCGCCCAGTGATTACCATCCAGCGCACCGCCAAGCATCCCTGCCCCGCCAACTGCCAGTTCTCTCCTCCTGCCACGTCTTCTGCTTAGCAGCGTGGAGGCGCCCGCAACACAAGGGACTAATCCCACACAGCCTGCCTTTTATTGCAATAAACTTGCTTTGTCTATCCTCTTTTTTATTGTTTCTATTATTTTTTAGTTCTTATTTTTTATTATATTAAGTTTTTAATTGTTGTAATTATCTTCTAAATTTAGTGCTTATGGAAATATTGTTGATTAGTGGAGTTTTTATGTTGGGGATTGAAAATTTGCGCCGCCGCGGCACTAAATTTAATAGTAAGACGCCGCGGCGGCGGCGCCTAAGACTATCCCAAGTTGGCGCCGCAGCACTTAAAGCTGGCTAGTTTTGCAGTTGAATTTGTGAAGTTTTGGTAACCTTATTTTGATAACAGACTTTTTATTTTGATTCGAGATAGCGTTTTTATGTTGCAGTTTTTTGTGATGGCGTATTTTAGGATATTTATTAAGTGTTTTTATAATAATAAATCTTATTTGGATAACACTCTTTTTATTTTGATTCGAGATGGCGTTTCTGTGATGCGGTTTTTTGAGATGCTGTATTAGAAACCCATATGTAAAAAATAACTATTTAATAAATTTTATTAAGTTTTTTTAGGTTCGCTAATGTAAATCACAATGCCATCTCGAAATTTTTTTTTCGAGATGGCGTCTTTCTAGATGGCGTTTTCGAGATAGCGTCATTCAAATTGACGTATTGCACCATGCTTCGGCTCAGCCCCGGCCAGCTTTCGGCTCTGGGCAGCTACAATCAAAACGGAAATACTACATATTTAAAAAGTTTTAAATAAATCTTTGTTAGGAGTGACTCAGAGCTAGAAGCTGGCCGAAGCAGCCCTAAAGTTGACTGACAGCGCTATCAGAAATGTTCGAATCCACTGAGTCAGCGATAGCGTTATCACAATGGTTATTTTTTGAAAAGGTCGTGTTGAGATTTTTTACGTGGATAAACAGTTGGGTAAATCAGAAATCCCACTTTATATTATAATTCAAATTCTTTGGTGTGGAGCCTTATCTATTTCTTGTAAGTTGCATGAAACTTATTTATAAAACAAATCTCAGCCTGGTTCAGGTTTTAAGATTTATAATAGTTTTGTATTGCTTGCGAAAATAAGCAAAACAAATAGGTGGATAGATCAGGCTTGAGATTTTAAAGCTAGCCCTTGTATGACAGCAGCATTTTTTGAGGCTTTATACATGAAAATTTCCATTTTCTAATATTTTTTCCATGACACCCGAAATTCTTTGTCCTCTCTACAGAAAAAGTGCAAAATCCTTTAAAGCTTTATTCTTGTATAGCTCAATGCAAAAAGAGTATAAAATTTTCAAATAAACTTAAATTGTAACCTCCCCCAACACACATAAATAAGCTGACTTTGTGACAGAATACTCAAAAAATTGATATTTATATAAAGAACCTTAAATCTTATAAACGAGAACTGGCATCATGAAGGTTAACCAGTCTGACTTTCATGAAATTGAGCCAAGTTATTTATACCAAACATGAAATTTAACACTTATATACGATTAATAGTAGAAAATTTTCATTCTCGTAGTTAGAAGTTCAAACTGAATTGCCTAGATTTCTCCTTTAATATTTTTTTGCTAAATTTATGAGTTTAGAAAAGATGACTAAGAAACTTGGTTTCGAAGAGCTTTGTGATCTGAGCCCTGGTGCCTGGGACACATATGTCCATGCATTTTATGAAAGCCCCAAAGACTCGGTTCTAGTGAACATGGTACAGGAATATACTAATGACAACCGACTCTATAGTCAAGAAAACAAGCATCTGTGGTTAAATTTAGCTGATAGCCTGATGCCAGAGCTTTTAGTCTACCTTGCATTGATATCTCATAAACGCAGCCCGGTATGTCTTGGATGGCTGTTGGATGCTTTGGAAGCTTCTTTGTATGTACACAGTGAAGGTCCACAGGCTGCCTGTGTGGCTGACCGTATCTCTACCGCATTGCAATGTTTGTCGGCTCCTCAAAGTCACTATACACAAATATTGCCTTTCTTTGCAAGTCCTCCCCAAGAAACTTCCCTTATCTGCAGCCTTACAGTCACGTGGTTGGAGGTTTTTCGACAGATTAATGCCAATCAGTCCGAGTATTACTTTTTATATGGCATTCTTCACAAGCGTCCATCCTCTCAGCAGGTTACAAACCCAATTAGCAAGAAGGAGAAGCAATCAAATTTCTTAACCCCAGAATACTTTTCTACGCCTTGTCCGTTTCATGTTAACTCAGAATGGGTTGCATTATGCCATCGCGGACTGGCACTCTGGCAAGAAACGGCATCTGATCGAGATCCCAATGTGTTCCGCCATATGGTCCAGCAAGTGATCAGTGATAAATATCCTGCTAAGAAGATGAGTTTGCTTGACTATGTCCTTGGCCTTTGGATGCTCACACAGCCAGATCGTTCAGCCTGGGTTTTGGAGCCTCTATTTAAACTAGTGGCCGAGAGCAACAGTCCTGCTGGGCTTTTCTTACAACTGTTTGATGTAAAGTCTTATTCTGGTTCAGGAACCTTCTGCTTTCTCCTGTCACAAAGCTACTCCTCTTCTCAAATGGAAGCCATGGCTCTGCGACTGATTCATCATAGCTTGACTCTAATCTTGTCACAACCCAAAGACAAGATCCCACACAACTTTTTGAAGGTTAGCCTAGATAGGATTCCACCGGGCGCTCTCGAGGATATTGCACATTGGGGTGTAACCCAGCTCGATATATTTGCTACTTCCAAGCAAGAGATGCCATTGATCTACTTTGAGAATGTCATGGACCATGTGCCTACTGCGGTCATGCTACGTCAAGTCCTCCTGCTCCGGCCTGACGCCCCTAACTCGCCCACCGTCCGTCTAGAAATGATTCCTCGTCTCAATCCAAACATTGGTTCTCTTCTGTGGGGGGTAGGGAATGATACTTCCCTTAGTCTTGGCGCCAGCCACCAGATGGTGCTTGCTATGATCCAAGACAACTCAGCTTGCCCCCATCCTGCCTTCCCCAACTTCTTTGCAGGTGTTTTGCGGCTGATGGTTTCCACACCCCCTGCCTCATTACTACCGCTTCACAAATGGACCAACCTTTATCTAATCCCAACTATTCTTGCAAAGCACCCCCTCAATCCTGGCTATGCCACATCTCTTCTCCTAACCTTGCTTTGTGATATTACACTATTTGATCTCCTCATGGCTGGCTCTGACTTGAAAGTACCATCACTGACCAACCAAATGAAACTGGCTGGTATTACTATTTGTCCTCATCCTGGGTTAAAGGTGTTTGTAGAATTGCTTTCATCTGAATTAGACTCTATAGCTCAGCTTTGCCTGGCCCACTCATGGATTGCTCTCTGGGCAGAGAACTCACCTCTCATCTGGAAGTGGAAGATGATCCTCATCTCATGTTTTCCACTCTCATCCCTTGCTGCAAATGTTGCTACTGGGCTCTTGGAATCCATTCAACCCTCCTGTCTAGAGACCATTCCTACCGCTCAAAATGATATGTATAGCCTAATGAGTTATGTCCTTATTGCAGGAGGCTGTCCAGCAATGTTTCCTCTTGTTTATCATGCTATTCAGCGCTTGACAGGCTCAATTGATAGTATATTAATTGGTATTGAAGATACAATGCTCTCTTCCTTCCTGGCATCAGGTGTGCCTGCTCTTGAACCTGGCCTGGCAACTAAATTTAAAGAGTCATTGATGGCTATTCTGAATACATGCATGTGCATCACAGAAGACCAAGCTCAGCAAGACTTTGCCCTTTCCTTGCAGACTCAGCTTATACCTAGGATGGTATTATCATATACCCTTCATCAAGCGCTTCTGTCTATCTTTGTTTCTTCTTGGTATGATCTTTCAAGTAAAGATCCCTCCACAAGAGCATTTTGCCAGCACTTTCTTGTAACTTCTTGCAAGCTTCTCATTTATTTCCTTGAGCATCTCAACCAGAAGGATCACTTCCCCCAGGCCCTCCAGTCTCTCTACAACATACCTTGTTCAGCCCATCACCCAGCTCCACTTTCAGTGCTGAACTTAAACCACCCTTCTCAGCTCCTATGCTCATCCGATATAGCTGTTACCTTGTATCCTCTCCTGGAAAAGCTGAAGAATCTTCTTCCATCATGCTCCTTTGCCGAGTTTCTTTGCACTCCCTAGATATTTGGTATCTTCAAAGGTATGCATTTTGCTTTTTTATGGAAGTCTGGTATTTTGTTCCTTGCTTATAGTACTAATACCCCAAAGTCCAAACTATCACCAGCTGTATAGGAATCTGTTGCTTTAGTATCATTGCTACGTAAGTAAATAATCCATTTCCGCATGAAACATGTCGCTCTATCCAAAAGGGTTATCCCTGCCTACTTTATCATACTCACTTTAGGCTGCTTTGCCTAGCCTACCTAAAGCTGTACCAGATTTTCAAAATCTATATCTTGCCTTCAAGTTTTAAAGCATATTAAATATGTATACCTCCAAGCACTAGCTAATGCGCTGGGGCAAAGTTTAGCAGCAACTCTTGCCGCGGTGACCTATGGTACATAGGTTTGAACCTGTTGGGATGAAAGAAGTTGGGTCAGCCCTGGAAAAGTCTCAAATAGAACAGGATCAGCTCAGCCCCAAAATTGAAAAGCGGGAGCTTGTACCAATTGAGATCTATGTCTGCTTCCCTTCAGCTCTGGGCTGGATTGATTCCCTTCTAGGCTACTTGATTTCTTACATCCCACCCAGGTTGGAAGCTTGTGTACGGCCATCTCCTTTAGAGTTAGATACTTTTGAGTTCCAGTAGCCTTCATAGTGCACCCAAGCTAGGGTGTAATAGCGATGCAAAAACGAAAACAATGTACTACAATAATAGGGGATGCTTTGAGTAGACTTGTACTATCATGGTATCTGATATCAGCTACAACTGAGATATGAGATTCTCACTTATTTTTAAAAAACGACACTACTTACATCTATAGTATACTTTATATAAGGTCAAGCATGTATGGAAACAACCTGGCATTGCTTTGCTGGTTTATCTGAGTTGCATAAAAGGGTAAAATACTATTTAACTGGATAATGGCTTAATTGTAGACTAGGTGATTGTACAGTGTTTGATGTGGCTTTTCAGGGATAGATAGATGTTCGACTGTATGGAGCACCATCCTTGTGAATTAAGTTGCCCTCCATCTATATGAAACCATCTAGCTTGTCAGGGCTCACCCCGGCAACCCCAGTTTGATGAGTCTTGGCTGCAGGTCTTAGCAGGCCAAACCAAGTTACAGATATTCTTTTTGGGCTTGAGACTTTGCTAGGAGCTTACCCTGTACTTTTGACTCTCCCCTCCTTTAAGAAATGGTCTAGATATTGGTTGGTACTTCTACGGGAAGGTTGTTGGGTGCTCAAGTACCATGCTTGACCAGTTGTCTCTCAGATGCTGGCAGGGAGGCATCATGCTGCTCTTGTTGCACTTGGCAGGAATGGAGCCAATTGTGGTGTGTGCCTTTATCCTACCATCTCCTCCATCGTTCTTGAGCTTGTTTGGTATTGCTACTGTTTACCTGGGGGATGATTGCAGGGCCTAATTTTTTGGGTTGCAACTTTCTCTCATCTGGGTTTACATGCATACTTTATTCCCTGACATTAGGGCAGTTGGTGAGAGCTATGTGTGTTTCCTAAATCTGTTTATCCTCTTGGGTCCCCTGTTTCTGGATCACTTCTTGAATTTATGATGCATCTGAGGGAAACCTTGGAAGGTATTACCAGATGTGATCCAGATATGACTTTAACAATGCTTGGTTTGGTACCATAGAGAAGTTGAAAGAGCTCTTTTCAGTGGCCCTTTTAACTCAAGTGCAGGTAATCAGAGGGGTGACTGAGAAGTTTGGTCCAGCCCTCTAGGAATCCAGCCATGAGTTTAACAGGGGCTTGGATTAATGACTTATTGAATATCCCAACTCTTACATTTGCTTGCTATGGTCTCAGGTTGTTGATATACTTGATGCCCTGTCTGATGAGATAGGTATTGGTTTGATCCCCAGTTAGTTTTTCCTTTTATTAGCAATGAAAAGTTCACATATGAAGGTTTTTCTGGTGATCTCCTTGTCAATAAACCAACTCTATCCTTACCACTAGCCTGTTTGACTGCTTGGGCACCAGATCATTGGGGAAAGTCAATAGCTGTGATGATATATTTATTATTGTTAGGGGTTTCTGGCATGGGGCCCACAATATCAAGGGATCAAACCTCGAATGCTTTGCTGTGGTAATAGGCCAGAACAACTCAGTAAGTGTGACACTTTTGGTGTATTTTCACACACCTCACATTGGTCAAGTGCTTCCTGGACATCACAGAAAGGTGGGTTGCCATGTCTTGTGCTTAAGAAACTCAAAAAGGTTTCTGGCCCTTGTGTGGCCAAGGGCTTGGCGGTAGTACAAGATGATGTCCACTTTCTGATGTGTGGGTACGTGTCAGGAATATTCATGACAACACCCTTTGTCAAGATAATCTTTTGGGCACAATTGGGCTCCAAGAGCAAGATAAAAATTGCAGCAGTTTGTCAGGGCCCAGAATGGGCCAGACAAAACCCTATGTTACATAGGTTCAACGCCCGCAATTGAGCGATTGCGCAATCAATCAATTGCGTCTCCGATTACGCAGATTTACCCAAAGGAAACTTTAAGTCCAAGTGGGGAATTGAACCCTGGCCAAGGCCAAGCCTGGGGACAATTGGAAACTGTCTGAAAGCCATTTGAAAAAGATTTTAATTGGCCTACACCCTCTGAAACCCAGAATTGGGGACTTGGGTTGCCAAATGGCCCAAAATTCCCCTATCAGCTTCCCCAGGGCAAAAATAATGAAAGGATCCATCTAACTGACAAATCAGGAGTCACCAATGAGGCCCAGCTTGAGAACAACCCATTGGCAACCAATAAGAAGTTGCCAGTAAGTCCAATTGCAGTTTTCCAGCAGGATATAGCTGGGAACACTGGCATTCCCTTTCTTTGTTGACATCTTCATCTAATAAACTTTGTTGGTTAATGCACATCAAGCATTTATACTTTGCAGGGGTTTATTACATTATTACAAATTTTATACTGCTGGTGCTTTCAAACAGAGAGTACCTCCAGTACCAATGCCAGCACTGGGAAACAGAGCAACTTCTAGCTGATTCCAACCAACCACCACCAGCCCTTACCCCATCTCCTAGAGTGCTGGACCAAGAATTAATTCCTGCTCCCGCACCACGCCCCTCTTTTCCTGGTGTTCCTCTGCTCCAACAACTTGCCCAGCTAAGCCTGACCATGAGCGCCGCCACAGGAGAACTTTCTCTCATTCCTTCTGCTTCATTGTATGACTACAGTAAGCTTGGATTTGCCTATTTGACCATGCTGGGGCTCACTGAGCAAGTGATACCCCACATGGGAGTGTGGCGTCCTTGGGCTACTGCTGCCAATTATGTGATGCAGATGGCCTCCTTCATCTACTGGGCCTTCCAGGCTTGACCCTTCCCCTCAACCAAAGATTCCCCTGTGAGTTCTCCAGGCCATGACAGTATGTCAACCCTATCCAAACTTGTAATCCTGAGCCTCTATATTCAATTGATAATAGGGGCACTTTGTATGTTTGTTTTTATGATTGTAGCTTACTACACCTACTAGTTTTGCACCCGCCGCACAATTGCTCACAATGAACCTAGACCTGAATCCCACCCAAGTACTGCACAAGTAAAGAACGTCAACATATCTACCTCAAACCAGAACGCCTACGCACCCACCAGTTTCTCCGACCTACCCAAGATGGACCTAGCCAGCTTCAAGAAAGGCATGGTCATCATTAACGCCCTGTTCAGGGCCCACCCTGATAACTATTGTGACAACGCCCAAAAGGTGATGATGGTGGCAGCACAGTTGAAAGATGACGCCAGAGAGGTTTTCCTCAACTTACTGGAGGAGGACCCCAACTTGATCTTGTTGTATGAGGCCTTTCTGGAATGTATGAATAGTGCCGCCACCCCCACAGGAGCAAAAGTACAAGCATATATGGGCCTTTTTTGCCTGAGCCAAGGTAGAGATGACCTGGAAGCTTACATCCAAAGATTCTTGAGACTAGCTGCGGCTGCTAAAGTACCTGACAACATCTCTGGCCTGCACTTCAGAAATGGCCTGAATAATCACCACGCCAACCTGATGCGCCATCACCGCTGCAACCTTCCCAAGGACAAACTCCTAGCCATTGCCCGCGGGATGGATTTCAGCCAGCCCTAACAGTATGGGCCCCCCTAGAAACTACCAGCCACAAGAAAACCAAACTGCTGCACGCCCTTGCCTGAACATGGCCCTGGAAGAATACCAGCGCCATGTACAAGCAGGCTTATGTTTCTGCTGCCATCAGAATGGCCACCTGTCCAAAAAATGCTCTACAAGAAGCTCCACTGCCCAGAACCCCACTATTTCTGCAATAAACAGCTCTTCTTGGTCTTACCCTATTATTCAAGCCACCTTGTTGTATTCAGACCAGGAGTTGAAGATACCAGCTCTCATGGACAGTGGAGCCACCCACAATTATATTGAACAAGGCTTAGCTGAGAAATTGGGACTAGAATTGAAAGATAAACCCACTCTGATCACCCTAGGAAATAAGTCTACTGACACCTTCTTTGAGAGTAAAGGAAGTGTTATTATGAAGCTGGGTCTTTCCCAGATCAAGGTTGAATTCTTAGTAATGGACAAGTTGCCCTGACCTGTGGTGTTGGGGTTTGATTGGTGGGTAGAGCATGAGTTTAATATTGACTATGTCAGCCAACAGGTGCAATTTGTACATGTAGGTACAACCTGGAAGCTACCCTATGTGACCACCCAAACATCTCCCCTATTGAACAGCATGGTTGTAGCGCCTTGCAAAGGAGAAATACCTGCCTGCTTATAGAGATGGAAATCAGTGTTCTCTGAGACCATGGCCACAGCCCTCCCCAAACACACCAGATTTGACCACACTATTGACTTGATCCCTGGAACACAGCCCAAACATGGCCCTGTATATGGATGCAACATGAAAGAGCAGGGGGCTCTCAGGGAATACCTAGACACCATGTTGAAGAAAGGCTACATCCGCGTATTCAAATCCCCTTGTTTGTCTCCCTTGCTGTTTGTCAAGAAAAAGGGCGGAGAATTGAGGCCTTGTGTAAACTACCAAAACCTCAACAAGATTACTGTAAAGAACCAATATCCTGTTCCAAACGCTGAAGACCTTTCAGATCAGCTCTCTGGAGCAAACATCTTTTCCAAAGTTGACTTAAGGGACGCCTTCAATCAGATACATATCAAGCCTGGAGACAAATGGAAAACGGCTTTCAAAACAAGACAAGGGCTAGTTGAATACTTGGTTATGCCATTTGGCCTCTGAAATGCTCCCAGCACCTTCCAAACCATGGTAGACGTAGTGCTTGGTGACCTCAAGGACCAGTGCTGTGTAGCCTACCTAGACAACATCCTCATCTATAGCCAAACTCCTGAGGAACACACAAAACACCTACAAATGGTAATGCAGAGACTCCAGGATCATGGATTATTTGTAAAACTACCCAGGTGTTAATTCTTTCAAGACAAAGTAGAATTCCTTGGCTACCATGTCCTGAAAGGAGGTTTTGCCATGTCACCAGACAAAATTGAGGCCGTCACATCATGGCCAGAGCCTACTAACCGTAAGGGAGTACAGAGCTTCTTGGGTCTGGCAAACTTTTGCAGAGAATTTTTCAAAATTTTTTCTTTCATTTGACTTCCTTTGACCCGCCTGACCTCCAAAAAGCACGCCTTTGTGTGAGACAATACAGCACGCACAGCCTTCAATACCCTCAAGGACGCCTTTGTTTCTGCACCAGTCCTTGCTATGCCCAACTACGCTAAACCCTTTGTGGTAGAAACTGATGCCTCAGACTTTGCCTTGGGGGGTGTTACTTCAGGAGGGGCATGATAGTAAGCTTCACCCTGTAGCTTACTACTCCAGGAAGTTCACTGCACCAGAACTGAACTACCCAATATATGACAAAGAGATGCTGGCAATTATCTAATCCCTGAAACATTGGAGAAGATACCTTTGTGACGCTGCCCATCCAGTGAAAATCATGACAGACCACAAGAATCTGACTTACTTCTTCAAACCACAACAACTTAACCAACGTCAGGCCAGATGGGCACTATTCCTAGCCGACTACAACCTGAAGATCAATTACAAACCTGGGAAGATAAACATTGTACCCGGAGCCTTGAGTCAAAGAGCTGATTTTTCCCCAGTTCTAAAGAGATAGAGGAGTTCAAAACCCAATCACTATTATCTCCACACATGCTGGAACCCATGCTCTTATTCCTAGGCCTGGCTAGTAGGAAAAAGAAATCCAACATGCTCAGACCCTGGTCATGCACTGTATTATTGTCATGAAAGACTTAGCTGAAAACATTGACAGCAAATATTACATAGCAAGTTATTCACTACACGGAAGATTCCTAAAGCTAAATGGACAAACCTACATACCTGAAGGTTCACTGAGATTGGAGATTCTGAAGGAGTACCACAATTCCCCCATGGCTGGACACCTGGGCCGCACCAAAACCTTAAAGGGTATCCAAAGAGCGTACATGCGGCCAAGAATGAAGCTGGAGATAGAGACATACATTAATGGTTGTGAAACATGTGGCCGCTCTAAACCCAAGTGGGGAAAACCTGAAGGCTTGCTCCAACCCCTCCAAATTGCAGTAGGCCCTTGGAAGTCAGTATCTATGGACTATATAGTAGAGCTCCCAGAGTCAAAAGGCTACAACACCATACTTGTGATTGTTGACAGATTCACAAAGATGGGATACTTTATTCCTACCACCACTCATGTGACATCCAAGGAGACCGCCACCCTCTTTAGGGACCACATTTTTATGAATCATGACTTACCCAAGGAAGTTATCTCTGAACGTGGCCCCCAGTTTATATCCAAGTTCTGGGCCCAAATCTTACAAGACCTGGGAATCAAGAGATCACTATCCACAGTGTACCACCCCCAAAGTGACAGACAAACTGAAAGAGTTAGCCAAGTATTAGAACAGCACCTCCAATGCTACGTTAATGCAGAACAAGACAACTGGACTGAACACTTACCCATGGCGCAATTTGTATACAATAATCAAGACCACAGTTCTACAGATATTGTCTCCATTCAAGGCCAACTACAGATTTGACCCTACTTGGGACCACCTCACCACAGAAGAGTCCAGCTACCCCAAAGGACGAGATTGGGTGGCTACCATCCATACCACCCAAGAAGAGTGTGCCCAAAACCTGAAGCAAGCTGTTCAGACCTACAAAGACTCTGCCGATAAGAGGAGAAGCCCTGGACCATTGATAGAAGTTGGGGACATGGTTTACCTCAGCGCCAGGAATATCAAGACTACAGCGCCATGTGCAAGCCTCAGCCCTAGGAAAACTGGACCATACAAAGTTTTTCAATGCATAGGAGAAGTAGCTTACAGATTAGAGCTCCTGTCTAACTGAAAGACCATGACATGTTTCACCGATCACTATTGTCCAAGAAGAAAGGTACCTCACACCCTCATCAAGTTGTTTGCACTGCCCTCCCCTGCTCAAAGTAGGAAGCTTTCTAGAGCATGAGGTTGAACAGATTCTAGACCACAAGATGAGATATCAACAACTACACTACTTGATCAAATGGAAAGGTTACCCACCCAAAGAGAATACCTGTGAACCTGAAGATAACCTCACCAATGCTAATGTCCTCCTGACTACATACAAGACCAGGAATCCAGAGTTAAGCTGTAAGAGCTCAACTATGGTGGGGATGATTTCAGGGCCCAGAATGGGCCAGACAAAACCCTATGTTACATAGGTTCAACGCCCGCAATTGAGCGATTGCGCAACCAATTGATTGTGTTGTAAATTACACAGATTTACCCAAAGGAAAATTTAAGTCCAAGTGGGGAATCAAACCCTGGTCAAGGCCAAGCCTGGGGGCAATTGGAAACTGTCCAAAAGCCATTTGAAAAAGATTTTAATTGGCCTACACCCTCTGAAACCCAGAATTGGGGACTTGGGTTGCCAAATGGCCCAAAATTCCCCTACCAGCTTCCCCAGGGCAAAAATAATGAAAGGATCTATCTAACTGACAAATCAGGAGTCACCAATGAGGCCCAGCTTGAGAACAACCCATTGGCAACCAATAAGAAGTTGCCAGTAAGTTCAATTGCAGTTTCCCAGCAGGACATAGCTGGGAACACTGGCATTCCCTTTCTTTGTTGACATCTTCATCTAATAAACTTTGTTGGTTAATGCACATCAAGCATTTATACTTTGCAGGGGTTTATTACATTATTACAAATTTTATACTGCTGGTGCTTTCAAACAGAGAGTACCTCCAGTACCAATGCCAGCACTGGGAAACAGAGCAACTTCTAGCTGATTCCAACCAACCACCACCAGCCCTTACCCCATCTCCTAGAGTGCTGGACCAAGAATTAATTCCTGCTCCCGCACCACGCCCCTCTTTTCCTGGTGTTCCTCTGCTCCAACAACTTGCCCAGCTAAGCCTGACCATGAGCGCCGCCACAGGAGAACTTTCTCTCATTCCTTCTGCTTCATTGTATGACTACAGTAAGCTTGGATTTGCCTATTTGACCATGCTGGGGCTCACTGAGCAAGTGATACCCCACATGGGAGTGTGGCGTCCTTGGGCTACTGCTGCCAATTATGTGATGCAGATGGCCTCCTTCATCTACTGGGCCTTCCAGGCTTGACCCTTCCCCTCAACCAAAGGTTCCCCTGGGAGTTTCCCAGGCCATGACACAGTTCCCCCTGATTGGGGAAACTGCCGCAAAACACCCAGCGGAAGAAACAAAATTTAAAAAATTAAATTCAGCTGAAAACAGGTTTTACACCCCGGCTGCAGACCGCGCAGCCGGCTGCCAGATGGGGAAATTACCCAATTGGGAATCCCCAAAAGGCAATTTCCCCAAACCCAAAAAGGGGGAACTGCTGCCCAAATTTGGAACCTACCAAATTTGGAGGGGTTTTACAAGCTGCCCAGCATGACAATTAATGCATCAACTGCAGAAGTTGAATATGAATGCATGAAAGTGCCTGAAAAAGCTCCAAAGCCATGCAATGCCAAGCTTAACAATTCATTGCTTGCCAAACCATCCCCATCCCACTCCCAAAAGGGAATTCCAGACAACACCAAGTGTTTGGGGTTCCCTGTCCAATGTTTTGAACTATTCATGCCCCACAAGGATGATAGTATATAATAAAGTCAAATCACTTGATGATAGTTTGTGTTATCATTGAGTGAAATTACCCCTCAATAGTATCACATAAATCAATTCAAAAACTTTACCTTCAAGAAGTTAAACAAGACACTAAGCTTTATCTGCCCTTTCCCAGGATCAGGAGATGAATCACCTAATCTTCTCAGCTGTCCTCACAGCATGCCTAGGGATTGGGGGCCACCAATATTCTCAACAGCATGGGCCATTCAACAATCCATCTGGCAAGTACTACTACAAGGAGCCAGCACAGCTTAACTCCTCCGAGTGGTACTCCTGGCTCACGCTGGTATTGCCTCATTCTACCCAGTCTGTAGCCATATACACCTGTATATACTACGTGCTCATGTATTTTGCCGGTAATTTCAGACGTTATAACGTACATGCCAAGGTCTTACAATTGATGATTACAGTCTATCCAATTGTGACAGCGCTCACAGGTTTCCAAGTTGCCAACTTGGTACCTTATTTTGCTAAAGTACTCCCACAATTGTTGGGTCTTTACAGTACGCAGGGTATAGTTTTTAGCTTATATATTTTTCTGAAAAGTTTACCATAGCCATCCACAAATAGACGTTTGTTCCTGACTACTGTTTTAAGGTGATATCTATGATGCTTGGGTGAACCTTAGCCCTGAGACATAGTACAAGGGGTAGATTTTCTAGGACAAGACATTTATCCTTGTGATACACATGTGTAAAGTAGCTTTTAAAGCTGTGAGGTTAAGAAAAAATCCCCTACCTAAAATAAAATCAACTCAGTCAAAAACAAAACCAATAAGGATTATAATTTGGACTGATTAGCAGTAGGGTTAATACCATTGTACAATTGTTTTTGACAGAGTAGAATTCTTTAAGATTAAATTATTTTACATATCCTCAGATCTGAACCTGCTGTACATGTGTGGCAGGACATCATCTTTCAAAAAGTATTTTTCTGGTGTAGGGCCCAGAGAGCAAGGCCTGCCACAATATTGGCGCCAACTTGAAATGTGAGAGAGATTGCTAGCATAGATAAAGGACCAGAGAAGGAAACCATATAGCCTATCACACCTATCATATTAGTGTATAATACTTCAAAAATCTGGGTCAATATATTTTCATTAATGACAGCAGAATCTTGCAAGAAGTTGGGCTGGGGGTGATGAGAGAGATCATTAGTACTAGACACACAGGTAGATAGCTCTACTTATAAATAAATAGTCTGGGTTGTATAGTGTACCAGACTTCTTTATAGTTAACTTGTTTGTATACTCTAGTTCAGGCCAAGAGATCATCTAGGAAGATTTTTTCTAGGTTAAACTCTGAATAAGCCAGGTTATATAGATACTCAGTGAAATGCACAGGATCAAGGAGAGCACCAGAAGGACAAAATAACTTGGGCTGAAGATCCGTGAGTTTTCCAGGTATATTGATGGGAGTGGAAAGTCCTTTTAGAGCTGTGTTAAAATGATAAAAAAACAAGGGCTGAATAAGGTGAAATCTGGTTAAACAAAAGATTTATCATAATCTTATTATCAGAATGACAATAAAGCCTTATCCAAGATTGGAAGAGCATATATCATAATTTTCCAGGCTTCTTCTTTTGAGCAGAGTCTGGAATTTAGGCTTTATAACATCAGAAATCTTGGGAAATCAGAGTGGCTTCAGGTTCAGACAGACCATTATTATCTGGTGCTGAAAAATAGATGTAAGAAACTTCTTGTCTACAAAACTCATTCCTAAAATCAGGACAACTGGTCATATGTGTGCTAATACCAATGCTAGAGGCTAACATCTGATGGCTTCTATTGGCAGGCTAGATTTTGGGTTTATCCAAAAAAATCCATTGAGCAAGCAGCTGCTTCTGCGTACAAGCAGAATTCAGGCAGCACACTATTAGCTTTAATTTTTCAGTCTTTGGAAAAACTTTTTAGTTTGTGAGCTCTTAATTGAATAATCCTCATATTTGATTCTAAAAAATGTGGGCAGTCAGGCTCCTGGACCTTTGTATTACAGTAGAACACCAAGTGGTAGGCATAGTATGCCCCTGCAGAACCAGAAACCAATGTAGAAAGTCAGCTAAGCCCTTAACTATGTTAGATGACTTAAATGTTCTCATTGAAAAAATGGGTTAAAGCAGGGGTAGCCCAAATATCTCATAAAAATCAGGACCTAGCCTCATTTCTGCAATTAATTTTTGATAAGTCAATCACTTGTTATTCATTATTTAGTGTTGAGCAGCTTGTGTTATTTCTGGTATGTTCAAAGGTTTATTAATAGATGTTAGCCTTGCCAATGTACTATACCTAATCCTATGTAAGAGCACCACAGACTACTGTAAATTCAGAACCTGAACGTAAAAATGCAGGATTGTCAAATCCTTGGTCCAAATTTTGAATCACTTTTGCAGGATGGCCTTTTTTTAATTAAATTAATTTTTTGAGTATTTATTTGAATATTTGAAAATGTGGGAACTCATAGACACTTTGCAAAGTTCAACTCAAACTGCATATTTTCAATGGACAAAATGAATTAACTGGAATCAGATTTGAGGCGTTCAAATCCATCAGCCATTTTCATTAAATTTACTATGTTTTTTGAAATTGTGGGATTGTCAAATCCAAAAACCAAATTTCAAATCACTTTTGAATGCCACTAGTAAACTCAGATATTAATTGCAGGAACTGGAATCCAAATTTAATGTACAGTAAGCACACTAGGAAACACCAACCCAAATAAAGAAGCTCTACCACAACTAAAATCAAACTAAAAATTCAATCTCAATAATCATAATTAGACATAAAAAGTGACTAAACTTTAAAATCATCCACACCCGGAAACTATACAATATTATTCACTTCAAACCACTGATATAGAAATTCTGTTACTATTCAAGGCTAACTCAAGAGAAAATAACTGCCCACAATTAAACCAATAACTACAAATAAATACATATTTAATCTAATATATATTTTTATTTTATTTTTATGGACTGTCAATCACATTCTCAACCCGCTCCTGCACCAGCCCGCGGGGCAGCCTGTCTACGAGGGCGTCCCAGAGGGTCCAAGAACAGACCCAGAACACAAATCAAAGGGAGTCATGCAGATACACAGGCCTCCCAAGGTGTCATTGCCAGCCAACCACCTCCCGCATCCCAAGCCAGAACTACCAGCTTGAATCCCAGGCAGAAGCCACTTTCAAGGCCTGCTACCAAAGTCTCCTACACCAGGGTCACCGGGAACACTGAGGTTACTTACATCTCCACTGTATACCCAGTTGTCACCCGGCCCCGCACTCTTGACCCAAGAGTTGCTACTTCCTGCCCCGCGTCTTTGATACCTCCTATCAGCCATTGGCCACAACTGAAGAGCCATCTGTGCCTGTGTCTTATGCCACCATTGACGGTGCCAGCACAACCAAGCGTGATCCCACCTTTTACACAAAGGTCCCCATCCCCTGTGTCAATCCTGGTAGCCAGGATGCCGTGGTACCTGCCAAGGGCCAGCGTCAGTTGACAAATAGTGAGCGTGGGCTCTCCTCAACTGCTTGAACAGGGGAATGGTGGTTTAGGATATTGCGTCCCAATTTGGTGTCACAGCCAGATACATTGCCAACATCAACACCAAGTATGGCAACACCAGGCAAATTGCTGAATCCACCCAGGCTAAGCAGCAGCCCAAACTCCTTCAGCCTGTTCATATTGATGCAATCAAGCAGTGGGTAGCCAAGGATTGCCACCTGGACACACTTGCTGTCCAATCAATGCTTGCCACAGAGTTTGGGCTTTCTGTTTATAAAACCCTTGTTTACAAAGCAATGGTTGATTTGGGCTTCTTGTGGAAGGTGCTCAGAGTTTCTCCATACAATAGGAACAGTGAAAGAACCATTGAGGATTGACACATTTATACCAAGACATATATGGCACTAAAGAAGACTGGGAATGTCCAGTTCTTCTATATTGGCAAATTGTTGTTTTCCTCCTCACTTAGGTCTAGGCATGGGTGGGTCAAGAAGGGGTTCAAGGACGGCGTAGCCCATTGCGCAGCTGTCTGTTCCCAGACCTATTCCATGGTTGCACTTCTTGGTCCTCGCGGGTTGGACCAGTATCAGATGATTAAAGAATCCCATAACAGCAGGACCTTTCTCAATTTTCTCCAAGCTGTCAAGGAGTACCTTTGGATAAATTACAGTGGCACAACCAACGTTGTTGTGCTTGATAATGTCAGGCTCCACAAAGTGGATCTGGTTGTGTCCAAGTTCCCCCCATCAACAAAAACAACCATTCTGCCAGCCACTGCCTTGCAGACTGCCCAATGAGACTCCTCTTCCTTCTGCCTTATTCTCCATTTCTGAATCCAATCAAAAAGGTGTTTGGTTGGATCAAGAATAAGGTGAAAAAAGGCCTCCCTCAGGACACAGAGGATCTCTTCAACATTCTTGAGATCAGCCAATTTGCAATGCCACCTGATGTGATGGCAGCTTTCTATGAGCACTCAGAATCCTTCCTCCCAAAAGCCCTGGCCTCTGAGCCAATCAGATAAATGGGCGCTCCGGGTTTTATTTAGTTTTACTTTTATTTAGTTTGTTTTTATTAGGACTCAATGATTATTATTTATATATAATAATGTGACGTTTGAATGTATTATAGACATATAAGAATATGTAGAAAGGGTAAGTAAAATTAATTATACTAGGTATGAGGACAAATATTTTTATTATAATGCACTGAACATTATTATTGGCTTTTGCGCTAACAAATGAATAAATTAAAAAAAGATAGAAATAAATTAGTTTATTTAAAAAATTGTGAATCATTGATGGTACTTTGGCTTTTTTAAGCCACTAATTGGACCTTGCATGACATCATCTTATCCTTGTTATTTCAGTGCCACTATAGCCACATAACACAACCACCAATGATTTTCATGTATTGCTTACTAATTAGTACTTAGTACGCAGGTCAAGTATATCAAATATGTTTACCAAATCACAAACAAGGGAAAGGTAATTCAAGTTCTAAACAATCATTTGTTTAGAACAATAGTGGAGCAGGCCGCATGATGCGGATAAATTCAATTCTCAATATTTATCTATGTGATAAATAAACCCGTACTCGACGAGCTAATAAATAAAAACATTTTTAACTTATTTTTAATATTTGATGTGGTTGCAACTTTAACTAATGTCTTGTAATATATTTAGATATATTAATATTATAATTTACATACTAAAATTTAAAATAAAAATTAAAATATTAAAAGTAAAATTATAATTATAAATCTTAAAAGTTAAATATTAAAGTTTAAATAATCAAAATATAACAATTTTATTAAATTGTGATTTATTCAATATCAAAATATTTGATATTAAAATTTTTAATATTGTAATATGTATTATTAAAATTTTAGTAGTAACTTTTAGATACTAAATTTTTTAATATTTAAATATTTAATATTAAAATTTTTATAGTAAAATTTTAATAGTACATATTTCAGTATTAAAAAGTTTAGTAGTAAAATATAAAAAGTAAAAAAAATAAGTTGCAAGGGGAAAATATTTATTGGGGGATGCTAATTGCAAAGGGAATGTGATTATTCCTGGGAATTATACCCCAAAATTAAATTTTCAGCTAATGCATCTAATTGGATCCACATACTCTTCTGTACATGGTGGACAACCCTGGATGAGATTGCTAGAGGGGTGGCGCCATGTACCCCGGTGGTTTTTGATTGTTTGATAAAAGGCAGGCGGGTGAGGGAATTAACTAGTGGGTTTTTTTGGGGGGCACATAGTACCCGTATAGCGTTGCCAATGCAAAGGAGCCATACAGGACGTGCTCAACTGTCCTATATCCCTGTGGTGTCTTCTGGCAGTCAAGGGCTTTGAGGCAAATATCCATGTGAATAGGTACATCCTCCAACTTTTTGACGTTGGTTTTTAATATGCAGTGTAGGAGGATTCCCAGGTATACCGCAATGTGGATTCTCTGCAAGGTATACTTTTCCAAGAACATGTATAATTTTTTGAAAGTTTGAACTAACCTATTAATATAGGATGTTTGATTGAACTTGAAGAGGGTTCCAGGGGGCGCCTGACTTGAATCAGCCCCCCAAGTCTCAGCAAACAATATTAATTAAGGTTTAAAATTATTCACAAGGACTGCATTCCCAACTTTATTTGATAGTGCCTTAAAAACTTCATTGAAAATTGCAGATTTCAAATATTCATTTCCTATTTGAAAATCAGTTTTTATTAAATTCTTTTAATATTTGTTGATGTTTGTGAAGGGGAATCTTTGAATGCTTTTGTATATGTATTCATCAAAGTTCAGTTTGATATCCCCGCAAATTTCATTCATTTCTTTGATTTTGATATTTGATCCTAGTTCATATGCTTCCTTTATCCATGGCAAGCACCCTGCGGGTGGTGAATATTCCCTATCTTGAGCTTCAATATTAAAAACTATTCATATTCTGTTGAATTATTTTATTTATTTGTGTCATGGCCGGGTGTAGCATCAAACCAAGGAGGCTGTGATGGAGTCCACTCATTAGGGTATCTAGACACCAAGGCCCAATACAAGAAGGGCAGGTAGCGGGATAGGTACAGCATTCCAGCTGCTAGGGGGCAATAGGCTCCTAGGTGAGGTACTACAACTTTGGCTAGACTAAGAACAGTCAGGATGATCATCCCATATCTGCTGTGGTCATATGGAATAACTTCAGCAGAAGGTTGTGGGGTTGGAGGAGGAGTGGGAGGGTTGAAGCTGCTGGTCCATCCAGGGCTGGGCCCTGGTTGGTAGTCCATGGCTAAGGGTTCTACGGTTTCTACTAGTGGTGACACTGGTGACTGAATTGGTTGATAAGGGATTATCCAAGAAGATAATAGTATATGGGGTATGAAGGCAAAGACTACTCTGTGGACCATACACTTTATTAAACGTTGTCTGCATCTGTCTTAATTGGAGGGAAATGGTTCTTATACCATTCATCTGGTCTCCTTGGAAGCAACTACTGGCAGCTCCTTGATGGACTCCAGTAGTCCAACCTTTGGGCACAGGTACTTTGGGAATGGGGAAGGCATTCTTAGGAATAGGGGATAAGGTTCCAAGAATTTTGGACTGGGTAGATGGGAAGTTCTCTGGGCTTGGGTTGTGGGATTGGCTGCTTAATTCATGGCTGGGGGAAGTTCTGGGGTTTGGGTTTGGCCCATCTGGTTTCATCTAAGGATTGCTGGCAGCTGATTGGTGGCTAATTATATGCTGCTCAATTATTTGGGGCTGGGGCTGCTTGGCAATATGGGCCTGATTCTGGGCAGGGGAATTGTTAATTGCTGGTGAATATTCTGGGTTGAGTGGCTGCTCATCTGATCTTGGCCAAATGAAGTGGTTGGGAGCTGCAGGCATTGTGAGGGTTTCAAAGGCTTGAGGATCTTCTTTAACAGGGTTTGTTTGATTGGGTGGGGGAACTGGGGCATCTTCCATCAGATGATGTTTCATTACATCAGTGGGGGGAGGTGGCATGGAACTTGGGGTTGGGCTGCAGGATGGCATGTGGATTGGGACTGGAAGATGGGACTGGAACAGTGACTCTAATTATTTTGGGACTGGTTGATTGATTTGGGGTTGTAAATGATTCAATGTCCAAGTTATTCAACAGATCCAGTTGATACTGGATCTGCTGAATAACCCAGCAATAATTATTGATTAATTGTAGGAAGCCACCCAGCTCATTTGTAGCATTGGAGCTGGTGGCTCTGCTACCGTTGGGGGCCGCTAGCCCCCCTGGGCCAGTTTGCAAACTGGCCCTGATAGAGTTGTTGGTTTCTGTTGTTGTTATCAAATTTAAACCAATCTCTCTTTTGAGAGTTGGCTTGCACCTGCCCTGGTGGTTTGTGGGCGGTTTGAATCCCCAGCGGGTTTGCACAGTCTCCTGCGTTTTTGCTTTTCAGTAAAGATTGCGGGTTTGATCCCCGGGTTTGAAATTACAATTTTTGTGGTCTTACAATTTGGTTTTTATTTATTTGTTTTACAGGGGCCACCAGTGACCGGTAACCCCTGTAAAACCAACTCAGTGTATAAGCTGCCACTTCCGTGACCTCATCCCCATTCCTGGTGATGAATAAAATAAATATAAGTAAAATATAAAAAGACTTACTGATTGTTTCCCCTGTGGCCCCCTCAGCCACAGGTGCCACTTCAGCAAACTTCATGAGCGTTGGATGCTCTTCATTAATTTTTTAGGCTGAATTTTTCTTATCCTTCTTGCAACTTATGTTTCTTCTTGGTTTTCATTTGATAAAGCTTCTGTATTTCTTGAAGCGCTTTTGCTTCTTGATTGTGTTTCATTTTCATCTGTTTCCATTTGATTGTTTTCCTCTTCATTGGTGTTGATTTCCTTTTGAATTTCTGTTCCTTCAATTAGTTTGATCTTATTGTTTTCTTTGGCCCCCTGCCAGAACTCCCACAAATTGTAGGCCGTGTTGTTGAACTTTAGACTTGATAAAATTGTTCCCTGTAGATTAAGTAATGCTTCTTTGTTCTTTTCATCTATAATATTTCCCAATTTATCCAGAGCATCTTCTTTTGACTGGATTAGTGGCTGGCCCTTGTTACCCAGCTTCCCTGTCACTATTTCCCTGATATTTCTTTCTATTTCAACAACCTTTTGCAGGTGTGCTTCTAATTTGTTGATCAAGTTATAGATTGTTGACATTTTGTTTGAATTCCATCAAAAAACTGGTTTTTATAGTACTATCTTCAACGCAAACATATTTTTCATCATCATCAATAAATTAAAGACAATGAACATAAATATTGGATTAAAATATTGCAATTAGACTTCAACTCTTGATATTTTGATATTATGTGCATAACTCAATGCATTTTGTTTAATAAAATCCATTGTAAACTAGGTCTTTTTCCTTACAATTTAAAATAAATTGACTGTGTTTATATTAGAGAGCCATTAACACTTAGTACAAATATTGAAAATTAGTGCATTTTACAGCCTGTATATTTACCTATTGGTAATAATTCTGTAAATTTTTTAGTCAGATTTTGCGAGGTAATAATAATGTAATGCATTAATAGAATACTGCTTATTGCTATTATTAGGCTGATTTTCTTTGCTGTGGCAATTTTTCATTTTCTGATATTTACGCCTAGTATCTAATTGGTTGGCTTCACATCCAATTGCACAGGCAATAGGAAAACAAGTTGCCACCTCAAGACCGGATGTGATCAGGGTGGCAACCATGTTTCCTATTGCCTGTGTGATTGGATGTGAAGCCAACCAATTAGATACTAGGCGTAAATATCAGAAAATGTACAATTGCCACAGCAAAGAAAAT
Source organism: Entomophthora muscae (assembly GCA_014839935.2). Classification (NCBI taxonomy): domain Eukaryota; kingdom Fungi; phylum Entomophthoromycota; class Entomophthoromycetes; order Entomophthorales; family Entomophthoraceae; genus Entomophthora; species Entomophthora muscae. The sequence continues at coordinate 233,852 of QTSX02006435.1, read as the reverse complement.
CAGCCAATTAATGACAATAAACAGTAATCTATTAACACATTACATTATTACCTTGCAAAATCTGACTGAAAAGTTTACAGAATTATTACCAATAGGTAAATATACAGGTTGTAAAATGCACTAATTTTTAATATTTGTACTAAGTGTTAATGGCCCTAATATAAACACAATATATTTTATTAAATTATAATGGAAAAAAGCCAAGTTTACAATGGATTTTATTAAACAAAATGCATTGAGTTATGCACATAATATCAAAATATCAAGAGTTGACGTCTAACTGCAATATTCTAATGCAATATTTACGTTTATTGTCTTTAATTTATTAATGATGATGAAAAATATGTATGCTCATAATTTTAAGCTATTCATAAAATGTACATTGTATTAATTATGGGAAATGTTGATAATGTAAAAAAAATATTATTAATTATGAATTGAAAGAGAGATATCAATTTTAATAAGTTGTCACAAAGAAAAGATTTATTTACTAATCAAAGGACAGGAAGGGGAGGGAATAGGCAGAATGAATATTGCCTTCATCTGCTCCTGTGAAAGAGGTGGCATCAGAGATAGTGAGGAGGGAATGGGTGGTGGTTTGGGAGTCAGGGTTAGAAGGCAGGTGGCTTGATGGGGGGTTGGGGAGGCAGGGTTTGTTGACTGGGAAGGGGCAGCAAGAGCTGATTGCTTCAATTGCTCAAATTCTTCTTCTGTCACATATACTGGCTTGAAAAAACAGATGGACTGGCGTGGGGGAGACAGGGGTCCTTTCTAGACTTATCACTATCACTTGCATAGAAGATGATGAGATCAAATAAGTCACGGATGGACACAGAAGGGAAAAGCTCATACCCCTTATCAATTTGGGTGCATAGTTTGTTGTAGGTGGCAGGCTTTAAGCGCCTGAGGGCAGAACCAAAATTTTAGAGACATACATCTGCAAGATGCATGTCGGTGTAGTTGATGGGGTAGGACCAGCAGGTATGCCCCACAGCCCTGATTTCTTGGGTAGCCCATTCCCGCTGCTCCATCACCGCACTCAGTACAACTGTGTGCACGGTGTTTTATGTGGCCCACTCCTCCAGCATGGCCTTGAGCTCTGTCTGGTAGGCATACCCATCTGTGGTGTTTGATATTGCCAAGTAATAATTGACGCCCAATGGGGAAACTTCCAATAAAACCCTGACAAAACAATACAATATTGGGCCGCGCTTGTACATGTCAGACTGGATACGCTTCTCTCCAAAGTCTTGGATACTTGCAGATATCTTAGAATACAACAGGAAGATTACGTCATTACGGGCCCTCATTGCCCTCCCTTTGATAAAATTAATAATAGTTGAATTTTAGGGGTCAGTGTTCACCAAAATGGGGCCACTGAGAACTTGATTGGACAAGATTATAGCAGCAACCACAACTCTGTGCATCCACAAATTCACCGTTCTTTTGTTGGTGAAGATACTGTGGAGTCCCAACTGGAGACGTACCTGGACCAGGGGCATCCATGGGTCATGTTCCATAATGGTCATCATAAGGGGATGGGCTGTGTCACCTTTGGTCAAAGTACAGGTGCCAGTTGGGGTCTTCTTGGTAGGGGGGCACAGTTGGCGTGGGCTTGCAGGGTTGCAGTCACAACAGACTTTGCAAACCCCATTGCGGCCGCAATTTCCCCAAGGGACATGAGCTTTCCTTGCTTTTCAACCATTTTTATAACAATCTCTGGAGTGATTAGTTTTCTTCTGCGTCTTTCAGGCTGATTGGCTGGGGGAGGGATGTGTTCATCATGGGAACTGGTCAATGCCATCTGATTGGCTGTTTTGAGGTCCTGGGCTCTCTGGGTGACCCCATGGCTAAAATGGCTGGTTCCGGATGCCATTGCTGATAAGGGATTTGGGTTGGCAGCTGATTGTGCATGGTGGGCAAACAGGGCCATGATGGAAGTTGCAGGAGAAAGAACAGACTCCTGGGTGGGGCTTGCAGAGGGGCCTGCAGGTTGGGAGTGGCCATAGACAGAGGCCTCACTGTTAAGAGACCCAATGTAGCCCTGCATAATTTTGTCAAGGCCAGGGAACAGCTCATTGACTTGGGTGTTATTGAATGAAGACATAATAGATTTTTATTAAAATTTTAAACTCAAGAAGAGAAATGTATATTTTAGTCAATTTTATTGTTATATATGTTAATTTTGTGAATATTATGATCTAAATTTTAGCCGTCCTAAATTTGAATAGAATGATTTTGAGAATGCCTATGATTCCTAAAAGAATCAGCACAAATCCACTCTAGATCCTTTGGCATCCTTTTTGAGACACCCATAAATTATATTTATTTCAAATTCCTTGCAATTATGATTTGAAACTTGGTTCTTGGATTTGACAATCCCGCAATTTCAGATTTGTTAAGTTTTACATGATGTCTATGATTTGTTTGAAATACAGGAAATCTCAAATTGTACATTAGAATCCTGCATTTCTGATTCATGTATCCCGCATTTGTTTGCTGAGTTTTGTCTTTTGTTGGTTGAGTTATCTGCTCAAGAGATTTGAAATTTGCCAATTTAAATAAATCAAAAAAATTCAAATTAAATGTTTTATTTTATTAAATATTTTAATTTTCACTCAGCTGAGTTGCCCGCAAAAGTGATTCAAAATTTGGACCAAGGATTTGACAATCCCACATTTTTACGTTCAGGTTCTGAATTTACAGTACAATAGAATAGAACTTTGAAGATAATTACGTTTATTGAAATTAGAGTACAATCTAGCCAGCGCTGCAATCTATCCAGGTGTAACTAAGAGCTTGTTTTTTTCCTTTTAAGGTGTCTGTATCAATATATACTGCAACAACTCTTCTTCTTGTCCTTTCAGGCGGTTCTTGGTGGCTACCTTTGCAATAGGTCCATCTTTGCTGGCTGCGCCTATCCTGATTGGCTGTCCTTGGCATGTGTGCTGCTACTGGCCTTTACAAGGCGTACATGGCACTTCAGCTACAGTCTACGCTCTTCTTGAGCTAGCCTACTGGCAACTATTGATTGGCTGTATCTTAAACGCTTATTATGGCACTAGGAAATTACACCATATTTGGTTGACACTTAGAAATGATCCCAGTTCTTTCCTCTTACATCGGAAGGTGGAATTCCAGTATTCCATTTCCAGGGCTTAATCAGTGATTCTTTTCTGGCTGGCAAGCCTTCTGCTTATTAATGCAACGGTTCAAATTGGGGATTATATGCCATATAATAGCAGACTCAATCCAATATTGACTTGTGGATTATTCACCATGTAATACTGACCCAAACCAATAAGGAACTGATTATATGCTGTAAAGTGCTGGTCCAAACTTGGTATTTCCTAGTCATACACATATCACTTGTTTGATATAATCATATGCGCCTTTCAGGCTGGGTGAGACTGAGTTGATACAACATCCAGAGGATGGAATGAGAGATATACAATTGATGATCTATTTATAATACAGTGTGTAATCAGTGATAATCATTATAATGGCTAAAAATTATACAGTGTATACTAGTCAAATCAATTATACTAAACTGTAGATTATACATTGTATAATCACTTCACATATAGGAATGATAATCAAGTGATAATACAGTGTATATTGTTGCATCTATTATAATAAACTAACAATTACATGGCGTATAACTGCCTTATCAATTATAATAAGCTGATGATTATAAGGTGTATAATCACTACACTTAATAGAATATTAACCTAGTAATAATATGGTGTGTAACTGATAAATATCTGCATGTGATGATTAGCCTGATCATTTGTGGTCAATCAGCCTAATCTCACACTTAGCAAAGGGAGCACTTGACTTGCTGGCTGCCATTTTTTTCAAACTATGACATCATCAAGTTGAATTTCAATGCAGGCTCTCAGCTGTTGAAAATATTTTACTTAGCCAATCAGAAGCATTGAAAAACCTGCCCTCTTCCAACTCAGATTCACTTAAAATTTTCTCATCTCCTACTTAAGAAACTTGCTTTTAGATAGTTCATTATTCCTGGTAAAATCAAAATAAAGAAAGTTCAAACCTTCATGTTGAAATATTTGAGCCACTGGACCCCTGTTATTGAAAATATATTGTGAACCTTATTCCATCTTGCTGCCAGCTATTTGGCAGTTTCCAGGCCTGCTTTATATCCTTTGTATTTGCCATTTTCTCTGTCTAATTCCCCTTCCATATTCTATGCTCAACTTTTGTTCTGGTTACTGTCTTCTATGATATTTTCAAATGCACAAAATTAGTTAGCTACTTCACCCTATTTGGTTTAGTGCTGCACAAGCAGCTGAAAATCTGTTTATGTTATCATCCTTGTTTTTCACAGATAGTGCTGCACACTATTTAACTCTTACACTTTGGGCAGGCAGGACAGAGGTTCTGGGTTGATTCTCAATTGTGGTTTTGCTTTATAATGAGAACCAAAATGGCATTCATGACAATATGGCATCAAAATTCCCCTTTGGTGGGCCTGCATTATTTTTAGCCCCAGCAAAAATAATTCCTGTAGCTGTTCTGATTATGAGGAATCACCTAATGAAGGTATCATACACATCAGTCTCCATTTAATTATTTTCATCTTTTTGGGATACTGGGGTATGGGTGTAAATTTACTGCCACCTCTGGCATTGGATTGCACAATCTTCCCCCGCCGCACCAAGAAAGGCCCAAAAACGCCAGCCAAACCCCTTCATTCTTTAGAGGATTCAGCACACACAGTTGATGAGAGGTTTGTGCTAGCCTACCCCGCAGATCCCTTGCCTTTGATTGCTCCCTCCTGGGAAAAAACACTGGTTAATTTAGACTACTTATTAGCCTGGTGTCGCCCACTTTTAAAAACCATTAGAGATAGCTAATCAAAGGTTGCCATATTGATGCTCAACAACTCAAGTGAACTCCAAATGCCTGGGACTTCTTCCAGCCAATCAGATCCAACCGCGGAAATTAGAGTGAAACTCTCCAGTCTCCCTGGTCTTATCCAGAAAAGTTTTTCTTCTAACCAATTGGATCTAGAGCCAAATGTCATGTGATTCACATTTACTTGCAACCCATTCCTTTTAATGCAGCAAAGGACTTTCAGTTCCCTGCTTGTCTACTTTCCAAATTTATTAAAGTTTTGGTTCCTGTTGCACTTGGTTTTAATTTTTACAGTCTTAGTTAGACCTCAGTTTGAGTTCCCATCATCTAGAAATTTTAAAAAGTGTTAGCCGTTACTATAACTCTTACCTTCCACCACCCCGCTTTGAACCCAGTCCCTCTTCTGGGACTCTTAGAACAGACACCAGCGTATAGCTGTTTGTGTTTTTGCTTTTGCTTTCAACGTTTACGCTCAAAACAAAGTTTTTTAGTTAATTTCAATATAAAATTCTACTTTTACTTTGATTTTCTCTTTAGAACTCTTTATTTTTGAGCCCTTTTTTGTTTCAATTGTCCCCAAGGCACCCGGGTATACCGCCAAGCCTTATGAAGTCCCCCTGTTACTTCCTGCCTGTTATCTTGTCTGTGGGTGCTCCTGGTAGCCTAAATTTTATTGTTTTAATCCAAAACAAAACCACTCACCTTACCCAAATTTTGAGGAGAACACAACTATGATACTCCCTGTTATCAAATTTGTGGTATTTTCCTTGGCCCCATTTTTGCTGCTCTTATGGTCTACTTCCCCAGACTTGTGGGGGGAAATCTCCTCTTCTGCCCGGCTTGTGGGTGAAGATCCTTCCAGTCTCTGGGATCTTCCCAGTGGTCTTCTCTTTTCTGGAGAGGCTGTGGTTAAGAGCTTGACATGTGACGACTTGGATCTGGGTATCGTTGATCACACCCCGCCTGCCTCTGAGGTGGATGTGTCTCCCATGCCTCACCTCCCCAGTTTGGTCAAGAGTGATTCTGTACCACTTGTGGCCTCTGAGGTTTTCCCTCCCACTCCCACCCCTTGGTTGCTCACTGGACTGATGTTGATGGGTTTGAACACTTATTTCCCTCAAATGTCCCCCGTGTCCTCCCTGTGGTCCTCTCTTCAAGCGGCTGTCCCAGTCCTCCACTGGGTGGCATCCTGGTGGTTTGTTTCACTGGGATGGGAGCCAAACTTAGTTAGTTTATCCCCCCTCTCTCACAATGGGGGCTGCAATAAATTTTCTTGGGGTTGAAAAAACATAGATCTTTTGTGGGATCTGTCAGGGATCCAGTCTCAGGCAGCTGGCCCGTTGTTTTCAGGGATAACTTGGGCCAGGTTTCTTGCGGGCAGGGCCCACCACAAGAGAGGAGCTAACTTGAAAGGTAGGACGCTGACTTTCCCACCCAAGACCAAGGGCCGGCGGCCAGTATAATGGTGTCCACCACCCCTGTGAGGGTGATGCACACTATACCAAAAAGCTTGTTGGTGTGGTTGGTTGGTAAGTTGGGCAAAGAAGCAGGCATCAGTTTTGGTGTTACTGGCGGTTCCATGTAGATATTGTAGGCCGGGAGATAGTTGAACTTTCCTCTAAACAGTTTGGGTGTAGAGAATATCCACAGGCCTTGGCAGTTGTATCTGACAGTGGATTGGATGTGGGCTAATGGATCTAGTTTGATGATTTTCTCTGGCGTGTAGTCCTTATACTCGGGTTTTAAAAGATACTCGGTGAAGTGGACAGGCCCAAAAGGTACACCAACTGGACGGAATACTGCAGGCAGAGGGGCAGGCGGACCAGAAGATCTTGAGCTGAACTGATAGACAGCAAATACAAAACACGGTAATAGCTGTATAAGCCAAATTAACATAACCTTTATTTCAGAATGGCAATAAGTTTGGAGGGCGGGGTCCTTGGGTCTATATAGCACCCCACCTCCAAACTTAACATTTTTTGTGTGAGTCATCAGGGCATTTGTGAAGGGCAGGGCTGGGGAGCTGGGGACTTGGGTCTAAAGGCAGCAAAATGGCGCTTGGCCCAAGAGTTCTTTCATTGGTTGCAGCTCTCAATTTAGCTACCTGATTATCTTGCTTTAGCATTGAGGTCATGGGGCCAAGTTGCAGGCCGGTGCCTCTTCCTTGGGTTGGCTCTTGATTGGTTGCTGGTGAAGACTTCAAACTCATAAGGCCAATAGTTGCCGGGTCACCTCCATTAGGTGTCATGATTGGCACTTCACTTAGTGCAGTACTTTCCTCGGCTCAATCTACTTTTCTGGGCGGGTCGTCTTCTTCAACATCAGCTCGTGGGGGCTCAATCCCAGAAAAATGCCAGCGGTTGGTCTCGCAGTCCTCTGGCCCGGCGGCCTGGGGGAATCCAGGTTCCGGGTTTGATTCCCGCTCCTGGGCCTGAGGTTCCAGAGGGGGAAAATTGTCAATCCTGACAGGATCTATAAAACTTGGGTTTAAAGCCAGTGATTATAGATAAGGTCTGCCTAAAAAAAAACTGAGATACAGAGCAGAGTACATAGGCAATCATTAAAAAGGATGCAATCAGGTCACTCATACCCTTGAGTATGTACATTTTTTAAATGGCAGCTATTTTTTCAGGGTCTGGCTTTATTCCTTCCACAGATATGCCATAATCCAGAAAAGGTAGTGTAGGTTTAAACCCTGTTTGAAAAAATAAAGCATCATTTAACCCAATATTCATGAGTTGGGACAGAAAGTATGAGAAACTCAGCAGTGTTAAAGATACTTAATAGAGTTAGAAATTTTATTTATCTTTTTTCAATTTTATCAAGGCTCTAAATTCTAAATCCTTAGTAACAATAGTTCAACTTGTATCATAAAAAACTCATCAAACAAATGAAGGATGCATAAAGCAGAAATGCGGGATTCTAATTTAGGGATTGCTATTTTCTTTAGGATCATTAATTTGAAGACCACCTGAAATAATGAATGTATCTCAAAATGTGAAATCATTCAACCCAGCAACCAAATTTCAAACAAAGAAGCAAGGGTAATTTGAAATAAGCTTAACATTTATTCCAATCAAAAGAGAGACCAAATTATTCAGGGTGGATCCATACCGGTTCCTTTAGGAACCGCTGAAATTGTTGAAAAATCCCCCAGTTCTATTTTAAGAAAGCTAAACATTATATTTATACTGCTTTTCAGATCTTGGGATGCTGACCAGTTAACAAATTCAACCAATAAGCACAGGTTATAGCAATACAACCCTGAAGATGGATCCAACATAAAAATGTGGGTGTCTGGGCTATAAGATCAATGATCAAATCACATCCTGGTATTAAAAAATTCATGCTCCTATTTAACAAATGAAACATGCAGATATTATGCAATTAATTAGCACATGTCAATATTAATATCACATATACAGCTTATAATAATAACAGTTAATTATGTCCTAGAACAGAAGGCCCATCATGAATTAGGCTGCCAGACCAACTACTCTAAGATAAAAAGCTCATGAGCCTATTGTATTAAGTCATCTCTGATTAATTGAAACAATCAACTCCACAAACTGGTAGCCACATTCTGACTAGCTATCCCAGGTAATGGCTCAGGTAGACAAATGACTCTGCTTGATTAAGGAACTCAGTTGTACAGTGTGTCAAGAAGAACACGGATGCTGTGAAAGCTGGTAAACAAGATTTCTTCTAAAAGCTACCATCTCAAGGTTGGGGCTCTGTTGTGTTGCTCTAATGCTACTTCAGTATCTACCTTAGCGTTTTCAGCTAACTTTGAAAATAATGTGGGCAGCTAGGCCAACCTCAATGTCAGTCTATATGGATAAAGACTGATGTTTCTTATCATTTTCCCCTTTGAACTTGGCAATGAAGTGTAGTCCTTCCCCTAATTATTTCTCTATTAGCTACTTTATTAGTTAGGGCAAAAGACAGCAATGCCATCATATAGTATCATTTTCCTGTAGTATTATATGGACTTAACTATGAACTTTTATCCAGAAGTGAAAATAATGTCCCATTGCCTCCAGGCTGCGAGACCAGTTGGACTTCTTGCTTCGGATGACAACAACACATTCTCATGGGCTGCAGGTTACGCCAAAGTCACAGGTTCTCCTTTACTTTCCTAATGTTAGAACACTTATGATATTCTCTTGATGAATAATAAAATACCATGGCCTGCAGAATTCTGAAAGTGGCTGAGAACTAAATTACAGGGAATCAGATTCCAGAAAACTGAGTGGGCTGACAAAAAATTAACAAGAGATAAGCTACAAGTAGCCTTAATCAATACAAATGCCCCTAGCCATTGAAGTTGAAATCCCAAAGCTGAACTCTATGAAGATGCATCAAACTAAACTTAAAATTTTTGACACCTTGGAAATGGTTTTAAACAATGTAAGTAAAACTCAAATCCACTAAACTCATCTTCCTCTTTGAGTTTTTGATGTACCCCCAAAGGATTAGTTGGTATGCGCCACTTGCCAGGATGTATCCTAAGGACTTGCACCTTGACACACCCAATCGATCTTCTTGGCTTTTTATTCATCCAACAATTTAAATAATTTTCCCATTCTAGAATATGTATCAGTTAAATGATTAAACTGTGGTTGATTCATTTATAAAGTTTCATATCTATTTATGTTAAATCAACTTGTTATTCACGCTTTAGTTTATAAAGTATAATTTAAGTAAATGAAAGTTTGTCGTTTGCTATAGAATTTTAATTTAGTAGATAAATGTTAGATGTATTTTTCAGACTATCTTGCGGTATGTTTAAATTCTTTATAAATACTACAGCATAGGATCGTTTAAAAGCTTATGGGAGTACCAGAATCAAATTCTTTATTTAATTTGGGCAGGGATATTATGGACTACTTTTATTTACATGAGAGCTGGACTTAATAACATGAGATTTCCTTGCTTTTGATTTCACCTCTTTATTAGTAGTCTAATATAGCCAAGGATTTGACTTTCTGCCATCTGGTTTGATTTTCCCATAATCAATTCACCAGTGTATAAAAACAATATGGGCAAACTTAAGTAATTCTAACTTACATATGGTTTAATAAAGAAGGTCTTGATATAAGGCTAGGCGTCGCAGCATATATAGAAATAAGATGTCGTGCAAGAATAATAGGCTGCATGGTTATTTCGAGGACTCTACAAGGCGGCGCATGGCCAGCGTGGCCCTAGAAACATTCTTTCCTAGCTTGGCGGAGACGGGAATGACCTGAATATCTGATGGAATAAGGCTTTTGAATTCATGAAGAGTGTGAGGACCGACGGTAGGCAAGTCAGCCTTGTTAGCTACAATCAGAGAAGGTTTCTCGCTGAGGCCAGACTTGTAAAGCTCCAGCTCGGATCGCAGGGTCTGGAAATCTAAATGAGGAGTAGGCAGTGATAAGTCTATCACATAAACAAGTGCTTTGGACCTCTCAACATGGCGCAGGAAAGCATGGCCCAGTCCACGATTGAGATGAGCACCGGGAATCAAGCCAGGAATATCAGCAAGGGTCATCTGAAACAAATCAGGGTAATCAATAGTGCCAAGGTAAGGGTTGATGGTGGTGAATGGGTAGGGTGCGATCTTGGGGTGAGCGTTGGAAACTGCTCCAAGGAATGTAGACTTACCAGCATTTGGTAGACCAACCATGCCGCAATCAGCAAGAGACTTGAATTCTAGTTCAAGATACCTCGTCTCGCCTTCAAATCCTCGCTCGGCAATCAGAGCTGACCGTTCATTTTGGCTTGAAAAATGTGGGTTTCCGTATCCTCCACGCCCACCATACGCCACAACATGCGATCCTTCTTGGTCCAAGTCAAGGAAAATCTTAGTCAAAGGCTTCTTATTGATGGCGCGTGGGGTTGGGAAATGCAAAATATCTCGCTTTAAAGATGGATAAACTCTATAATGCACTGAATAATCTACTTCTAAATCCAACACCTGTTCAGCATATGCTGTTGCTGCATCCTTTTCACTAGAAGGTCTATCCTTGTTTGGAGCATTAACTTCCCTCACTACTGTTCCAACAGGAACAGTTATCACCAAATCAGCCCCCCTTTGTCCGTGCATGGAGGAGCCTAGCCCATTGAGGCCCCGATTTGCAGAACATCGGTATTGACCGATCGATAGAGTACTTTCATTTCTTGATGCTTTCAAAACAACTTATTCCCTCCATTTCCACCGTTGCCTCCATTAGGAGGCCCATCCGAAGTGATTTTATCTCGGAGGAAACTAACTGCTCCATCGCCACCTCGACCACCAACCACTTGAATATGCTTAAAGTCCACAAAATTACTTTTCTTAAGAAAGGTTTAGTCAAAATTAGCAAGTTGTACAAAAGATCGGAGCCAGCTTTAAAGTTTAAATGGTTGAAAAGATATATAAGGCTTAGTGACAAAAATGAAGAACAACCGATAACTTCGAATTCATAAATGGAATAAACTTTCAAAAATCTTCCTGGAAAGTAGGGCAGCCTTGAGGTTTATTATTATAGCCAGTTACTTTTTCAACAGGGTTAATCATAAGCCCTAATATAACCCAAGTAGCAAATACCCTATCAATTTAGATAATCAGGTAGCATACGAATAGCTAAAGCTAGCTGCGAATATTAATCAAGAAAACTTACTGGTCCAAAATAGCGATTGGAAATGCCAGGGGAGTTATCCTCGGCCTCTTCAGAATTATAATCCTGAGGAACCCCTCCAATTATATACTTCGAAGGGGCAGTCTTTAAAGTTGGAGTGGAGGTTAAACCCCGTCTTATAAGGTGGCAATGTCTCTGCAAGAGAACGTGTGACTGGAGTATTGGGAATAACGACATGAAGATACAGCTTCTATGTTTTCAACAGCTTAAATATATTTTATTTCAGGTTCTACTTGAAGTGCTGCTTTTGAGGGGACTAGTAAAGTTCGGATCGAGCCGATTTAATCGGATTACAATAGAGCAAGCCCAGCTAAAAGGGGAAGTGTTAACCAGACACATCTTGGCTCATCATCTTAATCCCAACTGTCAAACTTTAGGGATATAGTATTACCAAGACTACGACCATATATATGTATAATTATTAAATATTAGACTTGGGAATTAGGTTGACTAAATAGTCTGTATGACAATGTAAATATATGGGTCATTATTTTAGGGATTAGGCCATTTTCTAATGCACATGCTGCTCAAGTCGCAGCATAACAGTTCGATTTTGAAAAAGTAACTAATTACATATTTTATATTTAAAACATTAATAACTCAATGAAAAATTAATATTTTTTCACACTGTAAACTATCAAAATGAAGCTAGGAATCTTATCTTTCCACCAATAGAAAGATTTTAATGTGTATAATATGCTCAATATTAAAGCGAAAGTAATTTAAAAGACTATAATCCAGATTTTATTATATGATTATATCTAATGATATAAAGTAGATCACTTCAAAGCTAATAAATACTCTTTTTTAATATACAGCAGATTTTTTTATTTGACGAAATTAAATATAAGATTGAGAGCTTTATTTTTGCATTTTATTTTATTTAAAAAGCTCAATTATTTAGGATTTTATGATAGTTTGAAGTTAGGGTGTTTTTATCACTGTTTAGATTGATTTTAAGGTTCAAGTGAGCTTCAAACCTCAAATTAAGCATTCTTTAAATGGAATTCTTTAATATTTTATCATTTAAAAATATGCGGAAGAGTTACAATTAACTGAATACATCATTTTAATTGATTTGCATTGATTACAAAGAGGATATGATGTAATAATAATGCTTAGCTGCTTCACATGTATCACTTGTGCATGAAAACTGGGTATTTAATCAATTCTGCAAACATAAATTCAAGTTAAAACTATAATAAAAGCTATTACACCATTTCTTTCAGAATGATATCATTTAGCTTGGTATATGAGAGCTAAAGCACCACAAAGCTTCTAATCCAAAAGACCCCATTCAAAGGCCACATTCTGATCATAACTACTCCAACATTAAGGCGCATTTCAGAGATCTGACCTAATTACAGATTCAAAATACTACCATGTCCTCAGTTAAATTTACTTCTGCCATGCTACCCTTTTTTTCCTTGGGAGCTTCAACAAAAAGAGAGAGAATTGCAATGTTAAAAAAGGCATTCCTCTTTATTGCTGGTGATGATCTTGATAATTTCATCAAGCACTTCCTTACTCAAACTGAATTTGGGAAAGCTCAGTTCCTGCCAACTATTTGAATTCAAAAAGACAATGAGTTCATTGAAAACTTAAAGGATCTCATGAAATCTTCTCCCCAAAAACATCTCCCAGCCTTGCAATCTCTGGTTACTTCCAGTTACTCTTTAAAAGAGCTTAGTGATATGGGTTTTAATATAACCAAAAGTGAGTTTGAATACCCAAGAAAAATAAGTAAAAATAAAAATGTAAATTTAAACAAAAAAAGCCAAAAAAATAATAAAAATTCATTAAAAAAAGAAATAAGTAAAAAAATAATTAAAAAATTGCTGGAAAATTCTTTTGAAACAAGCCAGTTTACAAAAAAAGTGCCTGAAAAAATTTATAAAGATATAGAAAAAGAGATGAGTAATTACTCAACTGAAATTAAATACTCTCTACTTAAAACAAAAAAAAGAAATATATGAAAATATGAAAATAAAAAATGAAATTTTGGTTTCAATTTCTACTTACTATAAATTAATCCCTAAAAATATAATAAAAAGTAAAAAACAAACTGATATGTGCAATATTTGTAATTTAAAAAATTCACTAGAAAAAAAGAAGGAAGAATGTGAAAGTAAAAACTTGCCATTACCAGAATCTATAGACAATGACTTAAAGACTATTAATCAGCACCAAGACTTTTATGTTCATCAAAATTGTGAATATAAAAAAGATATTAATGAATTAGATGATGAGTCTTGTGTTGTAGTTATAGATTATAAAGAAAACTTAAAGGTTGGAGGTGGTCCAATTGAGACCAATAATTGTTTTTATTCAAAAAAACCAATCTCATTATTAGGGTTTGCATTAGTTTTTAAGGAAAATAATAAAATTAAATATGAATATCATGATTTTTTGTCCCAAATATTATCACATGATTCTTTATTTTCAGGTGAGTGTTTTATAAAAATTCTTAAATTATATAGATTTAAAAAAATAAAAAGCATAAAAGTATGGACTGATAATGGAAATCATTTTAGATCATATGAATTTTTATATTACTTATTTAAAGAGGCACCTAAATATATTAAGGGTTCTATAAAATATAATTGTTTTGTGGAATGTCATGGAAAAAGCATTGTTGATGGTCACTTTGGTGTAATATCAAAAACATTAAAAGAGAAAGAAAATCATTTTTATATTAAGAATATAAATGATATTAAAAATATTTTTGAGCAAGAAGGAAAAAGAAAACAGTTATATAAATCAGCGCTATCAGGCTCAAATATTTCTCAAAAGTCATTCTTTTATATTTATGAGAGAAAAGTTAGGCCTATAAGGAAAGAGCTCGAAGTTAAAAATCTGCGCATTAATCTTTCATATTTGATGAAAGATGGGAAGTTGTATACTTCACCTTTAACATTTGAAAGTTTCTCAGAATATTCTGAGATAACTTATCATTTGAAATCACGTGATGATACCAGAGAAACAAAAATATCAGAAGATGCTAGTGGTGCACTAGGGCAAGTTCATGAAGTAGGGCAGCTTACTAGAGGGTGTATTTTAAATAGAGTTATCAGTCTTTCAAAAACAACAACATTTTTTTCTGAAACAAACTAAGAATATTTATGATGAGCCAAAGATAGGGTAATAGCATTTATAGCTTTGGGGCTGCTATTACTCTCCCATGCAACTCATCATAAATATTTTTGGCTTGTAGTTTGTAGTAGCACTTAAGATATTTTCAGTAATACTATAAGTTGCAATTTTCAATTCTAAAATTGATAATTTATTTTTTTAAAAAAATCATCTAGGCCCAAGAAAAATAAAGTTTTGGAATTTGTTGATTGTATTATAAGCTTTCTGAATAATTTGAATATGAATAATGCAATTAATTTATAAAAGAATAAATCTGGCGCTTAGGCATAACAAGAAAAATAATGACCCATATGATAGATCTCATGTTTATTGTGATAAGGAAGTAGAGGTATGATAGAAAGGAATTGATCCATGGCTGAAATCCTCTTGATCCTGAATTGCAAGGCCTCTTTCTGTGTGGCTGTACTAGGCTTCATTAATAAGAGATATTCTCTAGATATGGAACTCACTTATTAATCACTGCCACCAAGGAACAATGTCATACTGAATGGCTAGTATATCCACTCAACTTTACCAATCTTATTAGTCAGTTGAAAATATTAGTTAATAGTAGCAGTTACAGTAGTTTTTGTTTCTACGGCACTAAGCAAAAATAACTCATATTTAAACAAAATGGACTCAGATTTAAGCAAACTCCAAGCCAGCGAGTTTCATATAGCAAATAATTCAAGTATTTCTGGTGAACTGGCAGAATGCAAAACGAGGGACATAATATCACTAGCACAAAATATAAAATCATATCAAACATTAAACACCATAGTCTAAACTACAAAAAATAGTTTGGTACAACAAGTGAAATAGATTGGGGTTGCTCTGGAATATATTATAATCCTATCAGAATTGTTGAGTTGCACTTTATTATTTGACGTAATAAAAAACTCAGATAATATTCTTAAATACATAAGACTTGGGGGTCTGGCTTTAAGCCTGTGTTGCAACCAAGATTTGAACCTCGCCTGCTAACGTATCTTACGATACACAGGGGGCACTCAATGAGTTGCCCCTTGACGTATCTAACATTATGGATGAATCTGATGGCAATGTTGAATGGCAGGCACTTTGTCCTAATTAGGAGCGTTGCCAATTTGACCTGCTGATCCCCGCATAAGTTATTCCTCGGCTCCAAACCCTACATGGAACTCCCCACTATGCCACCCCCTTGTGGCCTTGTGGCTCCCCCATTTAGTATATCAATCACAATATCCTACAATAAACAATACCTTATTCTTATTATTCTGTCCTTTTCTATTGGACTGTTGTCTTCCCCAATTCCAAGTACTGGACCCTCATTGGTTCAGTTGCAACACCTGTTTGATCTGAGTATGAGTAATAGATCTCTCCCAGAGAGAGAGATATGAGCACTGAAGATTCAATGTCAAAATTAAAGAGCAAAAATGAACTTATTATATTGAGAAAAAGGGCATTCAAATTTATACCCAAAGGTTTGGCCTAGTAGCCTTAGTGGAGGTACTCCAAGTGGCAAGAGGCTGGTAAGGATCCAGAAGGTTCAGATATTGGCGTTGACCTGTATTTTGGTAAAGAGAACTCTACAGGTTGAAATCAAAAGCAGAGGCTTTCACAGGGATCATTATGTGAACTATCATTCACTAGACTAATTGAAACAACTAGTGAATCTGAATTCATGACAAGAATTCAGATGAGGTATCAACAGAAGGGCTAAAATGAAACAAAAGTAGATCAACCAAGAAGCAAAATTTTAAAGACATAACAAAAAGAAATATGCAGGATGTGTAGTATCTGTATCCTAAAATAGGAAATATCATTTAGCAGTCAATAAACAACAATCTGATTTGGGAACAGAGCCATTTTATTGATCTTCATGGCTTTTTATGTAAGCAAATCCTTTTCTTACCCCCAATCATTGGGTGTATTCTCAACAGGGCAGTCAAGTCAAACTTATCTGTCTCTCAAAATTAATGATGGCCAAACTGATGAATTAACAATTATTTGAGGCTCAAAGAATATTGCATGCAATATTAATAAAGACACTACCAGTAATCCACCATAAGACCAATCAAACTGTCATGTTTATACTTCTGGGAAGTATAATAAACAAAATAAGGGGAAAATTTAAGAAGATAATGATACTTTATTGAATATGAATATAGGCTAATATATAGTATCATGACAAGTCACATGTTGTCCATGTACGTCATGAAGGTCATGAGGCTTATCTGAGTAATGCTCCTCTTGAGTCACAAGGATTAATCAAGTTGTGTTCCATTTAGGACCTGGATTGAGTTATCCCTGTCATAGATGGTTAACTGATAATGGTGACACCAGTTTATTGACTGGATGGTGAACCATTTGGTGAGCTGTTTGATGATTTACTTGGGGTGTTAATTCCCTGAGAGGGAGTAATCAAAGATGTTGCAACATACCCCTGGGGTGCTGGAAGGCGGAGCCTTGGGAATTTTCTTGAGAGTATCTGGTATGCGGGCTTGGTATTGATCCAGTTTGGTGCTGGGTACAGGGAGCCTTGAATTTTGTTGGGCTGTTCTTGCTTTATACAAGCAGAGTCAGTTGTGGTGCATACGTTTCAGTTCAGTTTGAGCTCCAATCCCTTTGATGAGGTAGGTGTTATTAGGCTTAACTTCCATGACAATGCCTGGTCTGTGTAACCCTGGGTCTAGTTTGTGTTGGTTGTGATTGACGACCCAGATCTTATCTCTGACTTGGAACCTTTCTTGTTACAATGGGATTGCTTCCCGCTGGACCCTTTGGTGCTCCATCTTTTCTTGGTCCTTTATGGCGTGTAGTACTTTTGGGTCATTACTGTCTGGTATCTTCTTTGGAAGTGGCAGTCATGGACCCGTGGTTGTACTGACCAGTGAGGGTTTCTGACCATAGACAAGTTTGTAAGGGCTTTTGCCCGTATTGCGGTTGACCTGTGTTCCGCAGACCATAAGGGTGGTTGAATAGCATATCAACCCAGGCTCTTGGATTGTTGGCAGATAGCTTACTGAGGGCTTCCACTAGAGAGCTGTTTAGTTGTTCTACACCTCTATTTTCTTGTGGGTGATATGGGCTGGCTGTGACGTGTTTTATTCTGTTTTTGGCGAGATAAATGTTGGTGTCAATAGCTTTAAGTTCAGTGCCTCCATCTGTGATTAAGAGGTCAGGTTTCCCAAACTTTGCTATGATCTCTTTGCCAATGAATTGTCTCACATTGTTGCCTTTGTGTTCTTTTGTGGCTTGTGCCACAGGCCATCTGATTGCATAGTTGATAGCTGTGATGATGTACTACTTGCCTTTGCTTTCACCGGGCATAGGTACCACAATATCCAACGACCATACCTTGAAGGGTTTTGTGATGGATACAGGTACTATTGACTTGGGTGGAGCTTTGGTTTGGGAGTACTTCTCACAGACTTCACATTGCTCTAGTACCTCTCTGATATCATCTAACATGTTGGGCCACTAGTAGCATGTCTTGAGGTATTCATGCAATTTTCTGCTACAGGTGTGTCCCAAGTCTCTGTAATATCAGAGGATTGTGTCAAGCTTTTGTGTTGACAGGACGTAGGGTACAGTGTCACCATTTGGAAGTATTTGATGAAGTGTACCATACACGTTTTTGAACAGATGTTTGTTCTTGAGGACTTTCTCTTGGCTGTCCAATGGTGTGCCAGGTGGGAACCCTTCCTGGAGATTCCCCATGCTTAACATGGGCCAGTTGGGGTTGCCATCAGTGCAAAGGATGTGTTTATTGTATAGCCTTGATAGGGCGTCTGCAGTAAGCATCTCCTTGCCTGGCTTGTATTCAATTTGCATGGGGTATCTCTGTATGAGACTCATCTATTCAGCTTGTCTTCTTGACAGGTGTTGTGTTTTAAAGAATATCAACAACTTGTGGTTGGTGAGTACCTTGAACCTCTGGGCTCCTTCCAGATAGCATTGCCATTTCATGAGTCAGTGTATGATGGCTACCAACTCTTTGTTGTGTATGGGGTATCTTTGTTTGACGTCTGATAGCTTCCTTGATTCATATGCCATGGGGAGAAAGTCTTTTTGGGCTATTTGGATATGGAGGACTCCCCCTATGGCACATTCAGAGGTGTTGGTTTCTAGCTCATAGATACCCCCACAGTTTGGGTATTGTAAGATGGGGGCAGTAGCCATGCGTTCTTTTAGTTGGCAGAAATGTTGATCTTGTAAGGGTGTCCAGAAAAACTCGGTTGTTTTCCCAGTGATGGCTGACAAGGGAGCTGTTAGGGCGCCCCAGTCGGGGATGAACCTGTGTACGTAGGCTATCATTCCAAGGAAAGTGCAGAGTTTGCTCTTGTTCCTTGGGGCTGGCATCTCTGTTATAGTGTGTATTTTATCTGGATCCAGTTTAATGCGTCCTTGCTGATGATATGTCCAAGGAATGGAAGTTCAATTGAGAAGAACTTGCATTTGAACGGCTTGGCAATCAATTGGTTTTTTTCCAGGGTACAGAGCACTGCACGGACATCTTTCCAGTGTTGTTGCAGGTTGGGACTATAAATGATGATGTTGTCCAGGTAGATGATTGCTATTTTTCCAATGTGTTCCTTGAATACTTTATTTATGAAGGCTACAAAGGTACTGGGAGCGTTTGTCATGCCAAAATTGAGAACAACACATTCAAAGGATCTGTATTTAGTTCAAAATGCCGTCTTTGGAATGTCTTCAGGTTTCACGCAAATTTGGTGGTAACTTGCCATCAAATCAATTTTTGTGAAGATTTGGGACCCCCAGGGCATCAAAAAGGTCATCAATGAGGGGCAGGGGATACCTGTTCTTAATTGTGACCTTGTTGAGGGCCCTGTAGTCTGTGACCAGGAAGAATTCTCCATCTTTATTTGCCACAAAGAAGACAGCAGCACCAAAGGGTGACTTTGAAGGTCTGATGAGTCCTTTTTTGAGTGCTTCATCAAGGTAAGCCTTTAGGGCGTTGTTTTCTTGTGGTGTGAGGCAGTAGATGGGTCGTGCTTTAGGTACATTCCCTTTTAGGTCAATTTTGTGTTGTATACCCCAATCAGGGGGTAACCCGGGTAGTGTCTCTTGGAATATAGAGGGGAATTCACTGACTAGCTGGTCTCTAATTGGGGTCTGTTTGTGTCGAGTTTCCGTGTTCTTGAAGTGGATAACCTCATATGTGCAGGTGCTCCAATTGATTTTGCTGGGTTCAGTTTCTTCTCCTGTTTCCATAATTTTCAAAAATACGTGGTCCTCATGAGAGTGTCAATGTGAGAGAGGGGGGCTAAACTAACTAAGTTTGGCTCCCATCCCGGTGAAACAAACCACCAGGATGCCATCCAGTGAAGAACTGGGATAGCCGCTCGGAGGAGGGACCACAGGGAGAACACTGTGGACAACTGAGGGAAGTAGGCGTTCGAGCCCATCAGTATCAGGCCAGTGAGCAACCAAGGGGTGCGGGTGGGGGAGGGAGAGGACACCTTGGAGGCCCGAGGGGTACGGAATGGCTCTGTGCCACGCTGAGGAGGAGGGGCATGTAAGGCACAGCTTCTTCAGAAACGGGTGAAGTATGGTCCACAGTGTCCAAGTCCAAGTCATCACACGTCAGGCTCTTGACCACAGCCTCTCCAGAAAAGAGAAGGCCGCTGGGGAGGTCCCAGAGACTAGAAGGATCTCTACCCACAAGACGGGCAGACAAAGAGATTTTGCCCCACAAATCAGGGGAGGTGGACCACAGAAGCAGCAAGAACAGCGCCAGGGAAAACACCACAAATTTAAGGGCTAGGAGTATCATAGGAATGTTCACCGCAAAATTTGGAGCAGGTTGGTACAAATTTCTGATGAAAAAAGAATGAGGGAAGTGCCAGCAGGTTAGTCTTAGCAGAATCTAGTAACAGAGCAACAAAACAGGTTTAGACGGCTTTACTATGGTCGTAAAAGCCTTGGGAGCAACAGCAAGCGAGAGCGGGTTCAAAAACAACGGTTTTAAGGGAAAATTTGAAATAATAATAGAAATTATAAGAAAAATCAATTGAAAACTTGAATTTCAAACTTTGTTTTTGAAAGCAAAAGCGGGAAAGACAACAACTAGGTAAATTAATACTAATCTAGGGGCCCAGAAGAGAAGCTGGGTTTGAAACCGGCTGGCACAAGGTAAGCTTTGTACAGTAACTAACACTTTAATCCTTAGGACTGCAAGGACACAAATCTGGGTCCAAACAGCAATGGAAATAAAATTAAGTTTGCAAAGGACTCCAAAACTTTAATAATTTGGAAAATAGACAAGCAGGGGACTAGAAGTCCCCTTGCTTGCATAAAAGAAATGGGATGCAAATAAAATGGGTCACATGGCAGTGGAACTGAATCCAATTGGCTGGAGGCAAAACTTTGCTAGGCAGGGGCAGGGAGACTGGAGGGTTTCATTCCAATTTCTGCGGTCAGATCTGATTGGCTGGAAGGGGCACTGGTCATTTGGAATTCACTTGAGTTACTTAGTGTCAATGTGGCAACCTCTGATTGGCTAGCTCTAATGGTTTTTAGAAGTGGGCAATACCAAGCTAATAAGTAGTCTAAATTAACCAGTGTTTCTTCCCAGGAGGGAGCAACCAAAGGCAAAGGTTCCGCAGGGTAGGCCAGCACAAACCTCTCATCTACCGTGTGAGCTAAATCATTTAAGGAATGGAGGGGTTTGGCAGGCGTTTTAGAGCCTTTCTTGGTACAACAAGGGAAAATCACGCAATCCAAAGCCAGAGGTGGCAGTGAATTTACAGTCAAGGTGTGTTGGGTATACATGGTGATGGACTTCTCCTTGCTGGATAGTGAGGGTGGCACTGTCCCAGTCAATGTGAGGCTTTGTCTTTTGCATCCAATCTAATCCAAGTATGATATCGTATTTAGGGATTGGAATGATGGGGCCGCTAATTGCCATTTGGGCGTCTCCAATTTGGGCCCAGAAAGGTTTTGTCTTGTGGGTAACTGGTGTGCTGCGGTTGTCTGCCATGATGACTCTTTTGATGTCAATTCAAATGGTAGGTAACTTCATGAGGTCTGCAAAACTCTTGTTAATAAGCAATTGATTGGCTCTAGTGTCAAATAGCGCTGTGCCCTGGTATCTGCAAAAGCAGAAAGGATAAGTGAGGAGTTTATTTCCAGTTTGGGCAACAAACAGTAGAGGATTGCTGGAGGGTACTTGGATCATGGTGATTGAATCCACGTCATGTTCTCTGTACAAGACTTGTGAAGTGGGGGAGGGCAGCTTGCCCAAGCACTCCCCTGAGCTTTTCCTTCCTCATTGGTATCTTTGGTGCTGGCCTGGTTGGCTTGTGCAGTGCAATTCCCGGTTTGAGGATGGGTATTATTGGCTTGGTTGTTTTGCTTATTGGGGTGAGGTTCTCTTTTAGCTGCAGGGTTTCCTTGCGCTTGTTGGTGGCATGTAGATTGTCAGACTTCTGAGCTGCAAAATTTCCCTCTAAGAATACAACCTTGAGGTTCTTGCAGCAAGTCATGTCAAACTGACGTCTAATGTGTGTGGGAAGGTCATTGTAGAAGTCTAGGCGCAGCCCAGGTTCATCAAAGTTGATGGTGTTGGGTGCTTGGTTGTGTAGTCCTTTGTATGCCACAATGTACTCTTTGATGATTCCTGTCATTTTGAAGGTTCAAAGTTTGGTCATGATCACTACATCTAAGTCCTTCATGGAGAAATTTTTGAGGAATGCGGCCTTGAACATTCCCCAATTTTTCTTCTGGTCAGGGTGTTGAGCTAGCCATTTGGTTACAAAACGTGAAGCAGTCCCTGTGACGCAAAGGGCAATATTGCTGACCCAAAGTCCTTGAGGGTAGTCCACTTGTTCAAACTTGCTTTGCGTTTTGTTGATCCAGAGGGAGGCGTTTTTGTGGCATAGTCCTATGAAGGCGCCAATTTTAGCGGTGCGCAGGCGTTGAAACACAATATTGGGTATCTCAGGCTGCAGAGGTGCTGTTGTGGTTGGTGTGGTGGGCAACAGTCTGCGGGCTTTGAGAGTGTTGTACTGATCAATGTGCACAAAGACATTATTGTAGATGACAAGGCCTGCAGGAATGTCTTGTCCTACTTTGTAATCTCTCCAGCTGTTAGGGAGTACCATTGTTTGGATTCTTTTCTTGGGAGGAATTTTTCCTTTAAGTTGGGTAGGTATGGATGACCTACCTGTGCTACCACTGTCGTGTTTATACTTCTGGGAAGTATAATAAACAAAATAAGTGGAAGATTTAAGAAGAGAATGATAATTTATTGAATCTGAATATAGGCTAATATATAGTATCATGAAAATTCACATGTTTTCCATGTACGTCATGGAGGTCATGAGGCTTATCTGAGTAATGTTCCTCTTGAGTCACAAGGATTAATCAAGTTGTGTTCCATTTAGGACCTGGATTGAGTTATCCCTGTCATAGATGGTTAACTGATAATGGTGCCACCAGTTTATTGACTGGACAGTGAACCACTTGGTGAGCTGTTTGGTGATTTACTTAGGGTGTTAATTCCCTGAGAGGGAGTAATCAAAGATGTTGTAACAAAACTATACAAATGAAGGATGCAGCCAATCAGCCCAGAAAAAACCAAGATGACCTCTGAAAATGAATGCAGAAATAACCCAGGGACTCAACAAATCCAATCACCTTAGGAAGATACTAAAATTAAATGCAGAAACAACCTCAGTGAGCCTGGTAACACTAATATAGTCAAATCAGATAACCACAATTTGAAAATTGAATGCATAATCATTAACATTAAATATAGTGAGATTGATATCAACCAGTCAGAGAAACACATGTAAGGAAATGAATGGGTAACACATCAGCTGCTGAAAGGATCTTGGAAAGCAGGCAATCAGATAATGTCACTCCTAAAATTAAATGTGTGATCTGCAATGTTAAATTAAATCACAAAGAAGAAGACCAATCAGATAGCTCTAATTTAAGACCAGAATGCAATTATCAGTGCGTAAATAATCCAGGGATCTTATCTTGCCAACCAAAAGGCCCATATAAAGAAAAGAGCACCATACTAATGCCAGAGACAATACCTGACATCAAACCCTCTAATAAGCTTCACTCAATATAAGTCCCCAGAGCCAAATTGATGGTGTATTTGGCCAGGCTGCATGATGCAGGGAATAAAGGTAGAGAAATAGAGCATCACCACTTCTATTATCCAGCACCAGCCAACCAAGGATTAGCTGCCCGTGAAGCCTCCACCAAGTGCCAAAGTCCTGTTGGAAGAATGGCTGTGGACGTAAAGCCCATAAATTTTGGAGATACACATTTTGATAGTATAAAACCCCTGATATGTTGTAAATGGTAGTATTGCCATTCTGATATTAAAGTTTAAATGAACCTTTGGTTTACACAAATTATATCCTATCTAGTCTTAGTATTTTACCATCTTTAATCCAGTCCCACAGGATCACATGCTCCCACCACTCCTACCAATAAACCTGCAGACCCATCTCTTGTGTTATTTTGCCCACCTGGAGCACTCTTTAGACCAGTGAATTTGACTAAGTAACCTTTAAACCCAGCCTATTCTGAGTTCATCCTGGAAAATATACTTCTTTCTGACCCCTTGGCAAGAACTAGAGTTACAAAAACAATTGAATGTGAAGAAAAGTGATATACCATTCCACCCAGACTATTCTGCAATAACTATAACTATCTGCCTGCATACCTGGTACCAATGATCTCATCTCCTACCCTGCAGCCCAACCATTAACAAGAGATTTCTGTCACTGCTGACATCACTTCCACCCAGATATTTGAGAAGCTCTATATTACTCTTACAGACTTGGTGGGTTTCATGGTGCCAAATTCCAGCCCTTAGTTCTTGCTTGATTGATCTTTATCCCATGTTATCAATTTGGCTCCCATCTTATGGTGGTCACTACCCTCTGGCCTGGCGGTCCCACTGCCTGCGTCAAACAGTGTTCTCACTGGCAATTGGTATCCTGACAATACCATGATAACAGGAAGTCAATCAGACCCCTCAAAAACAGAGATTGTGGACATCATGCCAACCAAGCATCATGATACACCCAATTGAAATATTCAAGAGGTTACCACCAACTGCTCCCAAGTAATCAAAGGTAAGAACATCTAATCAGAAATCAGTTCCAAACCACAGATGCTCCAGTCAAGGTAGAGACCCAAGTCAGCAAGTTAATTACCTGAGTAATTTTCCAAGCCTTATCCACCACTCTTGCAGGCTGCAGCTTGCTGCAAGCCTGCAAGAAATCCTTACCCTCACTCTTTCAAACTCATCATAGAGTGGTAAGTTCTGATTCTAACCCCAATCCCAAGCTTAGTATTCAAGATCTCTCATTTATGCTGAGAAGTTGCTCTAAAAGCTTCAAATAATCTTCTTTTTGGAATAAAGAATTCTATATTTTCAGCTGATTAGTAGAATAACTTCTTGTATTAGGCCATGAGCAAGCCTAACCAAATCATGTGGTACTCCTCCTGATCTGGATTAACTTCTCTTGGAGTATAGCAGAGGAAATACACAAACAAACATCCACACCCACTGAACCTGTAGAAAAAGTAATCTAGTATAGATTTGGTCCTTGCTGTATATATTATCCTTATGTAGAAAAGGATTCAATTTCTTTCATCATACACCCCAATGCGCCTTGGTATGTGGTGGGATATATTGCTATACTAAATTTTGCAACAGTCCCCCCTTCTTGGCCAATTTAGATTGTGGGGTCCAGCCATTAACATGATGATGACGAGACTCCCAGCTGGGGCATCCCTGGTGAAGTTTAATCTGGGGGACTTATTGCACTCTATTGGGGGAAAACTCCTAAATGAGTGGGTCCCTGACAGATGGTCTGTCATTGGTTGGTTCACATAGAAGAGTTTCAAGACCTGTCAGGAATGACTATTTCTGTACCTGGAACTCAAGGTACGGGGCCAGGGTCAAACCCTGAGCAAAACTCTTTGCGGCCCAACAGTTCAAAAGACTGGGAACTCAGGTACCCACAACTAATTGATGATACCCCTGTTAGTAAAGCCAATACCAACCTGCTGAGATCCAAATCCTTGTCTGTAGCACAGGGTTTTGCAAGCAAACTGTGAGGGTTGGCAAACCCAGAATTTTGATACCCAGATTCAAACCCGCAACCTCTGCTGTGAAGCAAAAACGCGGTCAACCTTGCAAACCTGCTGGGGGAATTGAACCCCGCTCAAACCACCAGGGCGGGTGGGAACCAACTCTCAAAAGAGAGATTGGTTTAAATTTGATAACAACAACAGAAACCAACAACTCTATCAGGGCCAGTTTATTAACTGGCCTAGGGGGGCTAGTGGCCCCCAACAGTAGCAGAGCCACCAGCTCCAATGCTACAAATGAGCTGGGTGGCTCCCTACTTAAGTTTAATGATGTTTGCTGGTTCATTCAGCAAATCCAGTATCAACTGGGTTTGCCAAGTAACTTAGCAAATAAACCAGTTCCTCCCCAGTCAATCAGTCCCAAAATTCTGGTTCCAGTTTACCAACCCAGTCTTGATCTCATAATCATCTTGCAGCAAAAATTAAATATCAATGACACTTCACCCACTGATGTAATGAAACATTATCTTCAGGAAGATGATCCAGATCCCACTGCCAATCAAATAAATCCTGTTGAAGAAGAATCCCAAGCCAATGAAACCCCCACATTGCCTGCAGTTTCCAACCATTTCATTGGGTCAAGAAGAGAAGAGAAGCCACTCAGCCAGGAATATTCACCTGCAGATGACAATTCCACTACCCAGAAGCAAGTCCAAACTGCCAAGCAACTCCAGCCCCAAATGATTGAACTGAGTATAATTAGCCACCAATCAGCTTCCAGCAATCCGGCAGATTCCAAGATGAAACCAGATGAGCCAAACCCAGATCCTAGAGCTTCCCCAGGCCATAAGTCAACCAATCAATCCAATGGCACAGACCCAGTAAGCTTCCCTTCCCCAAACCAGTCCAAGATTTGTGGGACCCTATCCCCTATTCTCAAGAATTCTTCCTCCTTCCCCAAAGTGCTTGTGACCAAAGGTTGGACTACTGGAGCTCTCCAAGGAGCTGCCAGAAGTTGCTTCCAAGGAAGACCAGATGAGTGGTATAAACCCACTTCCCTACAATCAAGACAGACACAGACAACGTTTGATAAAGTGTATGGTCCATAGAGTAGTCTTTGCATTTCTTCCCCATATTCTTTTATCACCTTGGACAATACCAAATCAACCAGCTCAGTCTCTAGCACTTCACCTAGTAGAACCTGTAACAATGGACTACCAACCAGGGCCCAGCCCTGGATGGGCCAGCAGCTTCATACCTCCTCTTCCTCCAATCCTATAACCCTCTGCTGAGGTTACCCCTTATGACCACAGCAGATATGGGATGGTCATCCTGACCATCCTTAGTCTTGATGAGGTTGTAGTACCTCACCTTGGTGCCTATTGTCCACTTGCAGCTGGTATGCTGTACCTATCCCTCTCCTTGCTTTTCCTGTATTGGGCTTTGGTGTTGCAATACCCTGAAGGGTAGACTCCTCCCATGTCGCCTTGGTATGGTACTACACCCGGCCATGACACAAACCACCAGTGCCTGATGCCAGGAGTTTTTATGAGGTACTGACACTTGAAACCAACAGTTTGCTTGAAAAAATAAGCAAGTCCACCAATGAGAATTTCCCTGAACTTGCCCAAAGTCCAGGAAGTTGTGAGAGAGGGGGGCTAAACTAACTAAGCTTGGCTCCCATCCCAGTGAGACAAACCACTAGGATGCCGCCCAGTGGAGAACTGGGATGGCCGCTTGAAGAGGGGACCACAGAGAGGACACAGGGGATAGATGAGGAAAATATGCATTCAGTCCCATCAGCACCAAACCGGTGAGCAACCAGGGCATTCAAGTGGGGGTGGGGGGAGGCGACACAGGAGCGTGCAAGGGCATCAAGTCACTCTTCCCCGGTCAGGAAAGGAGGGCATTGGTGTCTCCTCACCTGCAGGAGCAAAGGAGGCATGGTTAACATCATCCAAATCCAGGTCATCACAAGTCAAGCTTTTCACCACGGCCTCCCCAGAGGACAGAAGACCATTTGGGAGATTTAAGAGACTGGAGGGGTCCTTACCCACAAGCCAAGCAGAAGAGGTGATTTTAAACCACAAGTCTGGCAAAGTCAACCATAGAAGCAACACAAATGGGGCCAAGGAAAACACAACAAATTTTAGGACTGGGAGTATCATATTAATGATCTCTGCAAAATTTGAGGAAGATTGGTGTGATTTTTAAAATTTTAAGCAATAAAATAGTGACCAACAAGGGCAGCCACAAGGGGGAAGCCAAGGGGGAGCAACAGATGTGGTTTGGGAAGCTTGGTTGTGAACTTGGGTGTCTCAAGACAGGAAAAAACAAAAGCAGGTTTGAAAATAAGAAAATTAAAGAAAACTTAAGATAACAGTAGAAATTATATTGAAATTTAGTTAAAATTTTAAGTTTGAGAGTGGGTTTTAAAAGCGAGAGCAAGGAGAAGTAACACCTATACACCAACACCTTTTCCAAAGATGTCTGAAGAGGTGCTGGGTTTGAAACAGGTTGAGGTAAGGTAAGTTTAAAGGAAATGGCTAACACTTTAATTTTTTAGATGATAAGGACTCAAAACTTAGTTTCAGTCCAAACAAAGTGATCAAAATAAGTGCAAAAAAACCAAAACGTTTAATAAATTGGAGAATTGACAAGCAGGGGACCCAAAATCCCCTGGCATTGTTAAAAGGGAATGGGTTGCTAGGGGGTGGTCACATGACTAATTTGACTTGCATTTGGTTGGCTGGGTGATAAAATTTGCTGGCCAGAGCCAGGGGTGCTGGAGAGTTTCAGGGTAATTTCTGCAGATCCAACTGACTGGCTGGAAGGCACCTCAATTAGTTCAGGTTCATTTAACTTTCTGGTCATAGATGTGGTATCATTTGATTGGGTGTTCCTGATTGTTTTTAAGAGAGGATAATACCATGCTAAAAAATAGTCCAAATTAACCAGTGTTTCTTCTCAGGCCGGGACAACCAAAGCTGGGGGGTCTGCGGGGTATGCCAACACAACTCTTTCATCCACAGTGTGGGCTAAATCTTTGAGTGAATTAAGTGGTTTTGCTGGACTTTGAGCGGTCTTTTTTGTGCAACAAGGAAAGACAGTCATATCCAAGGCCAAAGGGGGCAGTGAATTTACAGAAGTGGCACTGGATCTGAACATCTTTCCAATGCCAGATCCAATTTGTCAGACAGAAGGGTTTGAAGGCCTATTTTTCAGAGATATCAAATTGCAACCCACCCGTGCTATATGTCATCCTGCCACCCAAGATTCTTGACACCAACCTGCCCAAGCCCAAGAGACCTGATCAGAAAATCAGGCCTGACAGTGAGGTATAAGTAACTTCCAGGCCAAGACCAAGACCAATAATCATTTTTAAAGAAAGGTTGTGAGATATTTTTAGTTTCCCAAATATTGCCATATTTTATCTTAGTCATCTGCCAGTTAAGCCCAAAATTTCCTGATCCTCCTGCTGTCTTGCCAGCTACCTATTGTCTGAAAAGTGCTCCTTTTTATCCTGTTCATTTTACAGGATACCCTTGTAGCCCAAGTATAGAGAATATACATCTGACAAGATAATAGCATAGGATTTCTTAGCCCTACCAAAAGAAATAACCAGATATAACAGTAAGGGCCCTTGGCATGTTACCAAGCCCTGCCTGTTCTGAGATAAATACAACTTCTTCCCTGCCTATCAATTAGACATGGAGCTGCCTGTCACCCCTAAACCAATGCCTGCATCTGCTGCTAAGCTTCTCCTGGACCATACAAACAAGGTATTTGGGATAGTGTTATTACCCTCACTGGGTTGATAGACATTATTGTCCCAACCTCTGGCCTGTGATCCTGGGTGGACAAATTGATATCCCACCTCATTAAGTTAGCGCCAATCCTCTGGTGGGCTCTGCCCACCCAACCTGCAATCTGCCAGTTCCCTGACACTAGCAAGCTGGTACTGTAAATTCAGAACCTGAATGTAAAAATGTGGGATTGTCAAATCCTTGGTCCAAATTTTGAATCACTTTTGCGGGATGGCCTTTTTTAATTAAATTGTTTTTTTTGAGTATTTATTTGAATATTTGAAAATGCAGGAGCTCATAGACACTTTTCAAAGTTCAAGTAAAACTGCATACTTCCAATGGAAAAAATGAATTAACTGGAATCAGATTTGAAGCGTTCAAATCCATCAGGCATTTTTATTAAGTTTACTATGTTTTTTGAAATTGCGGGATTGTCAAATCCTTGGTCCAAATTTTGAATCACTTTTGCAGGATGGCCTTTTTTAATTAAATTTTTTTTGAGTATTTATTTGAATATTTGAAAATGCAGGAGCTCATAGACACTTTTCAAAGTTCAAGTAAAACTGCATACTTCCAATGGACAAAATGAATTAACTGGAATCAGATTTGAAGCGTTCAAATCCATCAGGCATTTTTATTAAGTTTACTATGTTTTTTGAAATTGCAGGATTGTCAAATCCTTGGTCCAAATTTTGAATCACTTTTGCAGGATGGCCTTTTTTAATTAAATTTTTTTTGAGTATTTATTTGAATATTTGAAAATGCAGGAGCTCATAGACACTTTTCAAAGTTCAAGTAAAACTGCATACTTCCAATGGACAAAATATATTAACTGGAATCAGATTTGAAGCGTTCAAATCCATCAGGCATTTTTATTGAGTTTACTATGTTTTTTGAAATTGCAGGATTGTCAAATCCAAGAACCAAATTTCAATTCACTTTTGAATACCACTAGTAAACTCAGATATTAGTTGCAGGAACTGGAATCCAAATTTAATGTACACTAAGCACACTAGGAAACACCAACCCAAATAAAGATGCTTTGCCACAACTAAAATCAAACTAAAAATTTAATCTCAATAATCATATTTAGACAAAAAAAGTGATTAAACTTTAAAATCATCCACACCCAGAAACTATACAATATTATTCACTTCAAATCACCAATATAGAAATTATGTTACTATTCAAGGCTAACTCAAGAGAAAATAACTACCCACAACTAAACCAAAAACCTCAAAATAAATACATATTTAATCTAAAATATATATTTTTATTTTATTTTTATGGACCCTCAATCACATTCTCAAACTGCTCCTGCACCAGCCCGCGGGGCAGCCTGTCCACAAGGGCGTCCCAGAGGGTCCAAGAACAGACCCAGAACCCAACTTGAGGGGAGTCATGCCAATACACAGGCCTCCCAAGGTGTCAGCGCCAGCCAACCACCTCCTGCATCCCAAGCCAGAACTACCAGCTTGAATCCCAGGCAGAAGCCACTTTTAAGGCCTGCTACCAAAGTCTCCTTGTCAGGATTATTCCTGACATAAATCAATTCTGACTGAAGGAAAATGTTGGGAAAAGATAGGAGAATTCCCAATTAAAGAGGCCAAATTTGATGAAGAATTTCCCCCTTTATTTGGGGAAAATCAAAATCAAAATTCAGAAAAACAGATTTTTATGGAAACCAGAACAATTTAACATCTGTGCAGGTGCCCGCCAGCCTCTTGCCACCCCCCACAAGCCTCCTGCCTGCAAGCCCCCCGCCAGCCTCCCACACGCTCGCCTGGCTCCCACCGGCCACCCGCTTGCCCACCCCTCCCCCAGCGGGCCCACTGCCAGCTACCAGGCCCCATGCCCCAGCCAATCAGAAGCCATCATACCTGACAGCCAATCAAAAAGGTACCTGAATTCAGGGCATAACCTAGGGAATAATTTCTGCCCTGCAGAAGGGATGGAAAAACAAAATTCTGCATCCAAAAATAACCATGTCCCTTCTAAAAATAGGCCAAACCAGGTGTCAAAGGATAAAAATAATTTGACCTCAAGCCAATGGGATTCAGAGGGACACAACACTTGCTTAGGTCTAGACCCCAGCCAAACTAACCTTTCCAAACTAAAAATAGATTTGGAAAGCCCCATGAGCCTTTCCCATCAGCTGACTTCATAACCAGGGGACATCATTGGCTCCAGGCATGAATGACCAAACCTCCAGCAGATTTCCCAAGAACAAGAATTTGGCCATCTTCTCAAACCCCATTTCCCAAAACCTTTATCCAAACTTCTGGGATCCCCAGTCCCTTGTTTTTCACTCTCACTTACAAAAGTTTTCAAGTGGGGAGCACTATAAATAAAGGATCCCCCCTCAGTAATAGCTTGTGCTATTATTGAGATTAATACCCTCAATAAAGTGAAATTCAACTTACCTCTAACAAGTTAAAACTACCAACCAGCCCCTGCAAGCCCTCCAATCCAAGGAAGATGAACCACCTCATCTTCACAGCTGTGCTCACAGCTTGCCTTGGGATTGGAGGCTACCAGTCAGGTCCAGAACTCTTTGAGCCATCTCCGGAAGGACTAGGTCAAGACTCCTACTATGATCCTGGTCAACTGAACTCATCCCAAACTGGACCTTGGCCTCCTTTGGTGTCTCCACATTCAACACTCTCTATTGCAATGTACACGTTCATGTACTATATCTTGACCTACTTTGCTGGGAGTTTTGGGAGATACAATGTGCATGCAAAGATCTTCCGCTGGCTAATGACTGTGTATCCCATTGTTACTGCCTTGACTGGGTTTCAGTTTGACAACCTGCTACCCTACGTCCTGCAAGTGATACCTACCATAACTGGGTATGACACTCCTACATCAGGGTCACCAGGAACACTGAGGTTACTTACACCTCCACTGTATACCCAGTTGTCACCCGGCCCCGCACTCTTGACCCAAGAGTTGCCACTTCCTGCCCCCGCGTCTTTAACACCTCCTATCAGCCATTGGCCACAACTGAGGAGCCATCTGTGCCTGTGTCTTATGTCATCATTGATGGCGCCACTGCAAGCAAGCGTGATCCCACCTTCTACACAAAGGTCCCCATCCCCTGTGTTGAGCCTGGTAGCCAGGATGCTGTGGTACCTGCCAAGGACCGGCGTCGGTTGACGGATAGTGAGCGTGAAGCTCTCCTCAACTGCTTGAACAGGGGAATGGCGGTTCAGGATATTGCATCACAATTTGGTGTCACAGCCAGATACATTGCTGACATCAACAACCAGTATGGCAATACCAGGAAAATTGCAGAAATTCACCAAGGCAAAAAAACAGCCCAAACTCCTTCAGCCTATTCACATTGACGCAATCAAGCAGTGGGTATCCAAGGATTGCCACCTGGACACACTTGCTGTCTAATCAATGCTTGCCACAGAGTTTGGGCTTTCTGTTTATAAAACCCTTGTTTACAAAGCAATGGTTGATTTGGGCTTCTTGCAGAAGGTGCTCGGAGTTTCTCCATACAATAGGAACAGTGAAAAGACCATTGAGGATTGACACATTTATACCAAGACATATATGGCACTAAAGAAGACTGGGAATGTCCAGTTCTTCTATATCAACAAATTGTTGTTTTTCTCCTCACTCAGGTCTAGACATGGGTGAGTCAAGAAGGGGTCCAAGGACGGCGTAGCCCATCATGCAGCTGTCTGTTCCCAGACCTATTCCATGGTTGCACTTATTGGTTCTTGTGGGTTGGACCAGTATCAGATGATTAAAGGCTCCCATAACAGCGGGACTTTTCTCAATTTTCTCCAAGCTGTCAAGGAGTACCTTTGGATAAATTACTACAGCACAACCAATGTTGTTGTGCTTGATAATGCCAGGCTCCACAAAGTGGATCTGGTTGTGTCTGAGTTCCCCCATCAACAAAAACAGTCATTCTGCCAGCCACTGCCTTGCAGACTGCCCAATGAGACTCCTCTTCCTTCTGCCTTATTCTCCATTTCTGAATCCAATCAAAGAGGTGTTTGGTTGGATCAAGAATAAGGTGAAATAAGGCCTCCCTCAGGACACAGAGGATCTCTTCAACATTCTTGAGATCAGCCAATTTGCAATGCCACCCAATGTGATGGCAGCTTTCTATGAGCACTCAGAATCCTTCCTCCCAAAAGCCCTGGCCTCTGAGCCAATCAGATAAATGGGCGCTCTGGGTTTTATTTAGTTTTAATTTTATTTAGTTTTTTATTAGGATTCAATATCTATTATTTATATATAATAATGTGACGTTTGAATGTATTATAGACATATAAGAATATGTAGAAAAGGTAAGTAAAATTAATTATACTAGGTATGAGGACAAATATTTTTATTATAATGCACTGAATATTATTATTGGCTTTTGCGCTAACAAATGAATAAATTAAAAAAAGATAGAAATAAATTAGTTTATTTAAATAATTGTGAATTGTTGATGGTACTTTGGCTTTTTTAAGCCACAAATTGAACCTTGCATGTCATCATATGATTCTTGTTATTTCAGTGCCACTATAGCCACACAACACAACCACCAATGATTTTCATGTATTGCTTACTAATTAGTACTTAGGACGCGGGTCAAGTATATCAAATATGTTTATCAAATCACATTACGAGGGAAAGATAATTTGAGTTCTAAACAATCATTTGTTTAGAACAATGGTGGAGCGGGCCTCATGATGCAGATAAATTCAATTCTCAATGTTTATCTATGTGATAAATAAACCCATACTTGACAAGCTAATAAATAAAACATTTTTAACTTATTTTTAATATTTGATGTGGTTGCAACTTTAACTAATGTCTTGTAATATATTTAGATATATTAATATTATAATTTACATACTAAAGTTTAAAATAAAAATTAAAATATTAAAAGTAAAATTATAATTATAAATCTTAAAAGTTAAATATTAAAGTTTAAATAATCAAAATATAACAATTTTATTAAATTGTGATTTATTCAATATCAAAATATTTGATATTAAAAATTTTAATATTGTAATATGTATTATTAAAATTTTAATATTAACTTTTTGATACTGAATTTTTTAATATTTAAATATGTAATACTAAAATTTTTATAGTAAAATTTTAATATTACACATTTAAATATTAAAAAATTTAGTATTAAAATATAAAAAGTAAAAAAAAATTAATTTGAAAGGGGAAAATATTTATTAGGGATGCTAATTGTAAAGGGAATGTGATTATTCCTGGGAATTATACCCCAAAATTAAATTTTCAGCTAATGCATCTAATTGGATCCACATACTCTTCTGTACGTGGTGGACAACCCTGGATGAGATTGCTAGAGGGGTGGCGCCCTGTACCCCGGTGGTTGTTGATTGTTTGATAAAAGGCAGGCGGGTGAGGGAATTAACTAGTAGGTTTTTTTGGGGGGGCACGTAGTACCCGTATAGCGTTTCCAATGCAAATGAGTCATACAGGACGTGCTCAACTGTCCTATATCCCTGTGGTGTCTTCTGGCGGTCAAGGGCTACGCAAAAAATATCCATGTGAATAGGTACATCCTCCAACTTTTTGACGTTGGTTTTTAATATGCAGTGGAGGAGGATTCCCAGGTATACCGCAACACAGATTCTCTGCAAGGTATACTTTTCCAAGAACATGTATAATTTTTTGAAAGTTTGAACTAACCTATTAATATAGGATGTTTGATTGAACTTGAAGAGGGTTCCAGGGGGCGCCTGACTTGAATCAGCCCCCCAAGTCTCAGCAAACAATATTAATTAAGGTTTAAAATTATTCACAAGGACTGCATCCCCAACTTTATTTGATAGTGACTTAAAAACTTCATTAAAAATTGCAGATTTCAAATATTCATTTCCTATTTGAAAATCAGTTTTTATTAAATTCTTTTAATATTTGTTGATGTTTGTGAAGGGGAATCTTTGAATGCTTTTGTATATGTATTCATTGAAGTTCAGTTTGATATCCCCGCAGATTTCATTCATTTCTTTGATTTTGATATTTGATCCTAGTTTATATGCTTCCCTTATCCATGGCAAGCACCCCGCGGGTGGTGAATATTCCCTATCTTGAGCTTCAATATTAAAAAATTATTTATATTCTGCTGAATTATTTTATTTATTTGGTTTTTATTTATTTGTTTTACATGGGCCACCAGTGACTGGTAACCCCTGTAAAACCAACTCAGTGTATAAGTTGCCACTTCCGCGACCTCATCCCCATTCCTGGTGATGACTAAAATAAATATAAGTAAAATATAAAAAGACTTACTAATTGTTTCCCCTGTGGCCCCCTCAGCCACAGGTGCCACTTCAGCAAACTTCATGAGCGTTGGATGCTCTTCATTAATTTTTCTAGGCTGATTTTTTCTTATCTTTTTCAACTTGTGTTTCTTCTTGGTTTTCATTTGATAAAGTTTATGTATTTCTTGAAGCGCTCCTGCTTCTTGATTGTGTTTCATTTTCATCTGTTTCCATTTGATTGTTTTCCTCTTCATTGGTGTTGATTTCCTTTTGAATTTCTGTTCCTTCAATTAGTTTGATCTTATTGCTTTCTTTGGCCCCCTGCCAGAACTCCCACAAATTGTAGGCCGCGTTGTTGAACTTTAGACTTGATAAAATTGTTTCCTGTAGATTAAGTAATGCTTCTTTGTTTTTTCATCTATAATATTTCCCAATTTATCCAGAGCCTCTTCTTTTGACTGGATTAGTGGCTGGCCCTTGTTACCCAGCTTTCCTGTCACTATTTCCCTGATTTTTTATTTCAACAACCTTTTGCAGGTGTGCTTCTAATTTATTGATCAAGTTATAGATTGTTGACATTTTGTTTAAATTACATCAAAAAACTGGTTTTTATAGTACTATCTTCAACGCAGACATATTTTTCATCATCATTAATAAATTAAAGACAATAAACATAAATATTGCATTAGAATATTGCAATTAGACGTCAACTCTTGATATTTTGATATTATGTGCATAACTCAATGCATTTTTAATAAAATCCATTGTAAACTTGGCCTTTTTCATTATAATTTAATGGAATGGACTGTGTTTATATTAGGGTCAATAAAACTTAGTACAAATATTAAAAATTAGTGCATTTTACAACCTTTATATTTACCTATTGGTAATAATTCTGTAAACTTTTCAGTTGGATTTTGCAAGGTAATAATGTAATGGGTTAACAAATTACTGTTTATTTTCATTATTAGGCTGATTTTCTTTGCTGTGGCAATTGTGCATTTTCTGATATTTACGCACTAGTATCCAATTGGTTGGCTTCACATCCAATTGCACAGGCAATAGGAAAACAAGCTGCCACCCCAAGACTGGATGTGGTTGGGGTAGCAGCTTGTTTTCCTATTGCCTGTGCAATTGGATGTTAAGCCAACCAATTGGATACTAGTGCGTAAATATCAGAAAATGCACAATTGCCACAGCAAAGAAAATCAGCCAATTAATGACAATAAATAGTAATCTATTAACACATTACATTATTACCTTGCAAAATCCAACTGAAAAGTTTACAGAATTATTACCAATAGGTAAATATAAAGGTTGTAAAATGCACTAATTTTTAATATTTGTACTAAGTTTTAATGACCCTAATATAAACACAGTCCATTCCATTAAATTATAATGGAAAAGGCCAAGTTTACAATGGATTTTATTAAAAAATGCATTGAGTTATGCACATAATATCAAAATATCAAGATTTGACGTCTAATTGCAATATTCTAATGCAATATTTATGTTTATTGTCTTAATTTATCAATGATGATGAAAAATATGTATGCTCATAATTTTAAGCTATTTGTAAAATGTACAACATTGTATTAATTATGAGAAATGTTGATAATGTAAAAAGAAAATATTATTAATTATGAATTGAAAGAGAGATATCAATTTTAATAAGTTGTCACAAAGAAAAGATTTATTTACTGATCAAAGGACGGGAAGGGGAGGGAATGGGCAGAATGAATATTGCCTTCATCTGCGCCTGTGAAAGAGGCGGCATCAGAGATAGTGGGGAGGGAATGGGTGGTGGTTCGGGAGTCAGGGTTGGAAGGCAGGTGGCTTGATAGGAGGTTGGGGAGGCAGGGTTTGTTGACTGAGAAGAGGCAGCAAGAGCTGATTGCTTCAATTGCTCAAATTCTTCTTCTATCACATATACTGGCTTGACAAAACAGATGGACTGGCGTGTAGGGAGACAGGGGTCCTTTCTGGACTTATCACTATCACTTGCATAGAAGAAGATCAGATCAAATAAGTCCTGGACGGACACAGAAGGGAAAAGCTCATACCCTTTATCAATCTGGGTGCATAGTTTGTTGTAGGTGGCAGGCTTTAAGTGCCTGAGGGTGGAACCAAAATTGTAGAGACATATATCTGCAAGATGCATGTTGGCGTAGTTGATGGGGTAGGACCAGCAGGTATGCCCTGCAGCCCTAATTTCCTTGGTTGCCCATTCCCGCTGTTCCATCTCAGCACTCAGTACAACTGTGTGCACGGTGTTTTGTGTGGCCCACTCCTCCAGCATGGCCTTGAGCTCTGTCTGGTAGGCATACCCATCTGTGGTGTTTGATATTGCCAAGTAATAATTGACACCCAATGGGGAAACTGCCAATAAAACCCCGACAAAACAATACAATATTGGGCCACGCTTGTACACGTCAGACTGGATACACTTCTCTCCAAAGTCTTGGATACTTGCAGATATCTTAGCATACGACAGGAAGATTATGTCATTACGGGCCCTCATTGCCCTCCCTTTGATAAAATTAATAATAGTTGAATTTTAGGGGTCAGTGTCCACCAAAATGGGGCCACTGAGAACTTGATTGGACAAGATTCTAGCAGTAACCACAACTCTTTGCATCCACAAATTCACCGTTCATTTGTTGGTGAAGATGCTGGGGTGTCCCAACTAGAGACGTACCTGGACCAGGGGCATCCATGGGTCACGTTCCATAATGATCATCATAAGGGGATGGGCTGTGTCACCTTTGGTTGAAGTACAGGCACTAGTCAGGGTCTTTGTCAGGAAGCCAGTCATAGGTAGAGGTATTGGGCGGCTTGGGGCAAGGTGCGGTCAAGCCAGCAGGTAGGGCCCACCATAGAATGGGTGCTAACCTGATAACATAAGATAAAGATTGTCTGAGCAAGGACCAGGGTCTGGAGTTGGGGACCACGGAATCCACCAATCCTGTCAAAGTAATATAGAGTACACCAAACAGTTGGGTAGAGGTGGTCTCGGCGGTGGTGGTGGGTTTCAAGGGGAGGTCTGGTCTTGGGGTTAAGGGCGGAGTCATGGGAACAAAGTACGCTAGTAGATAGTTGTACTTGTCCTTGAACAATAAGGGCGGTATCTTGAATCTCTTTCCTTCATGTCCTATGTATTTGGTACTTCTAGTCCTTACCAAAGGGTCGGCAATGAGAATGGTTTCCAAGTCATACTCCAAATAGGCTGGGTTGGGGGGGTACTTGGTAAAGTGCACAGGTCCAAAGGGAGCTCCAGGAGGGCAGTATGATGCCTGGGGCGGTTCAGCAGGTTGGGCTTGGAAGGGGGCGGCATCCTGGTAGTTTACTTGACCCAAATTAAGATGGAAGATCACTAAGACTAGATAGGGTAAGATTTGTTCAAACCAAAGGTTCATAAAACTTTATTATCAAAAATGACAATGGGGTCTTCACCGTACCGCCAGGGTTTTTATACCCTGGGACTTTGCTTCTTCAATTTTCACAGGGTTCAGGTTTGCAGGCCAGGCACTGGCAGTACGTGGGTCTTGGCTTGGGGTTTCAAGGGCGGCAGATCCAGGTTGTGCCTTCTCTGGCAAATAGGAATGACAATGCTTTGTTCTGCCGCCACTGTTCACCATGTCACCTGAGTAGTCCAATTGTACTACCCCTTCTGGGCGGAAGACTGGCAGTTGCTGGTGGTCATTGGTAAAGTTCAAAATAGATTTTTTTTAAACCTCCTTAAGGCAAGCTGCAACCTCTGCATAGGTTTGGGTATTTGGTGGCTCAAGGTTAGCGTCAATCTGATGACCATTCAGGGAATTGTCCTTGGGAGACTGACGGGTCTTGGAGTAACTGGTTAACTTGGATATGCAATTTAGCAAGTGGGCGGGTTCTTGTCCACTTTGCGTGACTCAAGTAATAAGGTCCTCTGTAGTAGGCTGGCGGAACACAGAGTAATTTACTGGTTCAAGTCTGTGATTTAACGGATTGGCGGGTCCTGGACTGGTCTGGAGGGTTTGATCCGCCTTCTGGGAACTGGGGTTCAACTCTTGGGGCTTCAATACCAGTATTGAAATGTCATTCATGACAGTCTTCTTGGTAGGGGGGCCACAGCTGGGTGGGCTCGCAGGGTTGCAGCCACAGTGGACTTTGAAAAACCCATTGCGGCCGCAATTTCCCCAAGGGACATAAGCTTCCCTCGCTTTTCAACAATTTTGAGAACAATCTCCAGAGTGATTAATTTTCTTCTTTGTCTTGCAGGCTGATTGGCTGGGGGAGGGATGTGTCTATCTTGGGAACTGGTCAATGCCATCTGATTGGCTGTTTTGGGGTTCTGGGCTCTCTGGGTGACCCCATGGCTAAAATGGCTGGTTCCAGATACCATTGCTGATAAGGGATTTGGGTTGGCAGCTGCCTGTGCATGGTGGGCAAACAGGGCCATGCTGGAAGTTGCAGGAGAAAGAACATACTCCTGGGTGGGGCTTGCAGAGGGGCCTGCAGGTTGGGAGTGGCCATAGACAGAGGCTTCACTGTTAAGAGACCCTGCATAGCCCTGCATCATTTTGTCAAGGCCAGGGAACAGCTCATTGACTTGGGTGTTATTGAAAGAAGACATAATAAATTTTTATTAAAATTTTAAACTCAAGAAGAGGAATGTATATTTTAGTCAATTTTATTGTTATATATGTTAATTTTGTGAATATTATGATCTAAATTTTAGCCTTCCTAAATTGGAATAGGGTGATTTTTGAGAATGTCTATGATTCCTAAAAGAATCAGCACAAATCCACTGTAGATCCTTTAGCATCCTTTTTGAGACACCCACAAATTATATTTATTTCAAATTCCTCGCAATTATGATTTGAAACTTGGTTCTTGGATTTGACAATCCCGCAATTTCAGATTTGTTAAGTTTTCCATGATATCTATGATTTGTTTGAAATACAGAGAATCTCAAATTGTACATTAGAATCCCACATTTCTGATTCATGTATCCTGCATTTGTTTGCTGGGTTTTGTCTTTTGTTAGTTGAGTTATCTGCTCAAGAGATTCGAAATTTGCCAATTTAAATAAATCAAAAAAAGTCAAATTAAATTTTTGATTTTATTAAATATTTTATTTTTCACTCAGCTGAGTTGCCCTCAAAAGTGATTTGAAATTTGGACCAAGGATTTGACAATCCTGCATTTTTACGTTCAGGTTCTGAATTTACAGTAGCTCATGGTTGGTTCCCTGATAAGACCCTTCTGTTATAAAGCAACATTCTTGGGGGGCAGTCTATTAGTCAGTGTCCTTTTCATGGGCAGGGAGTTGATTGGCTGCTAGGATGAACGCAGGGCTTATCAGGCCAATAGCAGGAGCTTCCTCCCCATCAGACCAGTGGCTTCAGGGCTTTATTGGGGTCATCTCTGGTGCATTTACGGGAGGTTCTTTGCAACTAAGAGTATCTGTGGATCAAACCCAAGAGGATCCAATCCCCAAAAAACTTGGGCAGGCGTCTGGTCCTTAGGGCTGGCAGCCTGCAACCCACATCAACCTGGGTTCAAATCCCATCCCATCCCTTGAGTTTTGGAAGGGGGAAATGGTATCCCTGACATCTGATGGGGCTTTTATGCCATCTTTTTGTTAACCTGATTACTAATTGTCTTGTTACTAGCTACTGAGGGAAGTCTCATAAACTTTGCCCCTGAACTCTGCCAATGTTGAGCCCCTCAAGAAGAAGCAGGGTTGGTGGAAACTACTTCCCCCAATGTCCCAGATTCTATCTAAAGACCCTCTGCCCCTCTCCCAAGCACTGCACCTTGCTGGGCTATGGTTAGCATCAGTTACTCTGCTGGATCCTAAGGTTACCTTTAGAGATTTGCCTAAAGGATATCTTTCCCCAACTTTGGCCTATCCTTAATGGTCTGTGGATGTGGATCTTTATCTCTCACCATTCAGGCTTTGGGCCTTACTGCCCTATCATTTCTGTCACATCAAGCACACCTGTATCCCTCTAATTATTCATCCCACTCATCTTGGTACATCTTTGCCTACAGTTAGAGTAAAATGGTAAGCCCCAGGATACAAAGAAGTAAAATGATATAATTAACAAATCCTGAGCTGTTTGAGAAGCCAGAGGCCAAATTGGGAGGCTGTTTTAACATCTTGGCACTGGGGGTGGCGTAACAGAAGATGGGGGTAAAAATTTTGGCAGGCAAATGGTTTGCTAGGGCAAATTGGGGGAGGGATCCATGGGTGTTGGAATATTGAGGGCAGGCCAAGGAGCATCCAAGGGGTTGATGGCCACTTGGACAATTACAGAGACCAGTTTCTCAAGTACAGGGGCAAGCAGCCCCAGATGAGCAATTATTTTTAGGGGACACTTTCTTTACCTTGATGGCAAATAAGCTATCTAGAAACAAGTTTCTAGAGGGGGATATGGGTTTTGTGGCATCTGATTAGCTGGTGATAATATTTCCAGCAATTTGGGGGCCATCTTCTGAATTTGGCCCAATGCCATCATAATTCAAAAAATTTGGCAGCCGGTGGGCCATTAATGCTAAACGGCCAGCACCAGGTGATTGGCTTATCATGGTTGATTGGCAAAAAGCCGGGAAAGCCTGGATCCTCTAGGGCTATTCAAGCCACTCCAGCTTTGACGCATCTTTATTGATGGCAGCATTTAAGCTGTCTATTCTTCTCAAGGGCTTAGCAGCAGTTCTTTGTTGGTCTCTGGTTCTGCAGGGGTGTGCTATTTCTTTCATTTGCTTTCCTACCCTAACACCTACACCCACATGCAATATCCCATTAACCAGCTCTCCCCACTCCTGGGGAGGTTTCAGCTGGTCAGGCCCCTCATAAACATTTGGATGGTAGAGATCCCAGCTGGATCCGTGCTGGTGAAGTTGGATTCAGGAGCTTCCCTCCCCTGAATGGGAGCCACTTCTAAACCAATGGTCCTGGACACTGATTGGTCCCAAGCTTTGTGGGGAGGGTAGCCAGCTGCTGCAGACTCCTATGGTGCTGATCCTGCCATCTTGATGGGGCTATAAGTGGGTGGTTTGGCATCCTGGATATGATGAAGCCTGCCAGTTTCAAGAGGTTCATCCCGGGCTGTGGATATGCTGGCTGGTTGATCTCATAAGATATCAGCTGGGGAGTATGTTGGCCATGTGTGTCTAGCTGGGGTTGAGCTGGTACCCCAAGGGTTCCTGCTGGGATGGCTTTTGCTGCTACCCATCAGGGGCTTGAGATAGATCCTTGATAATTGTCTATGGTTTAGCTTGAGGGCAGTATCCCTGATGTCTCTGGGAGGGTGTTTTATGCAGGGCATAATAATGATAGACTTGGTAGTTCTGGTTGAAACCAGCTCCTGCAAGCTTTACAGGGGCCCTCTTCCAGTGAGGTAGGGGAGCTGTTCAAGAGGTACAGTGATATTGTTGACGATGTGTATCCTGTGAGAGTGCCTTTCTCTTGTTATAGGTTTGCTGTCAGGTAGGGAATGCCATCTTCTGTGGTCTTTTCCTTTGCAGGTATTATTCCTTAAGTTGGGTAGGTTTGTGTAGCCTGTATGTGCTACTGCTATTGAGTATATACTTTTTGGAAGTAAATTATATATGATAAGGGGGATTTAGAATAGAATTGTTATCCTTATTGAAATAGAAGAAGAGTGTTATTTAGAGGAGTGCTACGCCACATGGTGTCCATGTAGATCATGTGGTCCAGGAAGATTTGGATGGTTTGGTGAATCAAATGTTTGATCCTAGTGCAATATTTGGATTAGGTTCTAGAGCCACCTTCAACTTGGTAGTCAAGCCATCTCTTGAGAAAATGATTTTCCTGA
Organism: Entomophthora muscae; assembly: GCA_014839935.2. NCBI lineage: Eukaryota > Fungi > Entomophthoromycota > Entomophthoromycetes > Entomophthorales > Entomophthoraceae > Entomophthora > Entomophthora muscae. Next base: position 190,215 of record QTSX02006435.1, on the reverse strand, counting down.
GAGGGAGAAACCAAAAGAGGGTTGCAACAGTAGATCTGACTTACCGAGCTAACCAAAAGCTTCTATCCCCTCACAATGCATAATCAGAGATTTAAAAGGGGTAGAACTATGTGCCAACTGTATTGTTCTGGCAGGTCATCTGTTGCTCTTACGGTGAGTGTTCAGATAGAAGTAAAGAGTTTACTTGCTGGCAAAGTAATTGGTTCAAACCAGTCAGTTTAGATTGTGGATTTTGTTGAGGATTTAATGGTGTTCAACAGCAACAGTGCTTTCATAAACTCATGTAGGCATGTTTTTCTAATGAAATTTTGTTTTGCCAAACATTTTGAACTACAACTCTCTTCAGGTGGCTGTAAGCAACATCAGGAAATAAACTGTTGAAGTACATATGATTTCAGCTTTCAAAGAGGTGAAATATTTTTCACTCTAATCACAGCATGTTTATTTTCAAAGTTCGGTCTGGAATCTCTCTCCCATCCACGATGGTTTGTTTTAGGGGAGCTTGCCCTTGGCTGCTAAAGCGACAAGCTTCTCTTTGACCTTAGCTGGGAGCGAAGTATACAGGGTTTCATGAAGCAGCTGCTGCTCGGTTTTCGCGAATTGCGCTAGCACATAACTCGCCACCGCAGCAGGATTTTTAGAAGTTGGGCGATTGATCCCGATTCGCATCCTTAAAAACTCCTGTTGGCATGAATTAAGCAGATGATGGGATCGGCTTACGTTGGTCCTTAAAGCACCGATAGCCGAGACGACTCCGTTATGTCCACTGCATCTGTAGTCAGAGAAGAAACGTAGATTGACCTACTTGGCGCTGCCTTTTAGTTTCCAAGAAAGAACCCCAAGCTCACGTTCCAGGTCATCATGGAAGATGATGACATCTTCTGGGTTAAACTTTTTGACTTTGGCTAGGTATATAAATACACGTAGATTGCCACCAATACCTGTAGCAGCAATGGATTTGCCGTTTACATTCATGAACTGTTTAGGCTTCATCAAAGTGATTTCGTAGGTTGCAGCGGTGGGCGGTTCAACCACTACAGGCGATTGCGTGGCTTCGGGATCAACGGGAGGCTTCTTTTTCTTGATTCTGGGCAATTTAATTTCAACCATTCCCTGGGCTACAAATCCAAGGCAACTCCCACAGGATTCCCAATGGAAATTCCAATCTTTGGCAAGGGCATCCAATGCCATCATTCCAACATTATGCCGCGTACCAGGGAAGCCATGGTTACCGAGCCCTACAAACTGCAATGATATTGAGTACTTCAAATAGTTAAACTTTAGAAGGATGACGGCCGAATATATTATTAAAAGCTATAAACAGACTTGATTTCAAGATGATGGCATAAACTGTGCTTTAATGGTGTTCCCAAATAAGGGAGCCACAAATGCTTCAAATATTGAGAATAAAGTTCTTTCGTAGGTAGAACTGGCTAAATGCCGACGTAACCTTCATTTAGAGTAGGCCATAGGTTTAGTTATGCGTTTACGTTCAATGGAAAGAAAATAAACCAAATATCAATGTACCAGAAGTCGACGAGGAAGAGACATAAATTTAATCAGGTCCTACAAGTTGAAATTAGTGATCAAACTTCATATAAGAATCACAATCATTCGTGAAACTTTAAGGTTTAGTGACTCAGTAGGGGGTTTTACAGTTAAATTACATGGTTTCCTTTTCAAAGGGAATAAATAAAGACACGGAAGTCGTTTTACTTTTAAAAAACCCTAGGACTGGGGGCTTACACTGTATTGGATCTCGGCTAATTCTACTTCAAAAAACTAGCTTCATAAAGTTTGACCCTCTTTTATTTCTCAATCAAATTAATTTTTAGTCAGTGAATAAAATTGTCGAGAGTCTCAAAGCAGAATCACATTTCGTTGAAATCCAAAGCATTTATTCTTCTTCAAAGACCGAAAGACAAAGTAAAGAACCAAAAGAGTCGATGTGGCATAGGGGAATCGAAAGAATTAATTGAAGCATCGAAAATAGCCGCTGGGAAGCATGCAAAAACGAGGTCTCCTCGACTTCTTTTAGCATACTTGTTATTTTATTGGAGTAATGAACAATACACAAGATTGAAAAGGGGTAATGTTTAAAATACTCAAGCACTCAGAAAGCGAGGAGAGAAACAGAAACAATGCCAATTAACTTAAAAAATAATTTAGATGGAGGGATAAGTAGAAGTTCGGTTACTGTTTTAATTATCTGTCTACAAGGTTTCTTTTAAGTAATTACTGTTGAAAATTTAGTTAAGCCGTTAATTCATGAACAGAAAGCTATACCCAAAGCAAATCACAAATAAATATGAAGAAGTGCGGGGTTTAAAAGCATATTGCTCATAAAAAACTTCTTTAAAAAACTATTAAAAGGCACCAAAGCTAAAGCTATCTAACACCTTAAACTTAAAGACTATAACGATAAGAAGATAGGTGAAACTTTTAGAAAAGTACTCGTAGAGTAAAAATGGAAGCTATTTTTCCACAAATATTCCGTATTTACTTATAAAGGTGTTACAGCGAATAAAATTTTTAGCGACGTTTTTAAAAAAATCAAATCTGCCTCAAATTTTTTTAAAGAAACCTTTGCTTTTTAGATACTCTCAAACAAGATCTTTGGCATGCTGAGATAGTTTAGAATAAAATATGAAAGGAACCGAGTTGGAAACTTATAAACTAGACCATTTGTTCAATATCAATAAAATATAAAGATACTGCAACTGGACTTTTACACCATAACTCCAATATCACCTTGATTGGTAGATAGCAAAACTTAAACAAGAAGAGTTTATATACTTTTAGAGCTTAGCACCTCTATCATTGACCAAACCAAAACATTCACTACCCATTCACTTTAATCACAATTCATTAGCCAATCAAGACCAAGTGCCCCATAAAAGATATTTCATTCTCAAGGTTTGATCCAAGCTAGGGATGGTTTGCCCAGCCTCGGCTAGCTTCCGGCTCTAAGCCGCTACAACCAGAACGGCATCTTGTATACTTTAACTTTCCAAAATAACTCTTTGAAAGGCGTAGCCTAGAGCCGGAAACAAGCCGGAGCTGGGCCGGAGCAGCCCTAACCCAAGCCAAGTTAAAACGGGATCAAGTTTGATATGACTCCTGGAGATTTTTTAAGCAATTCACAAGCCATACTTTTCACACTATCACCAATTTCACCTTGCCTTCATGATCATAAAATATGCACATTATCTTCCCTTGGATTACCTTAAACACCCAACCCCAAAGAATGGAGTGAAACAGAAAGCCACTACCTATATTTCCCATATCGCTTATTAGCAAGGCACTAGCGATTTCTATCTTGCTTGGGTGTAAAGACTGTGCAAAATCAAAGGAATATAATAAACCCGATAACAATAACAGTACCAGTCTGGCCAAATATAGAAGCACAATGCACAAATATAGATGTTGAGTTTATACTTCTGGGAAGTATAATAAATGAGATAAAGGGGAAGCTTTAAGAGAAGAATGATACTTTATTGGATATGGGTATAAGGTATTATATAGTATCATGGGAAGCCACATGTTGTCCATGTATGTCATGATGGTCATGGGGCTTATCTGAGTAATGTTCCTCTTAAGTAACGAGGTTTACTCAAGTTGTGTTCCACTTAGGATCTGGATTGTGTGATCCCCGTAATAGATGGTCAAATGATAGGAGTGCCACCAGCCTATTGATTAGATGGTGAGCTCTTTGGTGATTCATTCAGTGAACTACTTGGGGAGTTAATTCCCCAAGAGGGAGTAATCAAAGATATTGTGACATCTCCCCCTGGGGTGCTGGAAGGCAGAGCCTTGGGAATTTTCTTCAGAGAGTCAGGGATGTGTGCTAGGTATTGGTCCAGTTTGGCATTAGGGACAGGGAGTCTGGAGTTTTGTTGGGCTGTCCTGGCTTTGCATAGGCGGAGGTGATCATGATGCATATGTTTCAGTTCAGTTTGCGCTCCAATGCCCTTGATGAGGTAGGTATTGTTGGGTTTAACTTCCATAACAATGCCTAGTCCACGCAACCCTGGGTCTAACTTGTGCTGGTCGTGGTTGACAACCCAGATCTTGTCTCTGGGTTGGAACCTTTCCTGTTGTAGCGGGATTGCTTCTCTCTTGACTCTTTTATGTTCCATTTCCTCTTGGTCCTTTCTAGCTTGTTGTATGTTGGGGTCGTTGGCCTCTGGCACTTTCTTAGGTAGAGGTAACCTGGGTCCTGCAGCTGTACTAACAAGAGCGGGCTTTTGCCCATAGACTAACTTATATGGACTTTTACCAGTATTACGGTTGACTCGCATTTGACAGACCATGAGCGCTGTTGGGAGCATGTTGACCCAAGCCTTTGGATTGTTAGCAGATAACTTACTGAGGGCTTCTACAAGCGCGCCATTTAGTTGTTCTACTTGTCCATTTGCTTGAGGGTGATGTGGGCTGGCTGTGATGTGTCTTATTCTGTTCTTGGCAAGGTAGATATTAGTGTTAATGGCTTTGAGTTCAGTGCCTCCATCCGTGATTAGGAGGTCAGGTTTTCAAAATTTGCCTATGATTTCTTTGCCAATAACTTGTCTCACATCAATGCCTTTGTGTTCTTTTGTGGTTTGTGCCACTGGCCATCTGGTTGCATAGTCAATAGCTTTTATGATGTACTTTTTCCCTTTGTTTTTGCCAGGCATTGGTCTCACAATATCCAACGACCATACCTTGAAAGATTGTGTGATGGATACAGGTACAACTGACTTGGGTGGTGCTTTGGTTCAGGTGTGCTTTTCACAGACTTCACATTGCTCCAATACTTTTTTGATGTCATCCAGCATCTTGGGCCACCAGTAGCGTGTTTTAAGGTACTTGTGTAGGTTCCTGCTACAGGTGTGTACCAAGTCTCTGTGATATCTGAATATGGTGTCAATCTTCTGTGTTGACAGAACGTAGGGTACAGTGTCAACACTTGGGAGTATTTGGTGCAGAGTATCATATACATTTTTGAACAGATGTTTGTTCTTAAGGACCTTTTCTTGTACATCCATGGAAGTGCCTGGTGGAAAACCTTCCTGGAGATTCCCCATGATGAGCATGGGCCAGTTGGGGTTGTCATCAGTGCAGAGGGCATGCTTGCTGTACAGCCTTGATAGGGCGTCTGTGGTAAGCATCTCTTTGCTGGGTTTATATTCAATTTGCATGGGGTATCTCTGTATGAGGCTCATCTATTTGGCTTGTCTTCTTGATAGATGTTGTTGTTTTTGAAGAACACTAGGGATTTATGATTGGTGAGTACTTTGAATGTCTGGGCCCCTTCCAGACAACATTTCCACTTTAGAAGGCAATGTACAATGGCCACCAATTCCTTGTCGTGGATGGGGAACCTTTGTTTGCCGTCAGATAGTTTTCGTGACTTGTACATCACAGGGAGGAAGTCTTTCTTGGCTGTTTGAATACGGAGTACTCCTCCTATGGCGCAGTCAGAGGCATCAGTTTCTAATTTTTATATCCCTTCACAATTTGGATATTGGAGGATGGGGGCGGTAACCATTTGTTCTTTTAACTGGCAGAAATGTTGGTCTCATAACAGCGTCCATGCAAACTTAGTTGTTTTGCCTGTAATAGCTGATAGAGGAGCCGTCAGAGCGCCCCAGTCAGGGATGAATCTTCTGAAGTAGGCTACTATGCCTAGGAAGGTGAGGAGTTCACTCTTGTTTCTGGGGGCTGGCATTTCAGTTATGGTGCATATTTTCTCTGGGTCTGATTTGATCCCATCCTTGCTGATAATATGGCAAGGAAGGGGAGTTCAGACAAGAAGAAGTTGCACTTTGATGGCTTAGCAATGAGTTGATTTTCCTTGAGAGTGAAAAGAACTAGGAAGATGTCTTACCAGTGTTGTTTTAGATTTGGGCTGTAGATGATTTTGCCGTCCAGGTAGATAATTGCTTGTTTCCCAATGTGCTCTTTGGAAATCTTGTTCATGAATGTCTTAAAGGTACTGGGGGCATTTTTCATTCCAAAGTTAAGGACAACACATTCAAAATATCTGTATTTGGTTCTGAACACTGTCTTTGGGATGTCTTCAGGTTTCACGCAAATTTGGTGGTAACCTGCTGTCAGATCAATTTTTGTGAAGATCTGGGACCCCCCAGGGTGTTAAAAAGTTGTCAATCAGGGGCAGGGGATATCTGTTCTTAATTGTGACCTTATTGAGCACTCTGTATTTGGTGACCAGGTGGAGTCCTCCGTCTTTCTTTGCCATAAAGAAGACAGCGGCGCCAAAGGGTGATTTTGAGGGTCTAATGAGGCCTTTGTCCAGAGTTTTGTCAAGATAGGCTTTTAGGGTGTTGTCTTATTGGGGTAAGCAATAGATGAGACGTGCCTTGGGTAGGCTTCCTTTAAGGTCAATTTCATGTTGTATGCCTTGGTTAGGTGGTAACCCAGGTAGTGATTCCTGGAAAACAGAGGGGAATTCTTTGATTAGCTGATCATGGATGTAGTCCTGTTCACATCTAGATTCTGTGTTCTTAAAGTGGATGATTTTGTATTTACAGGTATTCTAATTGATCTTGCTGGGGTCTGTTTCTTCTTCTGATTTCATTATTTTTACAAACACATGGTCGCGCATGAGAGTGTCAAGGTGAGTTGGGTAGATTTGATGGTGTACTTTGCCGTGCTGAATGGTGAGGGTAGCATTGTCCCAATTGATGTGGGGTTTGGTTTTCTGCATCCAATCTAATCCTAGTATCATATTGTATTTAGGGATTGATATGATAGGACCACTGATTGTTGTTTGTACATCTTCAATTTGAGTGTGGAAAGGTTTTGTTTCTTTAGTGACTGACGTGCTCTTGTTGTCTGCCATAATGACTCTCCTGATACTGCTCCAAACTGTTGGTAATTTCATAAGTTTGGCAATTTTTTTGTTAGCAAGGGATTGCTCTGCTCTAGTGTCAAATAGTGCTGTGCCCTGGTATCTGAAAAAACGGAAAGGATAGGTAAGGAGTTTATTTCCAGTTTGGGCAGCAAACAGTAGAGGATTGCTGGAAAGTACTTGGATCATGGTGATTGAATCCACATTTTGGTCCCTGTACAAGTCTTGTGAATTGGGGAAGGACGGCTTGCCTAAGCACTCCCCTGAGCTTTTCCCTCCTTGTTGGTATCTTTGGTGCTTGCCTGGTTGGCTTGTGCCGTGGGATTTCTGTTTCAAGGATGAGAGTTGTTGGCTCGGTTGTTCTGCTTATTGAGATGACTGTCCTTTTTGGCAGAGGGACTTTCCTTGCATTTTTTGGTTGCGTGCAAGTTGTCAGATTTTGTGCCGTGCGCTTTCCCTCTAGAAATACATCCTTGAGGTTCTTGCAGTGGTTCATGTCAAACTGTCATCTAATGTGTGTAGGGAGGCCATTGTAGAAGTCCAAGCGTGGTCCAGGTTCATCAAAGTTGATGATGTTAGATGCACGGTCACATAGGTCTTCATATGCCACAATATACTCCTCAATTGTTCCTGTCATTTTGAAGGTTCAAAGTTCTGTCATAATCACTATGTCAGAATCCTTCATGGAGAACTTTTAGAGGAATGCTTTCTTGAACAGTTCCCAGTTTTCTTTCTGGTTGGAGTATTGAGCTATCCATCTGCTTACAAACTAAATGCACTTCTTGTGATGTGTAGAGAGATCTCACTAACCCAGAGTCTGCAGGGATATTCTACTTGTTCAAATTTGCTTTTGGTACTGTTGATCCAAAGAGAGGTGTTTTTACAACATAGTCCTGCAAAGGTGCCAATTTCAGCTGTACCTAGGCGCTGGAATAAAAGGTTGGGTATTTCAGGCTGTTGTGGTTCTGTTGGGGCTGTTGTTGTGGGTAACAGTCTGCGGGCTTTGAGAGTGTTGTATTGTTCCACAGGTACAAGGATGTTGTCATAGATAAAAAGCCTTTTGGGATATCTTGTCCTTCTTTGTAGTCTCTCCAGCTGCCAGGGAGTACCATTGTTTGAGTCTTTTTCTTAGGATGAATTTTTCCTTTAAGTTGGGTAGGTATGGATAACCTACCTGTGCTACCACTGTCAAGATTATACTTCTGGGAAGTATAATAAACAAGATAAAGGGGAAGATTTAATAGAAGAATGATACTTTATTTGATATGAATATAGGTTATTATATAGTATCATGGGAAGCCACATACTGTCCATGTATTTCATGTAGGTCATGGGGCTTATCTGAGTAATGTTCCTCTTAAGTCACGAGGCTTACTCAAGTTGTGTTCTGCTTAGGATCTGGATTGTGTGATCCCCGTAATAGATGGTCAAATGATAGGAGTGCCACTGGTCTATTGATTAGACAGTGAACTATTCAGTGACTCATTTGGTGAACTAATTGGGTTGTTAATTCCCCAAGAGGGAGAAATCAAAGATGTTGCAACATAGATATGGCAACAGGAGTGAGAAATTTAGTATCCAAATTATTATAGGCAGTCTAAAATACAACACATCAGCTTTTAAAGCTGTCTGAATAAGCAAAACCAAGTCATACTAGATTGAAACCAACTCAACTAAAAATCAATTCAGCTCAGAAAATTTTCATAACTCAATGAACTTATATCAAATCCCAATAGACTTGGGTCCCCTTCTATTATGTTATGATATGAGTTGATCATTTTCAGCCGAGCGGACCCTGCTTTATATCAACTTAACTTTGCTTATACCCAAAGCTTTGAAAACCACTTTATAAAAAGTTTAGCAATAGTGATCTTTCTTCTCTTCAAAAAAATATCACACAACCCAAGTGTGAGAATTGGGAAGTGGTTTATAAAGAACATGTCAGGGATCTCTTCCCTGACCACATTACTATTATTAATTGTCTTAATAATATTATTCCAGTACATACAACACAAAATAAGAGTATAAACACCAGTGACAATCCTGGCTTGATGTCAGACGGGGATTGAACTTGGAACCTTAAAGAGAAGTCAAATATTAGTTTAAAAGCAACAGTTCAACTTAAACTACCTATTTATGTGGAGTCCCTTGATTTGATCTTCTCTCCTGCTTTGGAATTTACTTCTGCAATTGTGAATAGCTCTCTAAAACACGTCACTTACTGCTTAGAAGATGATTGGCTGCTTCTATCACTCTTGCTGCTCTTGGAGCCACATAGTCTATATCTGAAGCAGGCTCTGTACTTGAAATTCAATGATTTTCATCAGAAGAACCACTTAATTGTGGTGAACCTTGTGGATTGTTCTTGGTGCCTCTCCTCTTGCAATATCTTGATACATATTATTAAGTCCCAAGTGTATTTACACTTGACACAGGTAATATATTCAGCCATATTTTCAGGGAAAATACATGGTAAATTCCCTCTCATTTAAATATCCTCTCAAATGTTTCAGCCTCCTATTGAAGTATTTAAATGGGTCCCATATATTATTTTTACTTGTTCCAACAATAAAAATATTTCTTCTATATTAAGTTTGTCTACACTTATCTCTTAAAATCCTTTTTTGAAGCCATAAAAGGGAGTTATTTCCTGTTCTAGTTTTTATTTCCTTTCCTTTCTGTGGTATTGGCTCTTGAAAACCAACTCCCACCACAGAATTTCATAATTCTTCTCCTGATAACTCCCACCAGAAGGAGTCCCTGGCTAACAGTTGGTTCAAATATCCCTCAGGCCACTGGGGCAGAAAGTTCCACTATGGTTGTGCTTCCTCTTCTCCTCCTCCTGTTGAACCTTTGTTGGTTAGGCCCAACACGTCATTCTACTTGTTGACCTACCTGGTTGGATACTAATTATTTGGAAGATTCAGTTCAATAATGGGACAGTTTGCATTCCTCAGACAATTTGGTCACCTTTCTATGGTTATGGTTCATATCAGTCCAGTTATTACAGGGCTTAACTTAGGGGCCTTGTCTCACAAGATTGGGGACTTCCCCCCTCAAGTGGGTCCCTGACAGAACAAAACCATGCTCTCAACCATAAAAAATCATGGTTTTAGCAACAAACAAATGGTTGCCACTAACAATCCCTGAGAGGCAAAAAGGAGGAGGAATTAGCTGAACACAAAAAGCAACAAGTAAAACCAAATGGCCAAATTAAACCAACAAATTTCAAACTTTTATTAGAGTAGAGAATGATGAAGCAAGGTCTTTTACAACTCTCACATTCATGTAAGGGACAAGATGGGATTGGGGTGGTAGATCAAGTGTCAAAAAACCAATAAACTAATGATATGAGCGGATATGAATGCATTTCTTGAGACAGGAAAATCTTGACAAATTTTGAATGGACATAATCAAAAGGATAATCAAACCAACTAAAATCAGGAAATCTGCTTTGGATGCTGTTACCACTGCTCTCAGCCGCTCTTGCATATGATATTTAACCAGGGGTGTCTCTTGGGTGGGTTAGGTAGGGGAATCTTCAGAATAATTCCAAAATATTAAATTGAGGGATTTTCTGGGGCTTTTTTAGTAACATTTTGTATAAATATTCAAACATAACTTGATAGAAATTCCCAAGCATTTGGCAGGAGATGGATTAGAGGCCTAAGGGGGAGGTGTAACCTTACACCAAGCAACAATTAAGCATACCTAGCAGAGAATGCCAAGGCACCATATTCTCAAGAGGGTCTACCAACAGAGTCCTTGTACATATGGGCAATGAAATAGACAATAGCCCATCCAGTGAGAAAGCAGGTGTGGCACGCCAAACACAGAGCCAGGCTGTTGATATTAGGAGAGCCAGGAGCCTTAATCCCAGAGCCCCAAAGCTTAAAAGGAAGGCTAAAAACATGATCACACCCATAACTGTTAGAAACAACACAGTAAAGTATATTTCTCTAGTAGAACCACTCAAAATCTGCAAATATACCCCAAGTGCAACCATATATAAGAGGGGTAAATTTGCCCTTGACACTAGCTCCAAGCCATATATAGTCAAAGTGGACAGAGAAGAGGAATAAAAACCAAACTCCTATCATACTGCAAGGGGGAAGAAAGTAATGAATAAGACCAATAAATTGTGACAGAAATTGCGGGATAATATGAAGCTGTTTCTAAGTGGTGGGGAACTACCACCCAAATCCACATAGAATTAATGATTAACCACCAACGCGGCTTCAGATATCTTTTTGTAAAATTTCCAAATGAGATACTAGGATTGAGTAGAACAATTAATCCTAATCAAAGTAGCCCAAGATAAATGGCCTGGGAAAGCATCAATGCATCTTCAGAATAAAATTCTGGACATTAGGAAGCAACAAGATTTTCAGTTTCCAGAATGGGGGCTCCAAGAGGCTTGCATGAAATTAACATTGGGTGGCACCAATGAAAAAGTTCCAACTGAAGGGCCCCATCTTCCAGAAATGGTTTGGGTGAGAATCAGATTGTACAGGATATACCGCAACAACCCAATAACTGGATGAATTTTGAAAAGTAAATTAGAACTAGGGATAAATGATTTTTATTGAGTAAAATTTTGGGAGGACTCAACTCTTAAGAGTTGAAACAATGAAAATTATTCAATATATATCAAAATTTGACTAAGCAATACCGCCTGGATCCTGGGCTCCTGTTTCTTCTGCATTGTCAAGTAAGTTTCTGGTCCAGGTTGCAAAGAACCCTTGGATGACTAGCTTCTGACAACCATGCTAATTAATAAGCTCATATCAGGTGACCCTTAGATTACATCAATTTATCAACATCAATTCTCAAAGAGGAATTGGTTTCAGCTGGCAGACAGGAGCAGCATAACCCATTTCTGATTGACCGTTTGATTCAAATCTGTTAATTTGGTCAATTTTGATAAAGAATTTTCCGGCTTTTTTGAGCCTTCCTGCTTGGGCAGATAATTCCCGGCATGATGGAACCTACCGTGACATTACCCTCTGCTTTAGCCCTGGGCACAATAATAACATCTGGGAGATGGGATAAGGAGAAATTCTTGTGGGCAGGTGGGAGTTTCATTGCGCTAAGGTAAGTTCAGGGTGGCTAATAGCAGCGGTATTGCGTTTGTAGAACTTGTGAATCAGATCTGGGGAATTGGAAAAATCATAGTGGGGAACCCAGGAGTTTTCAGAATCAGGATAACCCTTATAAGACACCACATATTCCAAACAGTGGCAATTCTTACAGGAAGCCAGAATATAATTTAACTTATACTCAGGTTCCTCTTCCACAAGAATGGGTAGGGAAGAAGGAGTTGTGTACCTTTAAAGGGAGCAAGAAGACATTCATAGAAGGTGTGGAAAATCTTGAAAGCAGGAGGTAAATCCAGCTAATAGGTGGAGGGACCAATTTGACGTTCAACCTTGAAGGGACCAACTTGCTTGGGACCTAATTTGCGACAGGGAACCTTAAGTTTCATATTGCAAGCATCCACCATGACTAGATCACCTGGCCTGTAAAATGGACCTTCCTGGTGCTTGCAATCTGTGTATTCCTTGTAAGTTGTCACAGCAGCGGCAAGAGTAACCTGGAGCTCCTGATGAACCTGCTTCAATGCAGCGGTGTGATCAGTTGCAGCTTTCATGTTGCTGACCAAACAAGGACCCATGTTGGAAGAAAGATTGTAACCTATATTGGCATAGAATGGCAATACTTGAGTTGACATGTGCGGGGCATTATTATATGTGAACTCTGCCATGGGTAGATTATCACATCAGTCATCTTGTTGTGCATTAGTGTAGCAACGTAGGTAGACCTCCAAACTTTGGCTTACTGTTGCAACTGAACCAATGAGAATTCAGTATTTGGAATTGGGGAAGACAACAGTCCAATAGAAAGGACAGAATAGTAAAAATAATGTATTGTTTATTTGTAGAAAATTGTGATTAATTTACTATATGGGGAAAGCCACAAGGCCACAAGGGGGTGGCATAGTGGGAAGTTCCTTGTAGGGTTTGAAGTCAAGGAATAACTTATGCGGGGATCAGCAGGTCAAATTGGCAGCACTCCTAATTAGGATGAAGTGCCCGCCATTTGATATTGCCATCATATTGGCTCATGTTGTTAGATATGTCAAGGGGTGACTCATTGAGCGCCCCCTGTGTATTGTAAGATACGTTAGAAGGCAAGTTTGGAAACTTGATTGCAACACCCCCCCTTGCCCCTGTTTGTTGTCATACACCAGGATTGGAGTCTGCGGAAGATCTGGGAAGGTCCGCACAAACAACCTTTGTGTGGGGATGGCACGTCAGGGGCGCAAGCAATTGTGGTGAAGTTTCTTGGTGTTCCCTTGGGCATCCTCAAGTTGATAGGTATGGTTGTCATAGACGGCGGCTATATTGAAGGGCCCTAGGTGGTTGGGTTCTAACTTGGCAGAATTGGGATTGAGGGTGTAGACGGGGTCACCTACAGCGTATCTGGACTCAAGGTGCTTTGTCCCTCCTTCAATTTGTTTGTGTTCAATTTCCTGGGCTTTGGCACACCATTGGTTCAGGGATGGAGTTGTCACTAGGGGGCTTTTTGGGAACTGTAGATCATAGAATTCCCTGTTCAACTCCCGTGAGACTGTCAGGCGTCCCAAAGGCCAAGGTGCTGGGGTTGAACCCTGTGCCCCTGTTAATTATTGCTTGTAGGATGAGTAGAGCGGTAGGCAGGTGTTCAGTCCACGCGGTATTGGGGTGCTCCTGGGAGAGCTTGGAAATCAATTGGACCAGTGAGCCATTTAACTGTTCCACGCGCCTGTTGGCTTGCGGATGGTAGGGGGTTGTAACTATCTGTTGAAGTGCATTTTTAGAGCAGTAAGCCTTCATGAAATGCCCAACAAGTTTGGGCCCACCATCTGTCATGAGATGTTTGGGCCGCCCAAAGCAGGCCACAATTTCCTTGCCAATGAAGCAGGTGATAGTGGTGGCAGTGTGTTTAGTTGTTGCCCAGGCCACTGGCCAGCAAGTGAAGTAGTCAATGGCAGTGATAAGGTACTTCTTCCCCAGTTGATCTTTGGGAAGGGGCCCAACAATGTCAAGGGCCCATTGTTTGAAGGGCTCCATGGCTTTGATGGGTAGGAAAGACTTTGGGGGAGCAGGTTTAGATGTGTTATTTTCACACAGCACACATGTTTTGAGGAGATCCAAGATGTCTTGACGCATGCGCGGCCACCAAAACTTTTTTCATGATTTTGGAGAGATTACGTCCTCTGATGTGACCCAGGGTTTGGTGGTAGTGCAGTATTGTGTCACCTCGCTGTGTGGTAGGGATGTAAGGTGTCTTTTCACCTGTCTCTGCCTGGCAGCAGACGTTACCAGCATCAGTGATGAACTGACTTTTGTTGTCCTTCAGCTTGGAGATGGTTACCAAGTTGAGGCCTTTGTAACAAGTTGCCTCAGGGCAGAGGTAGAGCATGGGCCAGTCTGGATCCAGGCCATTGTCCCCAGTGATGGACACTACATAAATTCAGAAGAGGGTGTCAGCTGTGACAAGTTTCTTTCCAGGCTTGTACTTGATGCGCAACTGGTAGGGGGACAGGCACTTGACCCAGCCTGCTTGGTGACGTGCCAAGTGGGACTGCGTGTTGAAGTACTGGAGCAACTTGTGGTCTGTTAGGACGCAGGGTGGAAAGGTAGCCCCCTCCAGGTAGCAGCGCCACTTCTCCACGCAGTGCACAATTGCTGCTAGCTCTTTATCATGAATGGGATAACATTGTTCCAAGTCAGTAAGGTTCCTGGACTCATACGCCATGGGGAGGAAGGCGCCATTGTTGGTTTCTATCCTTAGCACGCCCCCTATGGCCCTGTCAGAGGCGTCAGTCTCAAGCTTGTACTGGCGGTTTCAATTGAGGAACTGCAGTACTGGTGCCGTTGTAAGTCTTTGCTTCAACTTTTTGAAGGCTTGATCTCTGGCGGGGGTCCAATGAAAGCGCCGCTTGGTATTCAGAAGTTTGGTGAGAGGTGCAATTAGCTCCCTGCAGTTGGGAATGGAATTGTGCACATAGGCTGTTGTGAATAACAGCATTCACCATGTTTTGATTTTGCCTTTGTTGGGACATTTTGAAGACAAATCTCTCGCTTTTGCTTTCAACTCTCAAAATGAACTGGCTTCTGCTTCAGGAAATATGATTGTTTGGTTTCCTGACTCTGCGCAACTCACTTGCCCCACTCATTCTTGTGGCAAGTGATCCTACCGTCCTGGTAGTGTTTTGTGGTATTCCTAACCACTATATATTCCATTTCATATTCACCAATAAAATTAAGTTCTATTCACATTTTTGTCTTTGTGTCTTCTGTACTTATGCACCTCTCTCTAGCCACGTCTAGTAGAGATTATTCATCCAGGGCCGCAAGGTAAACACTATTGCCTTCCCTGTCATCTAACCAAGACTTAGTACAAATCCAATCCTAAGGCTAGGATTCCCCGTTGTGTGTCTGTGCCGCGCCTCAGAACACAACAAAAATGGTGCTCACTACAGGGGCTGTAAGCCCCTTGGTTATCCCTTTTGCATCTACGTTTGCAGGTCTCTTGCCTCCGCCTATTTGGGAGTCAACCTCACCTGAAATTACCAGCTCTCCTATTGAGGAAGACATTGCTAACCTGCCTATTGTCCCTACTGTACTGAACCTTGGGAATGGTCCCCGCTTAGTTGCTTACCCTATGGGTACCCCTGACTTGGAACAAGTCATGGCGGTAGCCCTTGGGATAGCTCGGGACAGGGCCATCCCTTGCCTTCAGCTACAGTTTAGCCGTGCCAAATACTATGAGTTAATTGTGGCCCCTCAGTTTTCACAAAATCTCCTCTCAGCAGCTGGCTCCGCTGATCATCTGATGTCATCCTTTGTACAGCCCGCCTTGGCCCACCACCAGATGGTGTTGGGACTCCACGTTCAAGAAATCTTGTCTCTACAAGCAGCTGTTACCCATCATTGGGACAAGTTTGCTGCCTACCAACAATGGATTCATTCCCTGTTCTCCCTGATATCTGACAACCAGCGTGATTTGGTCACCTCTCAAACACATTTAGTTGATTCCATTGAGCAAATGCTCCAGTCCATCCCTGAGTACGTTAGGGAGCAACTACATGAGTTTCACCAGTTAGAACAACCCTGGCAAACTCAAGTAGACTCCACCCTAAACACTTATCTCTCTGACTTTGAGCGCCTAGTGCAACAGCTCAACACATTCAGTGTCTATTCCTTTGAGCAATTGCAACAGGTAGCTGACCTTGCCGCCCAAGGTCTAAATGAGCTCAGTGCAGAATTCAATCAAGAGAGAGCTACCACTGCCGCAGCTATTGCCAAACTTCAGAGTCAGGTGAATGAGCTGTCCACTCCCAAACCTGATGTTCTGCATTCTCCTCCTGCTGATGATCTGGTGGACAGAGAGCAGAAAATCTGGGAAGCCATCTGGGAATTACGTGCTTCCACTTGTAGCCAAGGACGTCCTACTGAAATGCCTCAACCTGATCCCCAGGTTCTTGCGCTGACTGCTCAGGTTGCTGAACTACAGCAAGAAGTCGCTGCTTTACGTGAGATAGTAACAGCTGCTGCTAGTCCACTCGGGGTTAACGAGGAGGATGGTTGTTGTCCTGGTTTGGAGGGGGCTCCTTGAATCCACTGTGCCAGAGAGTTGATTGCCCTAGCTAATGAGGTGGATCATTTGAAACAAGACCAGACTGAGTTGGACAGGGACGTACAGGAGATGAGTTAGTTGATCAATTTGGTAAACAACAGATTTGCCCCTTGCCTATCTGTGGGGCCATCCCTTACTTTGCGACTGGTTGAGCTCTCCACGGTTGTCACTACCCAAGGACAACACCTAGATGTTACTGAACAACAGACCGCTCTAGCCAACACTACAGGTGCCAGAACCACTGAGACTCTGACAACCCTTGAAGAAAGTGTTCAACAACTATGGGCTAGACAACCCCCCTCCAAATCTGAAGCTGAATTCTCCCTGCGCATCAATGTACTCAATAGAAGCAATGGTGGTCCAGCTCCTGAGGCACACTTCAAGCCTACTTTTAAGCAAGTCTTTGATCCTAAAACCTCAACTATTGCAGCTTTCTTAACTATTTACAAGACTGCTATGAGACGAGCATCAGATGAAGTTAAGAAAGAACATATTCTGACTTGCCTACACCCAACCTGCCAAGAGGTAGTTGTACCAGAGCTGCCCTTCATTGAGACCTGGGAGGACATGAAACAGCTCCTGATTGACAAGTTTGGTGGTGATCTTAGACTGGAGGTGAAAAAGGATGCTTTCATGCACATATCCTTCAAGCCCAAGGAGACATTAGCTGAATTTGCCGACATATTTTACATGGAGAGACAACAGTTAATAACAAGCAGACAATTGACGGCGCATGAAGCGTATATGGCCAGCCTAAGCCCTCAAGGTGAATAAACTCCTGTGTCTTCATTTCAAAGCCCACAAGGCTATGCTGTCCTCCATGAAAAGTATAAAGACACTGCTCCAAGATATGCATCTTACCCATTCTGGGGAAGTTGTTTGGGAAAGTTGTGCCACTTTCAACTCTGGCTCCTCTTCTTGCGGGCCTTGTATCCTCACTATGAACTCCCAAAATCCTCCTCAACGTCAAATTTGCCACAACTGTGGTCAGATAGACCACCACTCTCACATCTGCACCAATCTGCGGGTTGAAGGAGCTGATCCCAAGGATCAGTCAGGAAAAGAACAGTCAACCTAGAGGCGGAGACGCTCTTGGTTGACAATTCTTCCCAGTCTCCTACTACACCCCTGCCTGCTACTGACTCTGAGCCTGCTGATGATGAAGCACCTCCTTTCCTCCTCCTGTTCCATGAAATTTCTGACAATTCTGATGTGGATGAATCTGATGTTGAAGACCATGATGCATACAGGTATTCTGTTCTTGCCGTCCCTGAGACTATTGCTGTTCCCTACAAGCTACAATCTGGGAAGACTACAACAACCACCAAGCCTTTGTCTGAGGCCAAAGCAGTTGTCTCTTGCCCCTATCTTACACAGACAAAACGGTCACCTGTATTAGTGGAATCATCTGAGGAAGCCGCTGAAGTTGCAGACGCTGTTTTCAAGAATGTATCTGTCTCACTCCCTCTCCAAACTGTATACAAGGAGTTTCCAGGACTACAATGCATGATTGAGAAATGGGACAAGTAACTAGCTGAGGCACAGGATATCTTAGCTGTTCTTCTACCCTTTGAACGCACCACCACCTGTGTAGAGATATCTATCCAAAAGGTCAAGATCAAAGCCGTCCTGGATACTGGTTCTCCTGTCAACGTTGTTTCTTATAAACTGATGAAGAAACTTAAGCTGGCCCCTGATCTCAACTACCATCAATCCTATGGCACCGCTGGTCTCTCCAAGACTTGTGCCATTGGCACTTACTCTGCCTTACCAATGCAGTTTGGTAAACTCCTGTTGGCTGCGCCGGCTGTTATTCTAGAAAATGAGAGCTATGACCTTTTGGTTGGTACCCAGTTCCTTTGGGAATATAATGGGATCATCAACCTAAAGGATGGTTATCTTTCTATCCTAGGGTACAAAGTCCCTCTGATCTTTGAGGAGCCCATCAAAGTTCCTGGTAAACAGTTGAAGACATGTACTCTGGAGTACCCCACTGGAGTTTTCACCCTACTGTACCAAACCCATTCCACCAACATGAAGTGTCCTCCCATGGCTTGTCCTGCAACTGAAGGGATCCTTCTCATGGCCACGTCTGCTATCACCATCCCCCAGGCTCTCAGGCTATCCTAGACTCCCAGATATCATAGAACTACCCAAACGGACTTTCTTAGAGCTTTACTCCCCTCCTTTGCTGGGGCTTAATGAGCCCTTCCTTTGTACTGGAATTCTAGACGTTTCCCACAAGGATCCTGTTCAATTACTAGTTGCCAACCTTACTGCGCTTCCTATGGCAGTATCCAGATGACAGGTTGTTGGTTACGGGAAGTTGTTAAATGCTCCTGAAGTCCTGTCTCTTCACCCCTTTGGAACATTTCAAGTCTTTAACCTACCCAAAGACAAGCCTCAAGTCCTATCTCTGTTCACTGCCCAAGACTTCCCTCAGTTGTCCCCAGTTCAACAGAAAGAGAAGCTTAATTTACTAGACCAGTTCTCAGACATCTTTGCTAAAGATAGTACTGATTATGGGCTAGCCAAAGGTATTATTCATCAGATTGACACAGGAGATGCTCCCCCCTTTTATGCCAAGCCATACCGCCGCAGCCAAGTGGAAGATGTGCAGGTTTCTAAGGAGCTCAAACAACTGCTGGACTGCTAGCTCCCTCTCAAAGTCCCTGGGCTTCCCTCCTGCTCATCTTAAAGAAAAAGGATGTTGGGCACCGGATTGTGATGGACTATCAAAGGTTGAATTCTCTAACCAAGAAAGATTCCTATCCCTTACCGTGCATTGATGATGCCCTTTGGCGCCTTGAGGTTCTAAGTTTTTTTCTGCTATGGATTTGGCGTCTGGCTACTGGCAAGTTGACCTCTCTCCTAAAGACCGTCAGAAGGCTACACTTATCACATCAGAAAGATTGTTTGAATCTACCTGCATACCACAAGGGCTCTGTAATGCCCCAGCAACTTTCCAGAGGGCCATGGATTCCATCCTGCGTGATTTGAAGTTGTTGTGTGTCTTAGTCTATCTCAATGATATAACAGTCTTCAGCGCAACTTTCACAGATCACCTAGCCCATCTTAAAGAGGTGTTCATAAAGATCCAAGAAGCTGGCCTCAAGTTAAAGCCCTCTAAGTGTGCTTTCTTCAAAAAGCACCTTGAATTCCTGGGCCATGAAGTAACCCAAACAGAAATTTGTCCAATGACCAAGAAGGTTGAAGCCATCAACAAAATGCTTCTGCCCACCAACCTCCAAGAAGTAAAAGTCTTTCTGGGCATGATGGGTTACTATAGACAATTCATCCCTGATTTTGCTGTTACTAGCAAACCCCTGGTTCAACTATTGTGTAATGTCCCTTTCAAATGGGCCGCCAGCCAACAGCAAGCCTTTGAGACTCTAAAGCAGAAACTCAAAGAAGCACCCATTTTAGTGTACCACAATTACAATAAGGAATTCATCTTGTACACTGATGCCAGTGACCTTGCTATTGGGACTATCTTGGCTTAGCTTGACAATGAAGGTGTGGACCACCCTGTAGCCTATACTTCCTGTGTGCTGAATAAGCATGAAAAGAATTATAGTGTTACAGAGAAGGAGTGCCTTGCTGTGCTGCATGCAGTCAAACAATTCCGCCACTATGTGTATGGTACCCATTTCACAGTTGTCACTGACCACACTTTGCTCAAATGGTTACAAAAACTTAAGGAGCCTTAAGGACACTTAGTCAGATGGGCTCTCTGCCTGCAAGGTTATGATTTCACTGTGCTCCATTGCCCCAGGATTCAACATCAGAACGCTGATGGGTTATCCCAAATGCCCATCCTTGCCCTACATCCTGCTGAGGCAGACCACCTGTACGAGCTAATTGGCTACCCTTCTTCCTGGGAAAGTGAGACAGAAGAGATTCAACTTGCCCTGTCCAAATTGTCTGAAGACACCCTCATACGCAATAACCAACACTTCAAGAAGGTGCAGGGTCAATACCTGCCATACGTGCACCCCAGTCTTTGCCTCTCCTTGGTGTCACAAGCTCATAAAGAAACTGGCCATGGAGGCATTGCCAAGACTGAGACTGGCTTCAGAAGAATTACTTCTGGGAGAATCTTTGCCTGTTGATCCCAGATGTCATAGCTAGTTGCCATGACTGCCAACTTCAGAGGCCCCAAGCTGCTTCCCACAAGTTCAAATTGTCCCCCCTCAACATGCCTTTCACACTATCAGCATTGATGCTGTAGGTCCTCTCCCCCGCTCACACTCTGGATGCCACTTTATCCTGATTGCTGTTGACCACTTCAGCAAGTGGGTAGAAGCTCGCCCTACTAAAGACATCACTGCTAAGTCTACCACTGCCTTCCTGCTGCAGGATGTTTTCTACCGCCATGGCTGTCCTCAAGTGCTGTTATCAGACAACAGAACCAACTTCAATGCCAAACTTGTAACCTCTGTTGTTGAAGCTCTAGGAACTCACCAGTCTTTCTCTGCCCCCTATAATCCTTCCACTAATGGAGCAGTTGAGCGTGCCAACTTGACACTGGTTTCTATCATGAGGAAACTCACCTACTCTGACGCTGCCAATTGGGATCTATACTTACCTGCTGCACTCTTTGCCTATTGTCTGAGCAAGCATTGGGTCACAGGGTACTCCCCCTTTGCCATTTTGTATGGGTGTGAAGCCACCACTCTGTTGCTCTTGGGGGTTCCCCTACTCTCCTCTGATAAAGCCATGAACCCTGACAGCCACATCAAGGACTTAGTCAACCGCATCATTGATATTCAGGCCACTGCCTACACTTCTGCATATAAGACCAAGATGCTTGAGCTCTCTCCTGACAACGCTGGGCGCTCCCCCTTGCCTGAGTTTGTTGTTGGTGACCATGTCCTATACTATCAACACCGTGTGGGTGGGCGCACACATAAACTGGACTCCTTGTGGATTGGTCCTTTAGAGGTGACTTTCAAGCAAGGATCTGAGTACACTGTAAAGCTCCTCTCCAGTGGTCGCCCTTTTGCTTGTGTACACGCCAAGTTCCTCTGCAAGTATCACCCCCCCCCAAAGGCCAATCTAGAGGGGGGCAATGTTGTGAATAACGGCATTCACCATGTTTCAATTTTGCCTTTGTTGGGCCATTTCAAAGATGAATCTCTTACTTTTGCATTTGACTCTCAAAATGAACTGGCTTCTGCTTCAGGAAATATGATTGTTTGGTTTCCTGACTCTGCGCAACTCACTCGCCCCACTCATTCTTGTGGCAAGTGATCCTACCGTCCTGGTAGTGTTTTGTGGTATTCTCAACCACTATATATTCCATTTCCATATTCACCAATAAAATTAAGTTCTATTCACATTTTTGTCTTTTTGTCTTCTGTACTTCTGCGCCTCTCTCTAGCCACGCCTAGTAGAGATTATTCATCCAGGGCCGCAAGGTAAAAGCATTTGCTTTCCCTGTCATCTAACCAAGACTTAGTACAAATCCAATCCTAAGGTTAGGATTCCCTGTTGTGTGTCTGTGCCGCGCCTCAGAACACAACATAGGCAACCATGCCTAAGAATGCCTGCACCTGGCCCACATTGGCAGGGTCAGACTGTATGCCTTGGGCAGAGATGATGTGCCCTAGGAATAACAGCTCTGACTTGAGAAACTTGCATTTGGAGGGTTTAGCCTTTAGCTGATTTTTACAAGAGTGTCAAGGACAGCACAGAGGTGTTAGAGGTGCGTGGTTTGATCTTGACTGAAGACAATAATGTTGTCAAGGTACACAACCACACACTTTCCAATCAGTTCCTCAAATGCTTTGTTCATCAACATGGCAAAGTTGGAGGGAGCGTTGGTCATTCCAAAGTTCATGACGCGGCACTCAAACAACCTGTAGCGTGTGCAAAAGGCAGTTTTTGCCTCATTCCCTGGTGCAATACAGACCTGGTTGTACCCTGCAGTGAGATCAATCTTACTAAAGACCTTCACACCTGCAAGTGTATCAAACAAGTTGTCAATGAACGGCAGGGGGTACTTGTTCTTAACAGTCACCTCATTCAGAGTGTGGTGGTCTGTGACCAGACAAAGGGACCCATCTTTCTTGGCTACAAAGAAGACCACTGCCCCATATGGAGAGAGCAAGGGGCAAATGAAGCCCTTATCAAGCGCATCCACAAGGTGTTGGCGGAGGGTCTCATCTTCTTTTGGTGTAAGACAGTATAAGGGATGTGCCTTAGGTAACAGCCCTTGGAGCTGTACAGCATGCTGAACCTCCCAATGAGGAGGTAATTGGTCCAGTGTTTCACTGAAGACGTCCTTGTACTTCTTGAGGAGAGCAGCAAGTGCTGGAGGGAGTGAAGTGGTCAAGGGAGGGGCCGCAGATGGTTCAGCGCAGATAACTTCAACTGAACATTGTTTGAAGTCTAGTTCCCCCCTTGAAGTTATAAAAGCCTGTCTCTGTTATTATAACAAACACAGTGTTGTGGAGTAACTTGCTCATTTCAACAGGGTAAATCTGGAATCCCACCCCATTTCTATTGAGGGTGATGACAGATGTATCCCAATTAATATAGGGGCAATTATGTCATAGCCAGTTGATGCTGGCAATTACGTCTTGGCTGAGTCCTGCCATGATTGGACCAGAGAGCTTGACCTGGACGTTCCCCATTCTCACAGAGAAGAGTACAGCCTTGTGGGTAATGGCAACTCTGCGGGAGTCAGCTACTTGCACCGCCTTGAACCTGCTAGGCATGCAATCTAGCTGTTGGGAGTCAGCAAATGCCTGGTCCACCATAGTGTGGTTGGCCCTGGTATCTACCAGTAGTCTGTGGGTGTTCCCATGGAAACAGAAGGGATAGGGTAAGTGGGTTACTTTATTTGAAGAATGGCTTGCTTGTAATACAGGGTTGTTGCTGTGGACCTGGAAGATGTCAAGGGTTTCAACCTTGTGAATGTTGTAGTCACAGGAATTTTTGGTGGGCAGGGATTGAGAGGAGGGATCAGGTGGGATTTTAGAACCTCTCATTGCTACAACCCCCAGGTTTTCCCCAGATTCTCAATCTGTGCTAACTGGATCTCCCCCTTGTGGGGGAGCTTGGTCCCATTCTCTTACTGACAGGGTTGGTGGCGGCCCACTTGACTGTGGCCACTGCCGGGTGTTGCGTGAGATTGGGGAGGAGGATCATTGGTACAACAGAAGCCCACAGAGGCCTGGTTGTTAGCCTCCACAATGGCCTTATAGAAGTCATTGATGGAGGCACAACAACCTACAGGGACCCACTTTCAGATATGGGGTTTGAGTCCATTAATGATCAGGGTCAAAAGCATGACATTTCCGTCTGTGATGGCTTCAGGGGTGGCAGCAAGGGCTTGCTGCCAAGCAGCAGGATACTTGGGAACAGACCCTGTTTGCTTGATTGCTAGGAGAGGGGTTCCTACCACAATTGGTGAGAAGGTCTTGCTGTAGTGGGATTTTGCTGTGTCGCAGAATGCCACCCAAGTGACTTTGATTTCCTGGCTGGCCCAGTTGGTGAACCACACAGCAGCAGGCCCCATGAGGCAACCAGACGCAGTGGCAACCCACATGGGCTCTGGAACTTGACAGATTTGAAGGTGGGTTTCTGTGAATTGAAGCCAACTGACAATGTTGGCTCCTTCAACTCCATCTGTAAAGGATTCCAGCTGTAGATTGAGCATGCGTTGTAAGTGGTCCAACTGGGGGGGGGCAACATGACGCTAGTGTCACCCCCCAGTCAGAGTCAATTGTACACACTTGTGAGGACTAGCTGGTCTTGGTAGATGACATAACTGTTGGGGATGTCCCCCTTGGGAATAAGCAGGAAGATTTCTTGTTGGGGAGTAGCCATATGGCCCATACTCTGTCCTTTCTTAGGGGGAATTTTTGTTTTAAGTAGGTTGTAAACCTACCTGTACTACCACTGTTGCAACTGAACCAATGAGGATTCAGTATTTGGAATTGGGGAAGACAACAGTCCAATAGAAAGGACAGAATAATAAGAATAAGGTATTGTTTATTTGTAGAACATTGTGATTAATATACTATATGGGGAAAGACACAAGGCCACAAGGGGGTAGCATAGTGGGAAGTTCCATGTAGGGTTCAAAGCCAAGGAATAACTTGTGCAGGGATCAGCAGGTTTAATTGGCAGCGCTTCTAATTAGGATGAAGTGCCCGCCATTTGATATTGCCATCAGATTGGCTCATGTTGTTAGATATGTCAAGGGGTGACTCATTGAGCGCCCCCTGTGTATTGTAAGATACATTAGCAGGAAAGTTTGGAAACTTGGTTACAACATTACCCTCTCTGTTTTTCTGTCAGATTGGGGGTGGAAAGCAGTGGAGCGGTACAATTTGATACCAAGAATTCCGGTAAAGGCTTCCCAGAACTGAGCAATAAATTGAGGCCCATAGTCACTTACAATCTCCATTGGGATACCATGTAGAGAGAAGATTCTATTCACAAATAACCTAGCCGTTTCCACTGAAGTAATTGTGGTTGAGCAAGGTACAAAGTGTGCCATTTTTGTGAAACAATCTACCACCACCATGATTGCATTAAACCCATTGGAATTGGGAAGTTCACCAATAAAATCCACCAACACAGATTTACAAGGCCCTGCAGCAGGCTGCAGTGGAACCAGTAAACCAGTAGTCTTATTCTGGCTTGCCTTGGATCAAACACATACCAGAAAATCTCAAACAAAAGCTACTACTTGCACCGTCAAACCTTTCTAAGAAAACTGGTGGCAGATTAGTTCCACTGTTTTTTTTTCCTTGGATGGCCTGCCGTTGGACAGGTATGATTAGCCTCCATAATTTTGTCCCAAATAGTGCCCTCAGGAACCCACAAGCAACCTTGATGATATAGAACTGGACCTATCTTATGATAACCCTGGGGCTGACCCACTGGGTTTGTGCATGCTAACTTCAATAGCCTATCATAGCCTTTGGACAGAGGTTGCAGAAACTTAACTTTGGAATATAAGTCCAGGTCTGCGCCCTCAGTTAAGGACATGGTGACCAGCGTAGCAGATTGATGCAGAACAAAAGGCACCACCACCTTGTCTGGAATCATAGTATGTGTGTTGAACTCAGCGTCTATACTAGAATCTTGAAGATGGGAAGGATTCTGCTCAGTGCATTGGCCAAGTGATTGTCAGATACCTTAATAAACTTGTAGTGGAACTTCTATCTGGTCAGATCACCATGTCATCTGGATTGCCAACCTGAAAAAACCCTGGGTTGTTGATAATACAGAAGAGCTTTGTGGTCCGTTCTTACTACAAACAGATTACATGGCAACATGAGATGGTGATTCCAGTGCTTTAAAGATTCCACAACAGCCAAAAATTCCTTGTTGTAAATCATGTAATTGCATTCACAAGCCTCCATCTTCCAGGGGAAATACCCTACAGGTCTCTCAATCATGTTGCTAGCAGTCTGCAACAACACAACAGCCACAGCGTATTTAGATGCATCAGTGGAGAACACAAAGGGAAGCTCAGGATCCACATGTCTCAACACAGGCAACAACAACAAAAGAGCCTTGACTGCTGAGAACGCACTTGCGCACTCAGGAGTCCAAACCAAAGTTGTCTTTCCACTAGCCAAATATAAAGGGGTAGCCACTTCAGACAAGTGAGGGGTGAATTTCTTCAAGAACGTACAGGTACCCAAGAAACTACGGAGTTGGGATACTGTCACAGGCGTAGCATATTCTCAACCCGCAGATTCCTTGTCAGGGGCAATGGTGTGGTCATCCTCAAAGATAATATTACCCAGAAAGGTAACCTTACGTTTAAAGAATTCACACTTACTCTTTTTGATGATCAAGTTTGCCTGGAGAATGCGCTCTATGACTTCCAAAAAGTGAGCCTTATGGGACTCCTCATCTGGAGAGAACACCAAGATATCATCCATATATGCAATGGCACATACACCTAGGAGATCCCCCAAGACTGAATCAATTAACTGCTGAAACCAAACGGAGCATTCTTCCATCCAAAATGCATTACGTGGAACTGGAAAATACTCTTCTTGGTTCTGAATGCTGTTAATCATTCCATTCCTTATGCAATCCTGATTTGATTGAAAGCATTAAAAAGATCAAGTTTTGAGAATACCTTAGCCTTCTCAACACACCTAGAAATCTGCGCTTTGAGAGGTAAAGGGAGGGATCAGGAATTGTCATGTTATTCAAATTCTTGTAGTCAACACAAGGACAAAGAGACCCATCAAAATTTTCAACAAACAATAACAGAGAGCAGATTGATGAAGCCTTTTTAAAAATGTAGCCCTTTGCCAACATGTCACAAATTCACTCTTCCAAAAATGTGTCTTCCTTCAAGGTTAAAGGGTAAATAGGAGATGCAATTCAGATCAGATCAACAGTAACCTTAAAGTCAAAGTCAAACTGAGTGTGCTTGGGAAGGACCTCGCCTCTGGTGGCGTCAAACGCTACAGACCAGGGTTGCAGACATGCTGGTAAATCCAAACTTGCGGGGACAGGGACAGGAACTGATTTTATTGTCTGAGATGATTGCTCCAATTCAGACATATCCAACAGCAGAATATGAATAGTTATACCTGAAGAGTGTTCCACCTGAAGCTCATTTTTCTCCAGTAAGGTTGGCACATTATGACCTCTCCACCAACTCACTCCCAAAATGATAGGATACATAAGGATAGGGCAAACAGAAAACCTTGCGGTAAAAGACTGACCTGCAACTACAAAAGTAACTGGCTTCTTCAGCTGGAAAGAGGGAAACATTTGACAATTTAAACCCCTAACAAGCATTCCCGGGTGGTACTTGAGTTGTAGCAAGTTGGCAGTCTCCACACTCATGAAATTTTCTGAAGCACCTGTATCTAACAAAATAGCTGGCTGATAGATAGTCTGACCATTATCAATGCTACCATAGAACAAGAAATAACCAGAAGTGGATTTATTTGCAGCAAAGGTAGCAATCTTGGCAGGGTCTTGTTTTTCATTGGCAGTACAGACAGCAGCTAAGGAGGCAGGATGCTCCTGGAAGTAACACTCAATTACTTCTTGGACGGCAGCTGGAAAAACGGGGTTATCACAATCAATGGGAACAAGGGACAACTCTTTGGAGGTAATAACAGAAGATTTTGCAGGTACAATATGCTAAAGCATTGCCAAGGAACTATCAGGAACAGACACTACAGGGGCCTCCTTTACATCCCTAGGTTTGTTCACCACCGCCAAATGTAGCTGAGACAAGCTAGGGGGAGAACAATCTTGGCTTTGGTTGGAAGGAACTACTGCAGAGCAAGGACCAGAAAACCAAGAGCGCGCAGCAGGTTTATCCTCAATTACCAACATACCTTGCTTGGAAGTAGACTGATTTGAGACCAGAGAAAGAATTTGGCTTACCAGTGCCTCAGTTGTGGTTAACAGGGAATCCCAAACTGCCAAATCCTGGGCAGTTTGGTCAACTGCTAACCACAACACTGAGAGTTTGTTCACCTTGGGAACATCAATTATTTGGCAGTAGGCAAGAAACTGAGGAAGGAATACCAAAAGCAGAGTTGTACCCTGACGGAAGGCGTACAGCTTACAATATACTTTGAGCTCCTCAATAGATACACACAAATTTTTCAACAAAGGGTATAGAGATGCACTCTCAGTTAAAACACATGGATTGCGCTCCACTGTGGACAATAACCATTCTTGAGCATCTTCAGAAACCTTTGTCATCACATGGTAAACTTGGGATTTGTGACTAAGGCCCAAACCGGAAAAAATGATAATGCTGACAAAACTTCACACAAAATTTCATCAGTGGGTGGAGCAGGAAAATAATACGGACGCCAAAATGAAATGACAAAACATAAATAGGAAACAGAGAATCCAGTCTCAACAACTGCAACTGGAGATGAAAACCACAAATTAAAGAAAAGCCCAAACTGAAAACTCAGAAATAAGCTGATGCAAACAAACATGGTAAACGCGGAAATCTCAATGGAGCAGGAGAAAAGAAACACAAGTTCAAGGCAAACTGCTTCCAAAAACTCAGACGTAGAATAGTTGAGTAATGTGACGGAAATTGCAGGGTAGTATGAAGTTGTTTCTAAGTGATGGGGAATTACCACCCAAATCCACATAGAATTGATGATTAACCACTAATTTGGCTTCAGATATCTTTTTGTAAAAATCCCAAATGAGATACTAGGATTAAGTAGAACAATTAATCATAACCAAAGTAGCCCTAGATAAATGGCCTGGGAAAGCATCAATGTGTTGTAACTGTGCTGTTTTAGCAAAGTTACAAGGGGAAAAATATTTGAAAACTAGATAATATTCTTTATTGAAAGATGGGTATTATATAGTGCTAGTGAACTTATGGATAGAAGGAACAGAATTGCTTGTCACACAGTTGGATGGGTAAGGGGGTGGCTTGATCCTGTTAATGAGTCAAGCGTTAAAACAAGCCATCCACTGTGTAGGATCCTTATCTGTTCATCTTAATGGATTTTGTAACTCAAGTTGACTTCTTGGTTTTGCTTTGGGTAACCAGGTAATTGGATTGCAGGTCACAAACCCACTTGGTTGGAACCTTGCTGGCGGGTTAAGCCTGCAGTTTTGACAAATGCATCTTCAGAAAAAAACTCTGGACATTGAGAAGCAACACAATTTTCAGTTTCCAGAATGGGGGGATATCACAAGTGACAAACTCCTATTGACTATGCTTATTAAAAAGCCTCAACTACAGGATTTGAACCCTGACACCCTGAGGGCCGCCAGCCCGCAGATTTTTGGGCTCAAACCAGAGCAGGATTTGACTTCAGAGAATCCTCTGAAGCTTGATGAGTCAAATTCACCTACATCAACACTTCCCGTGTTAAAGGTTCCTGTTAACTCAACCAATCAGCAGGTAGGTCTAGCCATAGACCCCAAAATAACTTGGGCCCCCATGGCAGGGGAAACAAAGAAACTTCTTGTAGAACGCAGTCTACCCAGAGATAATCAACCCCATGACCCAACTAGGGAATTCAAGCATTCTCAGTTTGAGCCAGCCAATGGAATAACCCTGCAATGGATGCCACCAAGGACTGGAAAAACCTGGCAAACAGTAAATCTCAGGCCAATGGAATTTGTGAAAGTTTTACTATGACAGATGGGCATACTTATACCCTGCACCTCCAGGAAGATGCCCATTGCCATTCTTGCAATAAGGTGATATGAACCTTTGGTCCAACCAGGTTATACTGTACTTGTTATTAGTTCTATTTTATTTTCAGTCTACTTTTTGCGGCCCAGTATCCCGCACCTGCCTTCCCCAAGAAACCGCGGACCAGCTGCCCAACCTTTATTGTCCCCCAGGAGCTCCCTTTGGTCCAGTACATTTCACCAAGTACCCACCCAACCCTGCATAATTTAGTTCACCCTAGAGGAAATCCTGATCCACAACCCTGAAGCTAGAACTAGAGAGACAGAAATCCTTTACAGAGAGGGTGTTAAGATTACCTGGCCCCCTTGTCTATTCCGCAACAATTACAACCACCTGCCCGCATATTTTGTCCCCATGACGCCGCCCCACACTCTGCAGCCTAACTGCCTCCAAAAATCTGTTGCTGCCAATGAATCCACTTCCACTCAGATATTTGGGGTGATGTACATTGCTTTTACTGGCCTGATTAATTCTATGGTACCTGCAAGCGGATCTTGGGCAATACTAGGCAAATCATTATCCTATATTTTAAAGTTAGCCCCAATCCTCTGGTGGGCTCTCCCTGCTGGGCCTACGGGCCGCCCACAATTTCCCTGGAACCCTCACTGGCTGGATCCCTGACAGGGGAGCTCCAAGATTGGCTTGGATGAAATTAACATTGGGCAGCACCAATGAAAAAGTCCCAACTGCAGGGCCCCATCTTCCAGAAATGATTCAGGTGAGAATCATATTGAACTGAATATACCGCAACAACCCAATAACAGGATGCATTTTGAAAAGTAAATTAGAACTAGGGATAAATGATTTTTATTGAGTAAAATTTTGGGAGGACTCAACTCTTAGAGTTGAAACAGTGAAAATTATTCAATATATATCAAAAATTGACTAAGCAATACCACCTAGATCCTGGCCTCCTGTTTCTTCTGCATTGTCAAGTAAGTATCTGGTCTAGGTTGCAAAGAACCCTTGGATGACTAGCTTCTGACAACCATGCTGATTAACAAGCTCATATTGGGTGACCCTTAGATTACGTCAATTTATCAACATCAATTTTCAAGGAGGAATTTGTTTCAGCTGGCAGACAGGAGCAGCCATAACCCATTTCTGATTGACTGTTTGATTCAAATCCATTAATTTGGTCAATTTTGATAAAGGTTTCCGGCTTTTTGAGCCTTCCTGCTTGGGCGGATAATTCCTGGCATGATGGAACCTACTGTGACATAAATCATATACCCAGGTACCCTTGCCCATACTCCTCTAGCCAGCTACTGATGCCCAGCACAACCCAGAAGCTTAGCAAAACATCTCCAAAACCAGATGTATCATGTTCATCAGGCTGGTGATATGTATGGCTAGCTTTAGGCAGGCTGCAGAGATCCTTGAGCTTGCTCTAAAGTTGGCAGGATACCAGATACTGGGTAGTGGTTTAACAGTCACAAGCAGGGACAGGGCTGCTGTCCTAGAGGGCAAGGCCCATCACAATACTGTTACTGGTCTGATAATTTATCAGAGAGTGTCCCAGAATGGACCAAGGACCGTAGGAGGGACCCTATAGTCTACTATCCCAACCAGAGTAATGTAGGTTATGCCTGCATATTGACTGGCTGTGGGAGAAGATGGATCTGTGCTGATGGGCAGGCAGTCAGGTTTGGGTGTTGGGGGTCTCAACTTTGGCAGAAGAGATTTGGTTGGTTTGCTTTAGGGAAGAGAGTATCAGTTCCTTGTTTGAAGACTAAGGACGTCAATACACAGTTACTAAGTTTAAAATACCTTTTTCTTATCTAGGCAGACCAAAACACAGTCTTACTATCTATAAAAGCAGATAAATATTAAGGAAGATTATAATTGAAGAGAGCAAGAGTTGAATCTTTATTATTGTTAGAAAATATCTCTTTATAGGATTGTTATCACATGGGTAATTGACCCAAGAATACTGGAGGCCAGACCAGCCTAAGTGTTGGGGTTTACTGAATAGTTTTTTCCCAAAAGGCATCTTGCCCAATGCTCCATTACAGAGTTGTCATTATTGCATCCTTTCTGCTCCTGACCTTATCCCAAGGCAAGCGTGATGCCAGCTCTAATGCTGAGCTGCTATTGTGGCATTCTTCCTGAAAGCCAGTCTATCCATCCCATGTCCTATGAGTGGGATCAACTTTATTGCAGAGTATAATAAAATAACATATGAAAATTCATAAAGGAGTTTTTGGGGTTCAACCCCAGCCAATGTAGGCTGAACTGGGTTAAACCATAGACTAATCACTATTCTGGTTATGATATTTGGGGTAATTACCTAAAAACGTATTATCAGCCAAGTTTTCAGCTCCTGTGGAGAACTTGTGTATTTTAGGGTTGTGCCAATGCACTGCTAAATTGATAAAAGGTGGATAATTAATTTGGATTGGATCAGGGCAGATCAGTCTATTGATTTTGGGTCAGGAAAATCATTCTTAATTGTTAAAGCGGTTTGGCCTTAGTGCCACAAATATTGCCAGGGCATCAGAGTCTGAGCCAAAAATCAATTTATTCTGAGTATACTTTCTGGACTCCAAGCAATAAGATTGATGGCTAAATTGTCAAGTCAAAAAGCCATGGATTTCACAGGGGGTGATTCCATATCTGTCTGATAGGCAGGTAACTAATTGTACTTCTCACAGAATATGGCGGCTGGGTATGTGTACCAGGCTCCCTTACAATAGACTGTTTGTGGAGTTCTCTTTTGGGCCAGGCAGTCAAAGCAGATGATATTGTCCAAGGTGAATTCTGTCAAAACAGCAGGCTCAACCTGCCAGCAGGGAACTGGGTAAGCAGGTTTGTGACCTGAAGCCTGATTATTCATTCACCCAAAGCCAAGTTAGGAAGACAACTCAAATTTCCAAATAAAATAACATGAACAGAAGCTTATCACTCCTGGTGGGTAACTTGTTTTGGCGCTTGACTCATTACAAGGATCAAGCCACCCCCTTCACCATTCCACAGTGTGATTAATGCTATCATGTTCCTGTTATCCACAATTCACAATAGCTATATAATCATTATCTCTCAATAAATAATATTATCTAGTTTCTAAATATTTCCCCCTTGTAAATCTGCTAAAACAGCACAGTTACAGCATTGGTAGCACAGGTAGGTTTTCCATCCTACCTTATTCCCCAAAATTCTGCCTGTTGCCTGTAACCGCCGCAGTCAATAAATCCTTGATAGAATCATGTCTGGCCTACCTCTGGACTGGACTCTGTACACACCTGGTACTGAAATACCCAATGGCTTTGTCCTGTATCAGAACACGGTAATCCCGCTCTCTGCCTTCAATGCCATGTCTGCACAAGGGTTCTTCCAGGCTTCCTCCTGGATGCCTTGTCCAACTGATGAGAATACCATGCCTGCCTATGTAGCGCAGAGACTTTGAAGCACTTCCCTGGAAACTTTTGCTGGAGCCAACAACAATAACACCACAACATGGATCCAGTCTGCCCAAAGCAAGCTGGCCCATATGAAATTCCCACAGAGATTCTGGATTGAAGAAATCTCCATTCAATTGACTCACAACGCTGGCACCTGATTCAACAAGTGGCATGAAGAACACACTGAAAAGAATTGGGACACCTTCAAACAGGACTTATTGGCAAGATTTGTGTTGAAGGACACCGCACTCATGATCATCTGCCAGAAAGAATTTGACCCAGAATGGCACCGTAAAGGAGCTCACCCATGCCTACAAGGAACTCCAACTATGTGCCCTCCAATATGGCCTTTGACACTCCAGCCAATCACATCATGTACTACAACAAACTCAAGCCTTATGTAATGAGGCAAGTGAACCTGGATCAAATAATTAACTTGCAAAGCCTATACTGCAAGGCAGAGAAAGCAGAGTAAATTTCTAATGCTCTCCACAAGGCACAAACTGGAAAGAGATAGAGCCCCAAAGATTCTCATCCAGATGGGCATTCCAACAGACCCCCCTGGGAACAACAACAGCAGTACAAACCACAAACCCGCAGGTGCAAATGAACATGGGAACGGGAACAGCAGCCAATCAAACTGAACCCATTTCCATGTCACTGCCCTCAAGATAATCAAGACAAGGGGAAAGACCAGGGAGAGCACTAAGCAAGCCAAGCTCTCCCCAGGCTATTCCTGACTTGCCCAACAATGAATACCAACCCAAGGACGTGGATCAATACCCAATGATTCAAGTACCCTCGGAAGACCTGGTATTGTACACCATTTCCAGACACCCAAATAAACTGATGTCTTACCCTTTCCACTTTTGCAGTTACACGGGCTGAGCACTCCTGGTCTTGGGTGCAGATCAAACCCTGGTCAACAGCAGCTTTGTAGATAAGTTCAAGTTAGCCACTAATCCTTTGCGGATTGAAAACATGGTTTTAGCTGATTAACATCACATTGCTGTGACACAGTAAATGTCAGGGCCCAGAATGGACCAGAAAAAACCCTATGTTACATAGGTTCAATGCCTGCAATTGAGCAATTGCGCAACCAATCAATTGTATCATCAATTATGCAGATTTACCCAAAGGAAATTTTAATTCAAATTGGGGAATTGAACCCTGGTCAAGGCCAAGCTTGGGGGCAATTGAAAACCGTCCTAAAGCCAAGCAAAAAAGATTTTAATTGACCCACACCCTCTGAAACCCAGAATTGGGGACTTGAGTTGCCAAATGGCCCAAAATTCCCCTAACAGCTTCCCTGGGGCGAAAATAATAAAAGGATCCATCTAACTGATAAATCAGGAGTCACCAATGGGGCTCAGCTTGAGAATAACCCATTGACAACCAATAAGAAGTTGCCAGTAAGTCCAATTGCAGTTTCCCAGCAGGATATAGCTGGGAACACTGGCATCCCCTTTCTTTGTTGACATCTTCATCTAATAAACTTTGTTGGTTAATGCACACTGATAATTTATACTTTGCAGGGGTTTATTAAATTATTAAAAATTTTATACTACTGGTGCTTTCAAACAGAGAGTACCTCCAGTACCAACGCCAGCGCTGGGAAACAGAGCAACTTCTTACTGCCTCCAAACAACCACCGCCAGCCTTTAACTCATCTCCTAGAGTGCTGGACCAAGAATTAATTCCTGCTCCTGCACCACGCCCCTCCTTTCCTGTTGTTCCTCTGCTCTAACAACTTGCCCAGCCAAGCCTGACCATGAGTGCCGCCACAGGAGAACTTCCTCTCATTTCTTCTGCTTCATCATATGACTACAGTAAGCTTGGATTTGCCTATTTGACCATGCTGGGGCTCACTGAGCAAGTGATACCCCACATGAGAGTGTGGCGTCCTTGGACAAGTGCTGCCAATTATGTGATGTGGATGGTCCCGGTCATCTACTGGGCCTTCCGGGCTCAACCCTTCCCTTTGACTAAAGGTTCCCCTGGGAGTCACCCAGGCCATGACAGTAAACTGCCCTCTTCTCCACCATGCTAAAGAACCTACATTCCTGTTACAAAAGTAGCAGTTTTAAAGTCCCAGGCGGGAATCAAACCTGCTCCTAGCCACCAGGCAGGGCTACCAGGCAGGGGAGAACCACCCGCACCTGGATTTTTGCTTTTTGGAGCAAATCCAGGTGCAGGAATCATTCCTGCCCTGGTGGTAGCTAAGGGGCCCGCTATGGGCCCCAAAAGGTACGCCCAAGCCTTGGTGGGTTTGGCTGGGCCTGGGCAGGCTATTTTTAGCTTACCAGTAAACCCAGATCAAGCCCACCCTCCATTAAGTAATTTGGGGTCCCCAATTGGGGACCCCTTTTTTAACCAAGTTCTTTGGGCTCAGGAGAGCCTGTCAATCCAGTCCAAAAATGGTGATCAAATTGGGGGGAAACCCATAACCCCAGAAGCCAAACCTGCCAGAATCAATGGCCAGCTAAGCCAAGATGGACCACCAAAAAGCCAAACAACTGTTCCTGAAAACCCCAAAAATAACCATGAAGCAGCCAACTAAACAGCAGAACCTAAAATGCCAAGCCTTGCCACACAGATAGCACCAGAAGAATGCCCAGAGGCACCTGCATGTGATTAAGTATATAAATCAGAAGCACTTGAAAAAGTTCTGTATTGTCATCCTTACCAAATAAAGTTGTTATGAACCTTTAGTTCACCAATCTGTTTCCATACCTATTTTTGATACTCTTCTATCTGCATACACCAAGCGTCAGTACCCATCCACTGGGATAGATAGACAGACTCCAGTTGACAAAACCAAAGCCTTTGACTACTACTGTCCACCCAAAACTCCATTTGGCCCTGTGCATTTCACTGAGTATCCCGCCAATCTTGACCACAAACCCTGGACATTAGAAGACTTGCAGTGGTACACCTGCCTGAACACACCCAAGGAACCCTACCAAATTGTCCGTGACAGCAAAGCAATCACCATCTACCCTTTGATCTTCAATGAGAAATACAACAATCCTGCTGCCTACTTGGTCCCCATGGAACCACCCCTGACACCCAAACCAACCATCTCAAACCCCCCACTTCCAATGCCTCTGGCCAGAGTAGTCAATTCCTGGGAGTGCTTTACCTGGCGCTCACAGGACTGATTGACTCTGCCTTGCTAGCAGCTGGGCCTTGGGCTGTGGCTGGGAAGGCACTTTCCTACCTGTTAAAGTTAGGTCCCATCATCTGGTGGGCCATGCAAGTACCTGCTTCAACTCCTCCCTCACCTGATGGAGCTCCGCGGTACTCTTGGTATCCTGACAATTCCACCATTCAAGGTCCCATCATTGATTTTCCCAAGTTTGACATTGTACTGGGATTAGAATGGCTACAAAAGAACAATCCCCATGTGGACTGGGCGACCTCTGTACTGACCATCAAACATGAAGGTGTCAACCACTAGATCTACTCAGACTCAGTAGAACAGCTCCTGCGCAACCATGTATTTGTAAGTATCACAGAGACCTTGGACAAAAAGGAGAAACTCAAGGCAATTAACTGGGACTCTTGCCAGTACAAGATTATAGTTTCAAAGATCACCAGGACACCACCACGCCTCAGGATTGTGAAATTGTAGCTTGTCACCCAGAAATCTTCAAGGAGGTTCTACCTGGGTTGCCACTAGAGAAACACATCCAACACTCCATCCAACTCAAAGGAGCGGTACCTAAGGCGCGACCCATCTATTGCCTCACCCCAAATATGGACAGCACCCTATGTGCTTACCTCAAGGAGGCATTGG
The DNA here is from genome assembly GCA_014839935.2 of Entomophthora muscae. Classification (NCBI taxonomy): domain Eukaryota; kingdom Fungi; phylum Entomophthoromycota; class Entomophthoromycetes; order Entomophthorales; family Entomophthoraceae; genus Entomophthora; species Entomophthora muscae. The sequence goes on along the minus strand of QTSX02006435.1, from coordinate 153,292 downwards.
AGAAAGTACTTATCCGTCCCTCACAGTCCCCCTTTTGTGCTGCTGTACTCTTTGTAGCAAAGAAAGATGGTACCCTGTGCTTAGTCACAGACTACCAAGCCCTAAACAAAGTTACTATCAAGAATTGTTACCCACTACCACTCATTGACAACCTCTTTGATGCCTTGGGTGGCGCTACAGTCTTCTCCAAGATTGATCTCACAGAAGGCTATAACCAGATCCACATCAAAGAGAAGACATCCCCAAATTGTCTACTGCACCAAATACAGGTTGTACAAATGCGTGTTACTCAACTTTGGCATGACAAACGCCCTGTCAACCTTTATGACCTTCATGAACGGGGTGTTTGCCCCCCACATTGGCAAGTGTGCCCTGGTATACCTGGACGGCATCATTGTCTACAGTCTCTTGATAGAACAGCATCACAAGGACCTGGAGTCAGACTTTTCCACCCTAGCGCAACATAAGCTGCTAGCCAAGCCCTCCAAATGCCAATTATTCTGCAAACAGCTGCCCTTCTTGGGACATATAGTTTCAAAAGATAGCATTAAACCTGATAGCCAGAAAATCCAGGCCATTTGCAAAATGCCACCACCCAAAGACAAGTCAGAACTCCACACTTTCCTGGGAATGGTTGCCTATGTACAACAATTAATACCCAACTGTGGCGTCCTGACTGCACCTCTGTCTGCTATTACTGGCACCAAATCCAAATTTTTATGGACCACCCAACATGACCTTTGCTTCAGACGTCTTAAAGAGAAGCTCACAGCCGCACCCATCCTTCAGTACCCCAAACATGATGGGGAGTACTAAATGTAGACAGATGCCTCTGACGCATCCATTGGGGGAGTACTACAAATCAAAAACAACAATGGTAATTTCCTACCTGTGGCCTATTAATCACGCAAATTGACAGATGTCAAGTGCCAATACCCTATACATGACAAATAGCTACTGACAATTGTGCACTGCCTAGTCAAATGACGTTGCTATCTAGAACAGCAAGAAGAATTCACAGCCCTTACAGACCACAAATCACTTATCTACTTCAAGACCCAAGCAAACCTATCCCACCAACAAGCCCACTGGATGGAGCTTCTAGAGAGTTTCAACATGCTCATACAATATAATCCTGATCCAGAGCTTGCCATGACTGATGCGCTGTCACACCTATATGTCAGAGCCATAAGGGGCAAGGATGGGCTTGACCCAGACTGTCCTCTCCTGGTGCTTTGTACAAAGGACAGAGGTTTTCCTCTGGTACTACAGATATAAAAAAAGAAACTGCCATTAAGAATTTGCACCTATTTGCCAACGTATATGGAACCCTATACTAAAAAATGTCTGACAGAACAATCATCCCATATATTCCCACTCATCAGCAAGTTGATACAATCTTGCACTACCACAGAGACCTGGGCCACACAAAAAGCTTTACCCTTTAAAAATTCCTTAAACACAAAGCCTGATGGCCAATCTTATATCAGGATGTTCAGGAAGTCTTGGATCAGTGTGAAGTATGTGAGAAATTTGCAAAGAGTGGGACCCCGCCTAAATCAGTATTACCCATTTTCATGCAACTACCATTCAAAGTGTGGGCCCTGGATATTGTGTGGCCTATGCCCAGGAAACATAATTACAAGAATTACATCATTACCGCAATCAACTTTGCCACACAATGGCCAGTGGCACAAGCAGTTAAAACACATATGGGCAATGACGTGTGACGGTTCATAGGAAAAGAAATCATCAGCAAGTTCAGAAAACCAGAACTCCTGATAGCTGACGGAGGCAAAAAATTGACCTCTGAAGATACCAATGTATACCTCACCAAGAATGAGGTCCAGCACACGGTGACAGCACCTTACCATCCTCAGGCCAATGGGTGTGTAGAGTAACTAAATGGCAGCCTCGTGCAAGCCTTGGCCAAACTCACCGCCGGCAAGCCTGAGGACTGGCATAAGCAGCTATCAACTGCGCTACTTGTGTGTTGAACCTGCGTGAACAGATCCACCGGGAAAAGCCCACTTTAACTGGTATACGGCACGCAGCCAAATATTATTCAAGCATTAACAGGACCTAAGCTGGAAATCCAAAGCAAAGTTCCCTCACGCTCAGACCCCCACATTGCAGAAGCAAACAAAGGACAAAGAGAGAAAGAAGAGAAACGTTTGCAGAAGACCTTTGTCCCCATTTGCAACAGACATGAATTTGGGGATGAGGTGTGGGTCATGAACGTCAATAAGAGTAAGCTACAACCCAAGAAATTAGGGCTGGCAATCATCCTGAAGGTAAACAACAACAACACTTACCTCGTGCAAGGACTCAGAAAACGCAAGCAGGACAAAGTCCTCCACCATGATTGCCTCATACCTTGCAAAGCACAACAAAAGCAACACAAAGCAGCTCTATCTGCCACCAAACAACAACTAGTCCAGTATGGTGCTTGGGCTCCTGACAACCTACCCCTAGAGGAGGCCAACTTTCAGCAGTGGGGGTGTCAAAACTGCAGGCTCAACCTGCCAGCAAGGTTCCAACCAAGTGGGTTTGTGACCTGCAATCTGATTATCTGGTTACCAGAAGCCAAACCAAGAAGTCAACTTGAATTACCAAATCCAACAAGATGAACAGATAAGGATCCTACACGGTGGATGGCTTGTTTTAGTGCTTGACTCATTAACAGGATCAAGCCACCCCCTTGTCCATCCAACCATGTGACCTGCACTCATGTTCCAACTAACCATGGATTCACTACCACTATATAATACTTATCTCTCAATAAAGAATATTATCTAGTTTCCAAACATTTTCCCCCTTGTAACTCTGCTAAAACATCACAGTTACAACATCCTAAAGTTAAACAAAACAACACTTACCTTGTACAAGGACTCAGGAAACAAAAACAAGACAAGGTCCTCCACCATGATTGCCTCAGGCCTTGCAAGGCAAGACAAAAACAACGAGAGTCTGTGCTATCTGCCACCAAACAACAGTTAGTCCAGTATGGCGCCTGGGCTCCCAACAATCTCCCTGACAACCTGCCCCAAAAGGAGGCCAACCTTTAGCTGGGGGGTTTCAAAACAGCAGGCTCAACCCGCCAGCAAGGTTCTGGGTAAGCAGGTTTGTGACCTGCGACCCAATTATCCATTCACCTGAAGCCAAGTTAGGAAGACAACTCAAATTTCCAAATACAATAACATTAACAGAATCTGATCACTCCTGGTGGGTAACTTTTTTTGGCGCGTGATTCATTACAAGGATCAAACCACCCTCCTTCACCATCCCACAGTGTGATCAACGCTATCATGTTCCTGTTATCCATAATTCACAACAACTATATAATCATTATCTCTCAATTAAGAATATTATCTAGTTTCTAAATATTTCTCCCCTTGTAACTCTAATAAAACAGCACAGTTACAACAACTCCTTGTATTCCGGCTTAAGTGGGTAGTCAGATAAATGCAGTGGGTCAAAGTGTGCTCTGGGCAGACAATAAAGTGCAGGCCAGGTTTTGGGAACTTTCTCAGGAATGTAGACCATCAGGCTGGAATTTTTTGTTGAAATAGTAGTGAAGTGGAAAGTAACCAAGATTAAATAAGGAATAAAATGGTAGAACCAAGGTCCTATAATATTATTTTTTTAGAATGGCAATACCATTTAACAAGACTTTGCACAGCTTAAATATCAATCAAAAATGCTAAGTTTGGATTAATCATCACCTGGTAGCTGAGTTGCTTAGTTTCTTCTGGCCTGAGAGTTACAGGCCCATTATGAACCTTCTGGCTTGTCATTTTCTCTGTTGAAGTGACCTCCATCTGACAGTTCAAAGATAACATCTTCATGGCTTCATAATTGCTACTGAAATTCCTGTCATCCTGGATCATGAGTCCTTCAGATACTATAAGCTGGATCAACTTTTGTCCTGTGAATTGTGCATCTTCTAGAGTAACTTCTGGGTCACTGTATGGCCAGAGATCACATTGCCAGGTGGCCTGGACTTCTAGCTAATCATCTGAAATCACTTTGGACTTTGACTCTTCATGCTGAGCAGTAATCATCTTTTTGGACAGCCATCAGTTATGACAGGAATGACATCATGTTGGTTCAGCACTTCTAGAAGTCCAAATTGGTCTGGATTAATCACCTGACTATGATGCTCTTCTCCCCTCTGAAAATTTACGGCCAGGAAGTCCTGAAATTCCCCTTATTAATCAGACTCAAATTGATGCCTGTTCCAGCTCTCTCATTGGATAGCTGTAAAAAACATGGGCAGCTGGCCCAAGGGTCTGCAGGATCCCCAAACCCATCAGAGCCTGATCCCAAGTCTGATCATCCTAGTTAGAGTTTATTGCGTCTTTTGGGAGAAATGTCATTAATGATAGTGGCTTCAGGTTTGAACAAAAAAATTATTGGCTATACTAGAGAATAGAAACAGAAAACTTCTTGTCTACAAAAGTTATTTCTAAAATCAGGCTGGTTGTTCAAATATGTGCTAATACTATAAATTCAGAACCTAGACGTAAAAATGCGGGATTGTCAAATCCTTGGTCCAAATTTCAAATCACTTTTGAATGCTACTAGTAAACTCAAATAATAATTGCAGGATTTGGAATCCAGATTGAATTTACAGTAAGAAACTAGGACAAATCAGTCCAAATCAAGAAGCTCCACTCTGGATAAAATCAAATGAAAAATTAAATCTTGATAGTCATTTTTAGACATGAAAATTAAATGAGATGTAAAATTGTCTAAACTGGAAATGATGCAATATTCTGCAGTCTAAATCACCAATATTGCAACCACAAAACCATATAATGATACATGAGCCACCCTCTTGATGGTGCAGAATTTTTTTAAAAGCTTCAAGGAAGAAGAAGAGGTGGGAAAGAAAAAACTTCAAAGTGAAACATCACTGGATTAATACACTTTGTTGATGAATTGCTACTAAGGATGCTTGATTACGGTATATTTCAGAAAACGCCAATAATAAAATAGAATTATATATTACAATCTATTTTTATCAAGTTGCATTTTCCTTAGTGTGTTAACAGTTCATTATCTAAAGCAAATGAACTATCAACACACCAAGGAAAATGCAACTTGATAAAAATAGATTGTAATATATAATTCTATTTTATTATTAGCGTTTTCTGAAATCTACTGTAATCAAGCATCCTAAGTAGCAATTCATTAACACATAGTGTATTAATCTGGTGATGTTTCACTTTGAAGTTTTTTCTTTCTTGCCTCTCCTTCTTCCTTGAAACTTTTAAAAAAAAATCTGCATCATCAAGAGGGTGGTTCATGTATCATTATATGGTTTTGTGGTTGCAATATTGGTGATGTAGACTGCAGAATATTGCATCATTTCCAGTTTAGACAATTTTACATCTCATTTAATTTTCATGTCTAAACATGACTATCAAGATTTAATTTTTCATTTAATTTTATCCAGAGTGGAGCTTCTTGATTTGGGTTGGTGTTTTCTAGTGTGCTTACTGTAAATTCAATTTGAATTCCAAATCCTGCAATTATTATTTGAGTTTACTAGTAGCATTCAAAAGTGATATGAAATTTGGTTCTTGGATTTGACAATCCCGCAACTTCAAAAAACATTATAAACTTAATGAAAATGGTTGATGGATTTGAACGCTTCAAATCTGATTCCAGTTAATTCATTTCGTCCATTGGAAATATGCAGTTTGACTTGAACTTTGCAAAGTGTTGATGAGTTCCCGCATTTTTTAAAAACAAATAAATACTCAAAAAAACCAATTTAATTAAAAAAGGCCATCCTGCAAAAGTGATTTGAAATTTGGACCAAGGATTTGACAATCCCGCATTTTTACATCCAGGTTCTGAATTTACGGTATAGATAATCCAGTTTAAGAGATTCACATATGATGCTAATGTATATTTTTCTCTTGTAACATGTACAGTGAGAGCAGAAAACTTTATAAAAAAGGTGGGATGTGAGATCTACCTGTGCTTACAATGTTGTGACTGTGCTTTTTGGAGTAAAGTTAAAGAAAACAGTAAGACTAGATAACGGTTTGGTTTAAAAAGAAAGGATTTATATGGTTTCTTAAATTGGCTTTGAAGGAGATGATCTCCTTGCATTAGAGGTATTGCTCCTGAAGGTAGTATAAGTTAACTCCTTACTCGAGAACTAGCTGTTGTGAGGCCTCAGCTGACAGACTCAGTCTGATAGGCCCTGGATTCTGATTCTTGAGGATTGGGCCAGATACAGTTTTTTAGGCCAATGATCTGCCAGGGGGCTGGAGGTTGTTTTGACAGATTTTTAAAGCATAATTTTGTAGTTGAATCAAAAGGCTGCATTAAGTTTGAAGATCACAATTTTTATGTGGATCAATACATCATAAAGTTTGAAGCTCCAGAAAAAAGCAAACCCTTTAGACCTAAGCCCATAATACTCTGCACCAATGGCTGTCAGGGAACCAACCTTGGGCGGCTGACTCGTTGTTCTCTGGGAATACACAGGCAGCAGGTTTTGCGGGCAAAGCCCATCACAAGATTGGCACTAAATTAATAAGGTAGGGCATCAATTTTCTCACCCAAGGCCAGCAGCCAGGATTATAGTGTCAATCACCCCAGTGAGGGTGATGTACACTATCCCAAACAGCTTATTGGTGTGGTCCAGGGGAAGTTCAGAGGCAGACACAGGCATTGGCATTGGCTTGGAGGTGATTGGCGGTTCCATATCCAACTGGTACACAGACAGGGAATTGTATCTATCTCGGAATAGACGGGGCTCAGCTACATGTCAACGGCCTTGTCTATTGTATCTAGTCAACACTTTTGTTTGGGCCAAGGGATCTCGCTCTATTATTTTTTCAAAGGTGAAGTCTTTGTATTCAGGCTTTAAAAGGTCTCTGTAAAGTGGACAGGACCAAATAGGGCGCCTGGCAGACGATAAACTGTGAGCAGAAGGGCCAGAAGGATTTGAATTGAGTTGGTAAATAGCAAAGATAGAATAGGGCAGTAATTAGGAAACCCAATATCTCATAACCCTTTCTTTAAAAATGGCAATAAAGTCTTAGCGCGGGGTCTATGGGTCTATATAGTACCCCTCCACCAAACTTTACATTTACCATGTGAGGTTCATCTTTGGGTCGAGAATTATGAGGTCGGGTGGCCAGGACGTCCAGGTTTTGGAGCGGCGAAATGGCACCATCACAGGGAGGTTGCTCACTGGCTGTATCCTCAGGAAGAGTTGCTCAACCCTTCTGTTCTCAAGTCATAGTCATAGGGATGGCCTTCAGGTCCGCATTTTCCTCAGGTGGTGAATCTTGATTGGCCACCAAGATAGGCTTCAAACTCATCAAGCTAATGGTAGAAATTACTTAACCTCTATTAGGCAAATTATTTTGTCTTTCATCAGGCACTGTGGTTTCAAGGTTTTTGCTGGTATCTTGATCCTGGGAAGTGTTTGCAGCCTTGGCTTGAGGGGACTTGATCCCAAAAAATGCGGGCGGACAGCCTCTTGGTCCTTAGGCCTGGCGGCCCGCAAGCAGTCAGGACCAGGGTTTGAAACCTGCTCTTGGACCCGGGTTTCAAAAGGAAGAAAATTGTCAATCCTGACAATGGCATTTTAATTTACCTTAGTTGCCTGACCCTGGCTCTACAAAAATTTGGGATATAATTATTACTTAGCTTTATATCCTCCTAGTTCAGGAGAGAAAATATAATATCCTTAAATTAATAATTATTGCAAAACAGTGCTAAAAATAAATTTTATAATTCAGCTTAAAATAGTATAAACCCAGAAGAGTACAGATATTACTCACTGTTTATCATCCAATGGAGTTTGGAATAGACTTGAATATAGCAATTATATAAAAGCATTATCATGAGTCAAAAATAAATTGCGCTGTAGTTTACTCTATGACAATTAACTAGCACTCAATAGCCCCACTGCTTCATGACACTTTCATAAAGTGACTCAGAATCCAAAGAACTTGTTATCCGAGTGCTGATGGAGACCCAGAGGATTGCTTTGAAGTAGTCCCTTAAATCTAAATCAGATGTATACATAAACTGATGGCAGCAGACATTCTTTGGGAAGATTTAGAAAGAAATAAGTAAAGATAATCACCTCCAAGATATCAGGCTGCCAAGTCAAAACTTCTCTGAAAATTAAGTCAGAAAGCTCCTCTATTGAAGGATGAACAGAGAGATCAGCATCACTAATACATTTTTCAAAGTATTTGACAACCTTGTGCTTGGTTAAAAAATAAGGAGAGATGAAAGTACCTCAATTGAAGTTGCCATTATATTCCCTAGGGATGGATGTGATACAAACTGAGCTAAAAACTCCTTGTATTGCAGAAGAGCATAGACAAGCTGTGTAGAGCCATTTGTCCTTAACTTCACGTTGATCAAAACAAACTCCATGAGGAGGAAAAGAAGCTCTTCATATATGCTTATCCCTTGCAGTTTGACTTCTCTTTCAAATGAGTTGGATTGGCCAAGCTTAATGAGTTTTTTGTTGACATATTCAATCAGACTAGGTTTGAGGATGAGGGTAACAAAGGGAAGCTTACGCAAAGATCTTTTGAGCAAGGAGAGCTTGGATGTCACTGATATAATGGCTCATGTTTATGAGAGACGAGAGGCACATGGAGTACATATATTGGTCCTGAAGTTGAGTCTTTGCTTAAAAGGCTGCTTACTCTTGGCTCTGACAAATTGGAAGTGATGATTTTAAGTAAAACATGGATGACAAATTCACTGAGCGGCAGCTGGTGAAACAGACGCCCCTGAAACCACGGGAATGGCTGAATCATCTAAAGATAAGATTGCAACTTCCAAACGACTACCTTCTTTTGAAGGTTTTTTATTAACTCTTCACCTCCCATGCACATCAGGAATGTGGCACTGATAAGCTGCTGTTGGTACTTATTTTCACAGTTTGGTGTACATTCATACATAAATTTAAGCAAAGGGAGGATCTAAACATTAATTTGTATCTCTATGCACTCTTACAAGTTCACTTGGGTCAGTCAATGAAAAAATATACTCTTTGAACGAGTCATTATGTATCATCAAAAGATACAGAATTAGAGAAGTTGTTTCATCTTCAATACTTCTAAATACACTTAGCTAATAAAATGATACCCTATATTACCCAATCAACACATAGTATACTCTGGAAGGCTCAAACGTCACTGGTAATTCATGTTCCTCGAAAAGAGATCCTGATGACGTTAATTAGAACTCTTCTCACCAACTTACCTAGCACTCCAGTGAAAGGGTTGTTAGTTTTATGAAGACTGATCAGCAGATAGAGCTGAATAGACAAGAAAGCAAGATTGTTTGGGTCGGGGGCAGGTGAGGAAAACATGTAAGAAAAAGCGCCTGCTATAACACCTAAGCACTACATATAGTTACTATCCAACAACAGCTTAAGCTGGTTTACCGGAAGACACAGGAAGGGTAGTTGGGAAGATAAAGGTGTGGATTAGACGGCGGGAAAACATGGTTATGAGGTCTCTGTAGAAGTTAAGTAGAGTTTGGTTGCTTGCTAGAGTACCTGTCGATATTATAGAAAAGATTGTACAAATCTGTGCTTTCTTCCATTTGATCTGATGGATTGTTGAAATGAATCAGCTCTTCGGATAGGATTTCCAAGACCACATTCAAGCTCTCGGAATATAGAAAAGTCATTCCCTCCCTTCTACTGGGAAGGTCAGATAATTGTTGTCGAGCTAACATAAAACCAAAATTACCTCAAGTCAATAATTGATATCAACTCCATTAAACTCAATATAAGGCTTTGAGCTTGGGCAACATCTAAATAGAGTCGCATTTAACTAATCAATATATATACCTCTTTTGAAAGAGCTAATCTAAAAACCACATACCTTTAAATCTATCAATAAATCTAATAGAGTTTGGTGCATTATTAAATGCCAAATATGTGCCTCCTCAATATAAATATTGCATTGAAAATGAAATCTTCGGTTGTTCTGTTGTCATTAGTGAAGTTAGTGCAAACAAAAAGGACTCGATCAAATACCTATCGGTAGGCCCAGACAAAAATTCCTCTAGCTTGGGTTTTAAAACGTCAATGATTTTTAAGAATTTCTTGCATCTTTGATCTTAAATATGGATTAGCTTCAGAGGTATTACAATTTGGTTATGAAAATCTGCAAAGGTTTCAAAATAAGCTACAATAAAAGCAAATAGATGAATATAATATTACCTGGTTCTTTATGCACTTCCAGATAAAAGTTTTCAATCTCCCTCTCGGATACTCTTTAAAAATAAGCAAATCAAGAATAAAATAACCCAACCTAGAAAGAACCAAAGGGAACTTTGATGAAGACAAGATTTTTCTCGAGCGAAGGAGAATCTTCTGCCTCTTCAACTCGTTCAAACAGCTTCTGAATCTGGCGTACTTGCGATGAGGAAAGAGTCTTTTGAGAAGCTTGGCGGGTTTTGACCAGAAGCTTGAATTTTTCGGGAGCTGTGCTTTCAGGGAACCCCACTGGAGATTTCAGCGGAGATTTCAAAGGGGATTCTGGTAGAATAAAACTCATTCCAGAGTTGATGTGACTGAGTAGTAGAAGCAGAGTTTGATTCAATGCTCCCCTTGGCAACTATGGCTTTTGCTTATGGTGCTCTAAAACCCCACAGTTTCGATCTATTCAATTGGGAACAGAAGGCCCTTAATCAATCGAGTTATTATGTTTCATTCCCCACAAAGATCATTTCTGGAACTTTTGTTTGGCATGTAGGATTTCTTTCTTTCCTGTAACGTAATCCACCAATAAAATGTCATATTTGTAAACTTTCATTCAATGATTACCGCCCCTTGTTCACACAAACTTTTTTAAAACCTGGACAAGTTCCACCAGCAGGTGTAGGTAGGGCTGCTTCGGCCGAGCCTCGAGCAGCTGCGGCCAGTTTCTGGCTCTGGGACATTCCTCAAAGAACTGTTTTAAAATATTAAAATATAGATAATAACGTTCTGGCTGTAGCGGCCCAGAGCCGGAAGCTACACGTATAAATCGGAAAGTAGTCAACACTGTGTAGACTAAATTCCGATTGGTCCGTTAAGCTGCGAGTAAATCCCGAGATAAGATGGTCCCAGTGGTAGGAAGTTCCATTTTGTGATGAAAACGTAATAAGATCCCACCCATTCAAACTCATTTAAAACAATCAGCACCCAGGTGTAGGGTTGTGGTGGGTTATTCACAGTTGTTTTTTTAGTAAGCAGCCTTCTGGAATAAATCCTGACCCAGTTTAGTGGATTTGGGTGGCATCTGATTTTACTGATATTGGGTCTATGTAAAAGTGGTCTTTTCAAAATATATTTTGGATTTCATTTACCCATTATTAGGTAAATTAATTTTTAATGTCAGTATATACTTCTGGAAAGTATATAATATGAGATAGGGGAAGATTTAGAAGAGAATTGATATCTTTATTAAAATTTATAAATGACACTATATAGCTTGTTAATATACTACATAACACCCATGTAGATTATGTGATTAGGAGATCTAGGTTCCCAAGAAAAATCAAGAAGTTAATCCTAATGTGATATCTGGATGAAGTTTTAGAGCCACCTTCTGCTTGACAGTCAAGTCATTTCTTAGAGAAATGATTTCCTAAGAGAAAGTAATCAAAGATGTTGCAACATCCTCTTGGGATATTGAAAGGAAACCCCTTGGGTAATTTCTTGAGCTTGTTTTGGAGTTGTACTTGATATTGACCTAGTTTGGTCTTAGATACCAGTAGGTGTGAATCTCTTTGGGCTTGTCTTGCCTTTCATATACAGATTTGGTTGCGATGCATCAGTTTGAGTACAGTTTGGGATTAAATTCCTTTGAAAGGGTAGGTATTGTTGGTTTAGACCTATATGACTATTTCTGATCCTCTTAAGCCAGGTAATAGCTTATGCTTGCCATGGCTAACTATCTAAATCTTGTCTTATACTCAAAATCTCTTCACCTGAAGTGAGCTGTGTTCTCTTTCAACTTGCTGTTTCCTATTGTGCAATTGTTCTTCTCTGGACATTTGCACTTCCAGGTTGTCCTCTTTAGCTGCTGACTTGTCAGTGGCAGGTGTAGTCCCAGGCTTCTGCTAATAATTGTTGGTGTATGTCCATAGACTAACTCATATGAACTCTTATATGTTTTTGATTCACCTGAGTGTGTTAAACCGGCAATGCAGCTGGAAGCTTGTCTGTCCAGAGTAGTGGGTTGTTAGCTGAAAATTTTCTTGGTACTTCAACTAGAGATTAATTATGTATTTCCACTCTTCTATTTTCTTATGAGCAGTAGGGACTGATAGTGATATGCTGAATGTCATTCTTGGCAAGGTAGACAATAGTGCTGTCTGTTATAAGCTATTTTCTTCAATCTGTTATTACAACTTTAGGCTTACTAAACTTGGCTGCTCTCTATTTGTCAATGAAGTGTTATAAATTATTGTCTTTTTTTCTTTGGCGGCTTATGCTATGAGCCATCTGGTTGCATATTCAATGGCTGTGAATACAACAGTGCCCATGTGGACACTATAGCAAAGTGCAAATTTTGCTTTAAATAATGTTGTCTTCTGATGTTGGCATCTTTTTAAATAATTTTACACATTACCTTAAACATTTTTAATACAAAAAATAAAAATACAAATATGGTACCATAAATTGACCCCAAAAAGCTCAAAAATGCAACAAAAAATCTATATTAATTATTACAAAAGTAAAAATAAGTGATTTTTTCTTATTCTACTATGTAAAGTACACTATTCACTACAAAAAAATTTATTACCATAAAAATAAAAGCTCCAATGATACAAAAATAAAGAAAAATGTAATAACATAAGCAGTACAAGAAATCAGTTAAATAAAATTTTATTATACAGTAGTTTTAAAAGCTATGGCGACAAGCAAAATGAATTCAGATTTAAACAAAAATGGTTTCAGATTTAAACAAAATCCAACTAGCAGGTTAAAATATACACTCTGTTAATAGGGATTTTTGGCGTTAATGGGCAAAATGGGTCAACACAGCAACAAAGTACTCACATGCAAAACAAAACCATTCAAAATGCAATCCAAAATACATGGATTCACAAACAAAATGGTGTGAGTTGACTTTTGGTGTACATATGTTTACTATGTGAATTGGTGACAAAATACACCCACACAAGGTGTGTCAAAACTCAATCTAAAAACAAAACTCAATAAGAACTCAAAATGTAAACAAAATCACTCACACAGTTTGTGCAATGGATTGTAATCAAGAATGATACCAAGGTATCTAAAATAAGACACAAGATTTGAAACAAATTTTAAAAATATTGTGTTGGGTGCTTAATTTGGCATAAAATATGGGGAAATGGGTAAAAATTATTTTGGGTATTCAAAAATGGGCATTGTAAAACCAGAAACAACTAATTAAGAAATAAAAAATCTATAATTGGGATATTAGGTGGGAAAAACTCTAAATAAATAACCATATTAATATAAAAGCAAAAATTAAAACTAGGGAATAACATAATTAAAATGTATTTAATATTTAGTTTAAATTCTCAAAATGGAAAGAACATAGCAACAGAGTACCAATGCACCTGTTGTGCGTCACTGCCGCTGTGGCGAGTTGTTGGTGGACTAGTGCTAACCCATCAGCTGATTGGGCACTAGTCCACCAACAACTCGCCACAGCGGCAATGGCGCACAATGGCAAAGCAACCAGCCAATCATATTACTTAGGACACATGCATCAAAGAATTATCAAATGACCCTTTATGTCAAAACAATCACTTCATCACTCGGCTCCTGATTGGCTTAAAGTTTATCATTAAGGTTTTGAATTTGGATCAGTAACAACTTTATCTAAATACAATTAACCTAAAGTAGTTTTAAAAGCTATGGCAACAAGCAAAATGAACTCAGATTTAAACGAAATCCAAGTCGCGCGAGATTCAGGATTCAAATAATTTAAATATTGTCAGTTCATAAATGAAATGTTAAACCAAAAACAAAATTTCAGTCGCCCATTATACAAAATTATATCAAACATCAAGTGGTGTAGTTCAACCCACAAACGAAATGAACTGACACAACAAGTGAAATGGATGGATGCTATTCTGGAGTATATTATAATCCAATCAGGATTCATATGAGACACTGACAAAAGGACCAAAATGAAACAAAATCTGAGTAATCTAAAAGCGAGATTACACAAACATGAAACAAAATGAACTCACACAAGATGTGCAGTATGAGCAGCCTAAAATAGAAAAATAACAGTATAACAGCCAATCAACAGCTATCCAATTTAGGAACAGAGGCATTTTATCCATTTTTATGGCTCCAGATTTGTATGGAATGGTTTTGAGAACCTTCCAAATATGGGCTCAAGATTACAATAAAAATAAATCATTGATTTTTAAAATTTCTACTTTTATTGATTTTATCCTAGGTTTTTTACAATGGTTTTTACAAGCAATATCTTTGACGGCGCCAGCAGCAGCCAGACCAGCTTCAATGGAGGCGAGGCTCAGAGCGTGGAGGCACCCATTTACACCCAAGCCTTTGAGGCAGGTAACAAGGAAGCTGACCTGTTACTGTCCCCCAACCCATATGGCTTTGACTTGTTTGAGAGTCACTTTGCGTCTAGTGCTGCCCCCGCTCCCACACCCACCCCTGCACAAGCTGCCCACTAACCAACCAATCAGGATGGCAACCTCAATTCAGAACAACTTCCCGCCATCGCCCAACCTGCCCCTCCCTCAGCCAATCAGGCTTCAGCTCCCCCCGCCCAGTGCCCCAAACACAGAATTATCACTGCCCAAATTCTCCAAGAAATTGTAGCACTGAATCTACAGGGTCTGTCATGGGACCAGATTGCTGACCAATTGCAATTTACCCAAGCTACTGTCATGCAAGAATTCAACAGCATGATGAACAGGGGGAATCAGATCAGGGCGGCCAAGAAGCCCAAGAAGGCCCAAGAGTCCCAGATAACTGAGGCATACCCAATCATGCTTGACCTCCTCCAGCGGGACCCCAAGCTTCCCTTGACCCAGGTCCGGAAGCAACTTGCTCACCATGGCATTTGGGTGTCTGAGCACATGGTGCAGCTCTGGATGTACGGGAAGGTGGCTTCTGTACAGGTTCTTACCAATTTTGTCAGCAAACAATGGGATGGCGCTGAGGATTCCCTGTATGATCTTGAGATTGAGGCAACCCTGGTCCGATGCCTGACAAGTCTGTCAGATGATGTCATTTTCATCTCCTACTACAAGTTATCAATTGCATTTGACAATTTTGGTGAGATGGGAAAAGCTGCCACCAAGAACGGAAGGAAGAAGGTCAAAAAGGGGATGTTCATTGGTGCATTTCTGGCTGTGTCGGCCAAGGGTTTTGTCTATTATTGGACAAGCCCTGATTTTGTTGATGGGTACTCATACGGCCACATCCTCAGTGGATTGCTCAACTCCTGGGATGGCTCAAATTCAAAGCATCAGGTTTTCTTGAGCCATCAGATGGAGGGTAGCTCCACTGCCCTTGAGGCCATCCAGGGACGCGGGCACCAAGCATCTGTGTACCCAGCCAGCTACGCCAATGGCCATCTGGGTGATGTTGTCTTCTTTAACATTGGAGATACACTGCGGAAACACCGCCCTCAGGCTTTCAACAACCTCTATCTTGGGGTCTTTGACCACAATTCTCTCTTTGGTCACCAAATGGTGGCTGACTTGTTTGCGCAAATGGTTTTCTATGTGAATATGGGCAACCAATCACAGAAAGACAAGCGCCTCCCGCCCCGTGCCACAGCCACCTACCAGCCCATCCATCCAATGACTGATGAGGAGTACAACAAGCGGTATATGGTGGCCATCACGCACAATCTTCCTGCCTCCACCCCTGCCACCAACACCCCTCACCCGCAAGCCCCACCCACCCAATCCCAGACCCACCAAGCCCGCTCATAAGTGCATCCCTGATGTCAAACCCGTCACTCTTCCCCGCCTCAATAAACCTCCTGTCACTGAACATTTCTATTTATATTATCATTATTTTGAATTTCAATTGTTCAGGTTCTCTTTGTTTATAGTTGGGTTTATTCTTTATGTTCAGCTTTTTTCTATAAAATCATATATTTACTATGTTGTGTATATAGATCCAGAACATAGTAATTTTTAGTACCCAAACCCAGCCCCTTGTGAAAATATTGGCAACAACTTGGTGATCAACTGAATTTGAATTATAAAATTATAGTGTTAATTGTATTTAGATAAAGTTGTTACTGATCTGAATTCAAAACCTTAATGATAAACTTTAAGCCAATCAGGAGCCAAGTGATAAAGTGATTGTTGTGACATAAAGGGTCATTCAATAATCCTTTGATACATGTGCGCTAATTCATATAATTGGCTGGTTGTTTTGCCAATGTACGCCATTGCCGCTGTGGCAAGTTATTGGTGGACTAGTGCCCAATCAGCCGCTGAGTTAACACTAGTCCATCAACAACTTGCCACAGCGGCAATGGAGTACAATGGCAAAACATCCAGCCATTCATATTAATTAGCGCACATGCACCAAAGAATTTTTGAATGACCCTTTATGTCACAACAATCACTTTATCACTTGGCTCCTGATTGGCTTAAAGTTTATCATTAAGGTTTTGAATTTGGATCAGTAACAACTTTATCTAAATACAATTAGCACTATAATTTTATAATTCAAATTCAGTTGATCACCAAATTGTTGTTAATATTTTCACAAGGGGCTATGTCAAGCGCCAAAAATAATATGGTAGCCAAGGAAACAATGCCACACAAAGCAAACAACACATATTGAGATGTGTGTAAAATATACACAAAATGGGTAAAAAGATGGGATAATGTAGTAAATGGGAAAACAAAAAGGAATAAACAAAGAGGCAATTGTATCAAAATAATACAGAATTTATTGGGGCAAGAGCTATAAAAACATATGAAAAGGTTAGTAAAAAATCAATGAGCGAATTGGAAAAACTTCTAAAAGACCTTGACTTGGCAATTGCCAAAATCAAAGAAATTGACCACAAGGTCAAGGAAAAAGTGAAGTCTGCCGTCCTTGAAGGGGACAAAATTGAAAAGGTGTCTGCCAAGTCACTCATGACCAAAATACCAGACACCCCTGAGAAGACAATAGAGCGCCTACTCAACATTCAGAAGACAGTAGTTGAAGGCTTGCAATTCAAGTCCTTTGCCCTCTCTGCGCCGTCTGTCTTGACGGACAACCCTGAGATGTATGCACATCTCAAACCCGCCAAGAGGGCCCGCAAGGAGGACACTGAGATGCCCGCACAACTGCTTGCGCCAAGGATGGCAAAGCCTGCCAAAGCTGCCAGCAAAGAAGAAGCCCAAGAAGGTAACCTAAGAAAATAAATTTAATAGAAATTCATAAATACTTACCTTTTTTTGGAAGATGTTGATGGCAAACTCTGCCGGGTCCTGGTTCCTTTTGTCCCCCCCCACGTTCTACTCAAATTTTGCCACTCACGTGGCAAAGCAGCTTTTCCTGTCCCCCCTGTCTTGCGGGAGCTCAAAGATAGAATTCACAGTGCATTCCCAATGTCCAGGGAGGCATTGGCTGGGCTGACGCATGGCAAGGGGGCATCTGAGTGGGCAGTTACTGCCTACAAGGATGCTCAACTGGTCCGCCTGGACCCGGTTAACCTCAGTGGAGTTTACTGTGTAAACTCCATTGTGCTTGTTTGGGACATCCTGGCAATGCTCCCATTCAAGAATATACCAGAGATGGGCCGGGCTCATGCGGCTGCTTGCTTCTGCTTCCCAGTGAAGCATACCATCTCTTACCTGCTGGACAACTTTAGGTGTGCGGTGGCAAAACTGGCTGTTGCAGACGCAACAGCTGTAAAGAAGTCAAAAATCCTCCTGGCGGACTTTGGGCTGGCCTGGAGTGCCGACAAGACGGGGGTCCCAGAAGCTATGGATCTTACCTTTGGCAAAACTAATCATGAGAAAAAAATAAGCGCAGTATACAACAAACTGTGCAAGTTTATAGAAGCCTTTGCTGGTCAAAGGCTTCACCTTGTTGTTTACCTGGGGTTCTTATTCTACTTTGGAATGGGCGCCAGCGTAGAGGATCTAGACGGGGTCCTTCTTGGAATTGACGAGGACTGGCTTGCACTTGATGGGAAGAAGGTCCCCCCCAGATATGACTCAGTGGACCACGTTATCCAGGACGCCCTGGTCCTGGCTGGAATCTACGGGTTTGCGGCCCCGCCTGAGAAGCTGCTGCCTCACTCCCACCTAACCATTCTGCCTTTCACCAGCAGGCGGGAGTATTTTAACCAGGGTGTATCCACTGTCCACAGTGTGGCGGTGGAGGTTGTGCGCCACCTCCATTGTGGGGTGGGTACATACCGCCAAACCCATTATAGGCGCTCCTAATATATCCTCTATTCCAATAAATATATTTACCCTTTAGATTATTTTTATTATAATTAATAATTTTATAAAATAATATTTTAGCAAACATTACTTACAAAATAAATTCCAGGGAAGGTTTTAATAAAAGCATATAATATATGTCAATAAAATCTACTTCTAATTTGTATGATTTACATTTATTTTTTTAGTTTGCTTTTTATATTTATTTGCCAAAAATGATATTGATGTGTTTGCGTAATCCATTATCAAGCGTTTGGGATACCCTTGGATGCAATAATAAAAATGATTATAAATAAATAAATTACTAACCTTCATTGATGGTACTGCTGAATGTGATTGCGGGCTTGGAAACATCTAAATATAAAATGTTAGTTAATGAATCTTGATTAGTAAATTAGAGGATATATAAAAAAGTGGGATAAGCTAAGCCTTTAATTGATTGGCTGATTTGCAAGGCACATGGGGATAAACAAACCAGCGTGGCCATAGAATTTGGCCACGGTCTCAGCTGGGAGGGTATGGATCCCTCCCTGCAGCAAATCAAAAAGGTCCTCTGTCCCAGTTGGGGTTCCTCGCTTGACAACTTGCTTGAGCCACCCAAAGACTTCCTTGATGGGATTTAGGAAGGGCAAATAGGCGGGGAGAAAGAGAAGGCACAAATTCACTGTGGCCAATTGCTGGGGGCCCACTGCAGCGCTGGTGTCAATCATTGGGAATTCCTCAAGAATATCTGCCACCTTGTGGAGACCAACATTGTCCAGCACAATTACGTTGGTGAAGCCCAGGCTTGTGCGCCTCAGGTGCTCCTGGACCAATTGGAGGAATGATAGGAAGGTCTGGCTATTGTGAGATCCCAATATCATTTGGTAGAGCTCAACCCCCTTTGGACCGAGGAGAGCAACCATCAAATAGGCTGTGGCGCAGACTGCAGCACGCCAAGCCACCCCATCATTGGAGCCTCTGGGGACATACCCATACTCATTATGCATTGACAAGGCAAATGCTGATTTGTTGATGTAGTAAAATTTGACCGTCCTCTTGGCTTTTAGGGCAGTGTATGCCTCCGCGTATTTTCTCCAGGTCTCAATATTGGCTGGGCTGTCCAATTGTATGGGGATACACCAAGTTTTTTCCAGGAAAATCACATTCCCTTGACCAGATGGTAGTAAAAGGAAATTGAAGCCTCAACCCCAAAAGCAGACTTGACCATGGCCTGGATGTTTGCCAGTTCAAGATGGCAGTCCCAGGTGATCCACTGGCGGAATGCCCATTTGTGCTCCTTTGTGAGCATGGTTGACACGCGCAAGGATTTCTCCGCGGCAAGGACTTGACCCATGTTGAGGAACTTGTTGAAGGTCTTTGAGGCGTACTTGGGATCCACCCCAAAAATGGCTGCGGCCACCTTGTAATTGCCTGATTCACGCATTAGATTAAGCAGGATGATGTGTTTGATGTCGGGGATGCGCTTCTGAGCGGGCTTTTTAGCGGTGGGGATTGACTCATTGGCATTGGGCAAGGCACAGGGCATAGGCACCTTGTTGTAGAAGGCTGCAACTTTCTTTAGCACCAGTTGTCCCTCATCAGTTTGAAATAACTCGGGCTCCTTGTTGTCCTCCTGATTGCCATTGCTGATGTATGGCTCATAGCTAGTATCAAGTACAGGCTTCACCTTCTCCAGCATGGCTGACGGGACCAACTCTTGCCAGTACACAGTGTCAAACACATATGAAGTAAGTTCTACCTCCTTGTCTCTAACCGTTTTTGTGAAGGTAACCTTGGTGGGCTTCTGGGTCAGCTTGGGGACCCAAGGGTTTATGCTCCACACCCTAGCAGCTTGTGCTCCTTGAACCGGCTGTGTCAGTGTAGCGTCACTATGGAACTCTCCTCTTCCACCTCCCTCCTGAGTAGGCACTTGTGTTGTACTGAGTCTATTCTTTGACCCGCGGGGGCAACCGCAACTGCGGTGCACAACGGGTGCATTGGTACTCTGGTGTTGTGTTCCTTCCATTTTAAAATTTAATAAAATACTAAATAAATTTCAATTAAGTTACTCCCTAATTTTAATTTTTGCTTTTATCTGAATATGGATATTTAATTAATATTTTTCCCACCCAATATCCCAAGTATAGATTTTTATTTCTTAATTAGTTATTTCTGGTTTACAACGCCCATTTTTGAATACCCAAAATAATTTCCACCCATTTTCTCATATTTTTTGCCAAATTAAGCACCCAACACAATATTTTTAAAATTTATGTTTCAGATCTTGGGTCTTATTTTAGATGCCTTGGTATCATTCTTGATTACAATCCATTGCACAAACTGCATGAGTGATTTTGTTTATTTTTTGAGTTCCTATTGTGTTTTGTTTTTGGATTGAGTTTTGACGCACCATGTGTGGGTGTATTTTGTCACCAATTCACATAGTAAACATATGTACACCGAAAGTCAACTCACACCATTTTGTTTGTGAATCCATGTATTTTGGATTGCATTTTGAATGGTTTTGTTTTGCACATGAGTCCTTCTTTGCTTTGTTGACCCATTTTGCCTAATTAATGCCAAAAATCCCTGTTAACAGAGTGTATATTTTAACCTGCTAGTTGGATTTTGTTTAAATCTGAAATAATTTTGTTTAAATCTGAGTTCATTTTGCTTGTTGCCATAGCTTTTAAAACTACTGTATAATTTTCTAATTCAAATTCAGTTGATCACTAAATTGTTGTTAATATTTTCACAAGGGGGTGTGTTTGGGTACTAAAAATAAATGTGCTCTGAATCTAGATACACAACATAGTAACTATATGATTTAATAGAAAAAAGCTGAACATAAATAATAAAACCAACTTTAAACAAAGAGAAATTAACAATTGAAATTCAAAATAATGATAATATAAACATAAAATGTTTGGCAACAGGGGGTTAAGGGGGCAGGAAAGAGTGAGCCTAGTAGGCGGAATAGTGTGGGAAGGAAGACATAATAGAAGTGCTGGCCACGGGAGCTGAAGCCTGATTGGCTGAGGGGGGCAGGTTGGGCAGTGGTGGGAAGTTGTTCTGAATCAATATTGCCATCCTGACTGGTTGGTTGATGGGCAGCTTGTGCGGGGGTGAGTACAGGAGCAGGGGCAGAGCTAGATGGGAAGTGACTATTGAACAAGTCAAAGCCATATTGGTCAGTGGTCAGGTACAGGTTGGCTTCCTTGTTACCTGCCTCAAAGGCTTGGGTGTAAACAGGTGCCTCTACGTTCTGAGCCTCGCCTCCATTGAAGCTGGCTTGACTGCTGGTGCTGTTGAAGATGTTGTTATTAAAAACCATTGTAAAAACCTAGGATAAAATCACTAAAAGTAGAAATTTTAAAATTTAATGATTTATTTTTATTGTAATCTTGAGTCCATATTTGGAAGGTTCTCAAAACCATTCCATACAAATCTGGAGCCATAAAAATGGATAAAATGCCTCTGTTCCTAAATTGGATAGCTGTTGATTGGCTGTTATACTGTTATTTTTCTATTTTAGGCTGCTCATACTGCACATCTTGTGTGAGTTCATTTTGTTTTGTGTTTGTGTAATCTTGCTTTTAGATTACTCAGATTTTGTTTCATTTTGGTTCTTCTGTTGGTGTCTCATATGAATCCTGATTGGATTATAATATACTCTGGAATAGCATCCATCCATTTCACTTGTTGTGTCAGTTCATTTTGTTTGTGGGTTGAACTACACCACTTGATGTTTGATATAACTTTGTATAATGGGCAAGTGAAATTTTGTTTTTGGTTTGAAATTTCATTTATTAACCAAAATTTTATAAATTAATTGAATCCTGAATCTTGCGCAACTTGGATTTTGTTTAAATCTGAATTCATTTTGCTTGTTGCCATAGCTTTTAAAACTACTGTACTTCATATAAGCACAGCTGAAAATATCTCATGCTTTACTGTAGATTCAGAACCTGTAAGCAAAAATGCAGGACTATCATATTATTTTGCCTGAATACACCAACTTACTGATTTTTTTCATCTTGAAGCAGTTTTCTAACCTGTTGAGATAAAAAATTCCAACTCAGTCTAAAAACAAAATAAATAATCAAAGAATTTATACCAAATTATAATAGATTTGGGTCCACTTTGATCTCACTTTTAGACTGAGATGATTTTGTTTATCTCAACAGGTCATAAAGCTACTGTATTATATAGAAAAAAGCTGCTCTGGGATGAAGCTATTCCATCAATTTAGTGAATTTAGGCAAAAGAATCCATCAATCCTGCAGTTTCAACAACAGGTTCTGAATCTCTATTGCAGATGAATTAACAAAACATAAGATATTTCATATATCACCACCTTGAAACTAAACCTGAAACCTACCAGCTATACCTAAAAAGATTAGCAATATCCAAATAAATTTAAAGTAAAAAAATATATAGGAAAAGCCAAATTTATCATATTAATTTGTAAAGCCCAGCTATGTTAAACACAGCGGAGTTCACTTCATATAATGAACTGAATAGATAGTAAAGGTTTGTGTCAGGAATGACATTTATGCCCCCTCAAAACCCAAGACTTAGAGCAGGGGTTGAACCCTGGTCACAACTTCCTGCAGGCTGCCAGCCCTGAGGACCAGGGGTGTCAGAATACCAATTGTTGGGGGAGCACTGCTTGAAGCAGGCGGTGATACCGCTGGGCCAGTGGGATACACCCGCCATAAGATGGGAGCCAACTTGGTAACATAGGATAAAGATCAACCAAGAAAGGACCAGGGGCCAGAATTTGATACTATGGAATCCACCAAGCCTGTAAGAGTAATATAGAGTACTCTAAACATTTGGGTGGAAGTGGTTTTGTTGGTAGTGGTGAATTCTTGCAGGTGGTTGGGCTGCAGGTTTAGAGGTGGTGTCATTGGTACCAGGTATGTGGGCAGATAATTCAACTTATTGCAGAATAGCCTGGGAGGGACAATGTACCACTTTCTTTAATGATATATTGTTTTTGTGACTCTAGTTTTTACCAAGGGGTAATAAAGAAGTATGTTTTTGCGGGTGAACTTGGAATAGGCTGGGTTTGGAGAGTACTCAGTAGAATATGCTAGCCCAAAGGGTGCTCCAGGTGGACAGAATTTTCAGGGGCCAGAATGGTCCAAACAAAACCCTATGTTGCATAGGTTTAATGCCTGCAATAAAGCAATTGTTTGACAGAGCAATTGTGTTGTTGGTCCACAGATTAACTAAAAAAAGCTTTAATGCCAAGTGGGGAATCAAACCCTGATAAAAGCCAAACCTGGGGACAATTAAAAACTGTTCTAACACAAATAGAAAAGAATTTTAGTTGGCCCACACCCTCTGAAGCCAAGAAATTAAGACTTGGGTTGCCAAATGGCCCAAAATTTCCCTGCCAGCTTCCCCAGGGCAAAAATAATGAAAGGATCCATCTAACTGACAAATTAGTAGTCACTAATGGACCCAAATTAAGAATAATTCATTGAAAGCCAATAAGGAGTTGTCAGTAAGTACAAGAAGCAGTTTCCCAGACAGATATAGCTGAGAACACTGACAATCCTTTTATTGTTGATATCTTCACTTAATAAACTTTTATTGGTTAATGCACACTGAGCATTTATACTTTTCAGGGGTTTACTACTGTAAATTCAGAACCTGAACGTAAAAATGCGGGATTGTCAAATCCTTGGTCCAAATTTTGAATCACTTTTTCAGGCAACTCAGCTGAGTGAAAAATAAAATATTTAATAAAATCAACCATTTAATTTGACTTTTTTGGTTTATTTAAATTGGCAAATTTCAAATCTCTTGAGCAGATAACTCAACTAACAAAAGACAAAACCCAACAAACAAATGCGGGATACATGAATCAGAAATTCGGGATTCTTATGTACAATTTGAGATTTCCTGTATATCAAACAAATCATAGACATCATGTGAAAATTAACGAATCTGAAATTGCAGGATTGTCAAATCCAAGAACCAAGTTTCAAATCATAATTGCAAGGAATTTGAAATAAATATTGTTTATGGGCATCTCACAAGGGATGATAAAGGATCTAGAGTGGATTTGTGCTAATTCTTTTAGGAATCATAGGCATTCTCAAAAATCACCCTATTCCATTTTAGGACAGCTAAAATTTAGATCATAATATTCACAAAATTAACATATATAACAATAAAATTGACTAAAATATACATTCCTCTTCTTGAGTTTAAAATTATAATAAAATTTTTATTATGTCTTCTTTCAACAACAACCAAGTCAACAAGCTGTTCCCTGGCCTTGATGAAATTATGCTTGGCTACACTGGGTCTCTTGACGGTGAAGCCTCTGTCTATGACCACTCCCAACCCGCAGGCCCCTCTGCAAGCACTACCCAGGAGTCTGTTCTTTCTCCTGCAACTTCCAGCATGTCCCTGTTTGCCCACCATGCACAGGCAGCTGCCAACCCAAATCCCTTATCAGCAATGGCATCCAGAACCAGCCATTTTAGCCATGGGGTCACCCAGAGAGCCCAGGACCCCAAAACAGCCAATCAGATGGCATTGACCAGTTCACAAGATGGACATATCCCTCCCCCAGCCAATCAGCCTGAAAGACGCAGAAGAAAATTGATCACCTCGGAGATTGTTCTCAAAATGGTCAAAAAGCAAGGCAAGCTTATGTCCCTTGGGGAGATTGCAGCTGCAATGGGTTTTGCAAAGTCAACTGTGGCTGCAACCCTGAGAGCCCACGCCAACTGTGGCCCCCCTACCAAGAAGACCCTGACTGGTGCCTGTACCTCAACTGAAGGTGATACAGCCCATCCCCTTATGATGGCCATTATGAAACGTGACCTGCAGATGCCCCTGGTCCAGGTACGTCTCCAGTTGGGACTCCATGGCATCTTCATCAACAAAAGAACGGTGAATTCATGGATGCATAGAGTTGTGGTTGCTGCCAGAATCCTATCCAATCAGGTTCTTGGTGGCCCCATTTTGGTGGATACTGACCCATACATTGCAACCATTATTAATTTTATTAAAGGGAGGGCAATGAGGGCCTGTAATGACGTCATCTTCCTATCATATGCCAAGATCTTGGCCAGTATCCAAGACTTTGGAGAGAAGCGCATCCAATCTGACGTGTACAAGCGCGGCCCAATCTTGTATTGTTTTGTTGGGGTTTTATTGGCAGTTTCCCCATTTGGTGTCAATTATTACTTGGCAATTTTGAACACCGCAGATGGGTATGCCTACCAGATGGAGCTCAAGGCCATGCTGGAGGAGTGGGCCACACAAAACACCATGCACACAGTTGTACTGAGTGCGGAGATGGAGCAGGGGGAATGGGCTACCCAAGAAATCAGGGCTGTGGGGCATACCTGCTGGTCCTACCCCATCAACTACGCCAACATGCATCTTGCAGATGTATGTCTTTACAATTTTGGTTCCGCCCTCAGGCACTTGAAGCCTGCCACCTACAACAAACTATGCACCCAGATTGATAAGGGGTATGAGCTTTTCCCTTCTGTGTCCATCCAGGACTTATTTGATCTGATCTTCTTCTATGCAAGTGATAGTGATAAGTCCAGAAAGGACCCCTGTCTCCCTACACGCCAGTCCATCTGTTTTGTCAAGCCAGTATATGTGACAGAAGAAGAATTTGAGCAATTGAAGCAATCAGCTCTTGCTGCCTCTTCTCAGTCAACAAACCCTGCCTCCCCAACCTCCTATCAAGCCACCTGCCTTCCAACCCTGACTCCTGAACCACCACCCATTCCCTCCCCACTATCTCTGATGCCGCCTCTTTCACAGGCGCAGATGAAGGCGATGTCCATTCCACCCATTCCCTTCCCTTCCTGTCCTTTGATTGGTAAAAGAATCTTTTCTTTGTGACAACTTATTAAAATTGATATCTCTCTTTCAATTCATACTTAATAATATTTTCTTTTTACATTGTTAGCATTCCCCATATGTAAAGAATCTTGTACATTTGATGTGGTAACATATAATTATTTCCATGGATAATTTTCATCATTGTTAATAAATTAAAGACAATAAAGATAAATATTACATTAAAATATTGCAATTAGACGTCAACTCTTGATATTTTGATATTATGTGCATAACTCAATGCATTTTGTTTAACAAAATCCATTGTAAACTTGGCCTTTTCCACTATAATTTAATAAAATGGACTGCGTTTATATTAGGGCCATTAACACTTAGTACAGATATTGAAAATTAGTGCATTTTATAGCCTGTATATTTACCTATTGATAATAATTCTATAAAATTTTCAGTCTGATTTTACGAGGTAATAATAATGTAATGTGTTAATAGATTACTGTTTACTGTCATTGATTGGCTGATTTTCTTTGCTGTGGCAATTGTGCATTTTCTTATATTTCCGCACTAGTACCCAATTGGTTGGCTTCACATCCAATTGCACAGGCAATAGGAAAACAAGCCACCACCCCAAGACTGGATGTAGTCGGGGTGGCGGCTTGTTTTCCTATTGCCTGTGTGATTGGATGTGAAGCCAACCAATTGGATACTAGTGCGGAAATATAAGAAAATGCACAATTGCCACAGCAAAGAAAATCAGCCAATTAATGACAGTAAACAGTAATCTATTAACACATTACATTATTATTACCTAGTAAAATCTGACTGAAAAGTTTATAGAATTATTACCAATAGGTAAATATACAGGCTGTAAAATGCACTAATTTTCAATATCTGTACTAAGCGTTGATGGCCCTAATATAAACACAGTCCATTTCATTAAATGTAAGTGGAAAAGGCCAAGTTTACAATGGATTTTGTTAAACAAAATGCATTGAGTTATGCACATAATATCAAAATATCAAGAGTTGACGTCTAATTGCAATATTTTAATGTAATATTTATCTTTATTGTCTTTAATTTATTAACAATGATGAAAAATATGTATGCGCTGAATATAGTACTATAAAAGCCGGTTTTTTGATGGAATTCAAACAATATGTCAACAATCTATAACTTAATCAACAAATTAGAAGCACACCTTCAAAAGGTTGTCAAGATAGAAAGAAATATCAGGGAAATAGTGACAGGGAAGCTGGGTAACAAGGGCCAGCCACTGATACAGTCAAAAAAAGATGCCCTGGATAAGTTGGGAAATATTATAGATGAAAAAAATAAAGAAAAATTACTTAATCTACAGGGAACTATTTTATCAAGTCTTGAATTCAACAACGCGGCCTACAATTTGTGGGAGTTCTGGCAGGGGGCCAAAGAAAACAATAAGAAGATAAAACTAATTGAAGGAACAGAAATTCAGAAGGAAATTAACACCAACAAAGAGGAAACCAACCAAATGGAAACAGATGAAAATGAAACACAAGCAAGAAGCAGAAGCGCATCAAGAAATACAGAAGCTTTATCAAATGAAAATCAAGAGGAAGCACAAGTTGCAAGAAGAATAAGAAAAATTAAGCCTAAGAAAATTAATGAAGAGCATCCAACGCTCATGAAGTTTGCTGATATGGCGCCTGTGGCTGAGGGGGCCACAGGGGAAACAATCAGTAAGTTTTTTATGTTTAACTTATATTTATTTTAGTCATCACCAGGGATGGGGATGAGGTCGCAGAAGTGGCAGCTTTTACGCCGAGTTGGTTTTATGGGGGCTACCAGTCACTGGTGGCCCCTATAAAACAAATAAATAAAAATCAAATAAATAAAATAGTTCAACAGAATATGAATACTTTTTTTAATAGTGAAGCTCAAGATAGGGAATATCAACCACCTGTGGGGTGCTTGCCATGGATAAGGGAGGCCTATGAACTAGGATCAACAATTAAAATCAAAGAAATGAATGAAATTTGTGGGGATATAAAACTGAACTTTGATGAATACATATATGAAAGCGTTCAAAGGTTCCCCTTCACAAATATCAATGAATACAAAAAAAATTAATAAAAACTGACTTTCAAATTGGAAATGAATATTTAAAATCTGCAATATTTAATGAAATTTTTAAAGCTCTATCAAACAAAGTTGGGGATGCAGTCCTCGTGAATAATCTTAAGCCTTTATTGATATTGTTTGCCGAGGCCTGGGGGGCTGATACAAGTCAGGCGCCCCCCAGAACCCTCTTCAAGTTCAACCAAACGTCCTATATCAATAGGTTAATACAAACGTTCAAAAAACTGTGCATGTTCTTGGAGAAATATACCTTGCAAAGGATCCACGTTGCAGTGTACCTGGGAATCCTGCTCCATTGCATACTGAAAGCCAACGTGAAAAAATAGAAGATGTACCTATACAGATTGACATATGCCGTGTAGCCCTAGACTGCCAGAAAACACCACGGGGATACAGGACAGTTGAGCACGTCCTCTATGATTCATTTGCATTGGCAACTCTATACGGGTACTATGTGCCCCCCGAAAAAAACCTGCTAGTGGATTCCCTCACCTGTTTGCCTTTTATAAGACAGTCGGCCACCACTGGGGTGTTGAGCGCCACCCCTCTAGCAATTGGCGCCAGAGTCATCCACCACATACAGAAGAGTATGTGGTCCCAATTAGATGCATTAGCTGAAAATTTAATTTTGGGGTATAATTCCCCGGAATAAACACATTCCCCTTGCAATTTGCATTCCCCCAATAAATCATTTTCCCTTGCAACTTAAAATTTTTATTTTATTTTTTTATTTTAAATATTAAAATATTCACTGTTAAAATCTTTAATATTGACATATTTAATATCAAATATTTTGATATTGCATAAATCACAATTTAATAAAATTTTTATATTTCAATTATTTAAACTTAAATATTTAACTTTTAAGATTTATAATTAATATTTTAATTTTAATATTTTAATTTTAATTTTAAATTTTAGTATGTAAATTATAATCATTAATATATCTAAGTATATTAAAAGACTTTAGTTATAGTTGCCAATACATCAAATAAAAAAAGAATTAAAAATGTTTTTATTTACTACTCGTTGAGTACGGGTCCATTTATCACAAAGATAAACATGGAGAATTGAATTTATCCGCATCATGCGGCCCGCTCCACTATTGTTCTAAACAAATGATTGTTTACAACTTGAATTACCTTTCCCTTGTAATATGATTTGATACACATATTCAATATAATTGAACTGCGTCCTAAGTACAAATTAATAAGGATTATATAAAAATCATTGGTTGCCGTGTTGTGTGGCTATAGTGGCACTGAAATAACAAGGATCATATGATGACACGCAAGGTCTGATTTGTGGCGTAAAAAAGCCAAAGTACCAACAACAATTAACAATTATTTAAATAAAAAATTCTATTTCAATCTTTTTTAATTTATTTATTTGGTAGCGCAACAGTCAATAAAGTATTCAGTGCATTATAATAAAAATATATTCTTCATACCTAGTATAGTTAATTTTACTTACCTTTTCTATGTATTCTTATATGTCTATAATACAATCACACGTCAAATTATTATATATAAATAATAATTTTTGAGACCTAATAAAAACAAAATAAATAAAAATAAAAACAAAGTAAACCGGAGAGCCCATTTATCT
The DNA here is from genome assembly GCA_014839935.2 of Entomophthora muscae. Lineage (NCBI taxonomy): Eukaryota > Fungi > Entomophthoromycota > Entomophthoromycetes > Entomophthorales > Entomophthoraceae > Entomophthora > Entomophthora muscae. The sequence goes on along the minus strand of QTSX02006435.1, from coordinate 123,295 downwards.
GATTGGCTCAGAGGCCAGGGCTTTAGGAAGGAAGGATTCCAAGTGCTTGTAAAAAGCCGCCACCACATTGGGTGGCATCGCAAATTGGCTGACCTCAAGAATATTGAATAGGTCCTTGGTGTCCTGCAGAAGGCCTTGTTTCACCTTATTCTTGATCCAACCAAACACCTCCTTGATTGGATTCAGGAATGGGGAATATGGCGGGAGGAAGAGAAGTCTCATTGGACAATCAGCAAGGCAGTGGCTGGAGGAGTGGCTATTCTTGTCAATAGGGGGAACTCGGACACAACCAGATCCACTTTGTGGAGCCCAACATTATCAAGCACAACAACGTTGGTTGTGCCGCTATAATTTATCCAAAGGTACTCCTTGACAACTCAGAGAAAATCAAGAAAAGTCCTGCTATTGTGGGAACCCTTGATCATTTGGTATTGGTCCAACCCGCAAGGACCAAGAAGCGTGACCATGGAATAGGTCTGGGAACAGACAGCTGCACAATGGGCTACGCCGTCCTTGGACCCCTTCTTGACCCACCCATGCCTAGACCTGAGTGAGGAGGAAAACAACAATTTGTCAATATAGAAGAACTGTACATTGCCAGTCTCCTTTAATGCCAGATATGTCTTGGCATAAATGTGTCAATCCTTGATGGTCTTTTCACTGTTTCTGTTGTACAGAGAAACTCCGAGCACCTTCCAAGAGAAGCCCAAATCAACCATTGTTTTGTAAACAAGGGTTTTAGAAACAGAAAGCCCAAACTCTGTGGCAAGCATTGATTGGACAGCAAGCGTGTCCAGGTGGCAATCCCTGGCTACCCACTGCTTGATTGTGTCAATGTGCACAGGCTGCAAGAGTTTTGGCTGGCACCTTAGCCTTGGTGGATTTGGCAATTTGCCCGGTATTGCCATACTTGGTGTTGATGTTGGCAATGTACCTGGCCATGACACCAAATTGGGACGCAATATCCCAAACCGCCATTCCCCTGTTCAAGCAGTTGAGGAGAGCTTCACGCTCACTATCTGTCAACCAACGCCGGCCCTTGACAGGTACCACGGCATCCTGGCTACCAGGCTTGACACAGGGGACAGGGACCTTTGTGTAGAAGGTGGGATCACGCTTGGTTGCGCTGGCGCTGTCAATGGTGGAATAGATCACAGGCACAGATGGCTCAACAGTGGCTGCCAATGGCTCAAAGGTGGTGTCAAAGACGCAGGGGCAGGAAGTAGCAACTCTTGGGTCAAGAGTGTGGGGCTGATTGACAACTGGGTACACAGTGGAGGTGTAAGTAACCTCAGTGTTCCTGGTGACCCTGGTGTAGGAGACTTTTGTGGCAGGCCTTGAGAGTGGCTTCTGCCTGGGATTCAAGCTGGTTGATTGGGCCTGGGACGCGAGAGGTGGTTGGCTGGCACTGACACCTTGGGAGGCCTGTGTGTTGGCATGACTCCCCTTGAGTTGGGTTCTGGGTCTGTTCTTGGACCCTCTGGGACGCCCTTGTGGATAGGCTGCCCCGCAGGCTGGTGCAGGAGTGGGTTGGGAATGTGATTGATGGTCCATAAAAATAAAATAAAAATATATATTAGATTAAATATGTATTTATTTGGAGTTATTGGTTTAGTTGTGGGAAGTTGTTTTCTCTTGATTTATCCTTGAATAGTAGCAGAGTTTCTATATTGGTGATTTGAAGTGAATAATATTGTATACTTTCTGGGTTTGGATGATTTTAAAGTTTAATAACTTTTTATGTCTAATTATGGTTATCGAGATTGAATTTTTCATTTGATTTTAGTTGTGGTGGAGCTTCTTGATTTGGGTTGGTGTTTCCTAGTGTGCTTACTGTACATTCAATTTGGATTCCAGTTCCCGCAATTAATATCTGAGTTTACTAGTGGCATTCAAAAGTGATTTGAAATTTGGTTCTTGGATTTGACAATCCCACAATTTCAAAAAACATAGTAAACTTAATGAAAATGGCTGATGGATTTGAACGCTTCAAATCTGATTCCAGTTAATTCATTTTGTCCATAGGAAATATGCAGCTTGACTTGAACTTTGCAAAGTGTCTATGAGTTCCCGCATTTTCAAATATTCAAATAAATACTCACAAAAATCAATTTAATTAAAAAAAGGCCATCCTGCAAAAGTGATTCAAAATTTGGACCAAGGATTTGACAATCCCGCATTTTTACGTTCAGGTTCTGAATTTACAGTACATTATAGAATTTTTTATACTGCTGATGCTATCAAATAGAGAGTACCTCCAGCACCAACACCAGCACTGGGAAGCAGAGCAACTTCTTGCTGCCTTCAAACAATCAACATCAGCCTTCATTCCATCTCCTAGAGTGCTGGATCAGGAGATAGTTCCTGCTTATGTACCCCTCCTCTCCTTTCTTGGTGTCCCTCTGCTTCATCAACTTGCCCAGTCAAGTCAGACCATGAGCACCGCCACAGGAGAACTTCCCCTTGTTTTTTTTGTCCCATCATATGACTACAGCAAGCTTGGGTTTGCCTACCTGACCATGCTGGGGCTTGCTGAGCAAGTGATTCCTCACATGAGAGTGTGGCGTCCTTGGGACACAGCTTTCAAGTGTGTGATGAGGATGGCCCCTGTCATCTATTGGGCCTTCCAGGCTCAACCTTTCCCTTTGACCAAAGGTTCTCCTGGAAGTAACCCAGACCATGACAAGAATTATGTGATTGAGGGGTCTTTTAGTTGGTCAGTGGGAGTGAAAGGGGCCTGTGTGCCTGTGGGAATTGAGTGGAGGTGATAAATACTAAAACTAGATAAGGTAAAATTTGCTTTGTCAGGATTTTGGGATATTAACTAATTAATGGATTCAACCAACTATTGCGGGGCAGCTTTCAATCACTCTTTGGATAGTTTCAACAGAATGATGCAAGCCGCAGGCTGCAGGATCAATGAATCAACAACCAAATCATATTCTGGCATCAACAAATTCATACATTACAATTAATGAATGGAACATGCAATTACTGCTCATTATTTAGTTCCCTTCATCAAGCACCTCAAATTGCACTTCACAATAATTATTATTCTAAACTTAACTTGCATCCTAGAATAAGAGGGCTGTCATAAGAACTGTCATCTGCATTATGTCTAGCAGAGTCCAACATGGACTGGGCCACCGGGCCAAACACTCCAAGATAAAAGGCCCTGAGCCTATTATATTAGAGTAGCTCTGATTAAGTGAAACATTCATCTCTGTGAACTAGTAGCCAACCACCGGCTAGCTAGCCCTGGAAGTGGCCCAGGTAGACAGAAAGGATACCAATATGTGGAAGATGTTAAGCAAGCCTTCCGTTAAAGCCACCCCAAAAATGATAGGCCTCTTGCTGTGTTGACCTAATGCTACTTCAGTCTCTTCCTAGTGTTGTGAGCTAACTCAGATAAAACGCAGGCAGGCAGGCCGCCTTAAAACCAGTCCATTAGAATAAAAGACTGATGACTCCATATTGACTTGATGATTGATCCAAGTCCTATTTCCTTACTTTAATCCTCTCTTAAGCTTTATTAGTAGATCAAAAGATTATACTGTCATCATAAAGTATAATTATCTATATTAAAATATAGAGACAACCCATATGAACCAAATCCAGAAGTAGGAAGAACCGTCCCAAATTCTTTGGGCTTTGAGACCAGTCAGAATTGCTACTTCTGCAGAAAACAAAGTATTACGGACCAGAGATTATGCCAAAGTCACAGGTTCTCTGTACTTTCCTAATGTTAGAAGACTTAGGATATCATCAGGTAGATGATAAAATACCCTGGTCCGCATATTTCTGACATGTGTGAACCAAAGGTTCTTTTAAACTTTATTATCAGAATGACAATACCACCATTCTCAACATAGCAAGTTTTTATACTATTAAAATCCATGTCCTCAAAATTTGTGGGCTTCAGGTCTGTAGGCATTTATTCACAGGACTTCTGGCATTTGGGGGAGGCTTCATGGACAGCTAATTCCAGGTTGGCTGGTGTTAGAGAGTAGAAGTGATGACATTATATTTATTAACCTCTATTCTCTGTATCACACAGCCCAGCCAAACACATCATAGATTCAGTGCTGGAGACTAGTGTTGATTGAAACTTATTAGAGGATTCAATTTTAGGTTTAGTCTTGACCTCTTTTAGAAAAGCAGCTACATCTACATAAGTCTTGGTCTTCAGTGGTGCAGTTTCTACTGAAGTCAATACTCCATTTGGAAAATCTCCTTGGGTTTGTGGGCAGGTTACAAAAAGTCTTTGGATTTTAGCCCAAAAAACGTGGGCAGCCAGGCCCTTGGTCCTCTGGGTTGGCAGGCTGTATATTCTGAGGACCAGGGTTTGATCCCTTCTTTAGACTTGTTTTCAATACCAAGATTGAAATGTCATTCATGACAAGGGGCCAACCAACCACATTTTTTGGGATTGAAACCCCTCAGATCCAATCTGCAAATGCAAATGAGTTTAAGACATTAGCATAATGTTTTCAATGATGGCGCCTAGCAGAGAACACAAAAAATTGCCTAATGGAGGCAAAAATATTTTTGCCATTGGCTTATTGAACTTGAGGTCTATCTTGGAGGCTAATCAGAACCCCTCATCTAAAAAAAATGTGGTCCTGAGTGCCGCCCCCAAGAATGTTGCTCAGGAACAGAAAGTTTGTACTACCCTTTAAGAAGGTCCAGTCAATGAAAGTCTTTTACACGCCAGTGCCCTTTTGCCACCTCAAACCCAAGCGTCCTGCCCATCCAAATTCACATTTCCTAATTTTGTGATGATTATTTTTTAGTAGATGTAAAGTCTGGTGGCAGGTACTATATAAATGCCTAGACCCTGCACTAGAATTTATCATCATTTTTGAATAAGGTTATTAGAGATTGATTTCCCCAAATATTGTCATATTTTATCTTAGTTATCTGCCAATTCAACTCTAATTCTTCCCACCTGCTTGCCCCGCCGCCCACAACTTATTGTCCCCCAGGTGCCCCCTTTGGTCCTGTTTACTTCACAGAGTACTCTTTAAAGCCTGAATATAGAGATTATACCTCTGACTGTAAATAGCTCAAGATTCTTTGGCCTAAACTAAAAATTTGACCAAATATAATGAAAAAGCCCTTGGTTTATCACTGAACCCTGAATGTTTAAAAACAAATACACCTTTCTCCCTGCCTAACAGTTAGATATGGAACCGCCAATCATCCCCAAGCCAATGACTGTGTCTGCTTCTGAACTTCTTCTAGACCATTTCAATAAGTTGTTAGAAATAGTATACATCAACCTCTCTGGGATGATTGATACTATTGTCCCAGCTTCTGGGCTGTGGTCTTGGGTGGGCTAATCTATGTTGTATCTATTTAAGTTAGCACCAATCTTATAGTGGGCTTTGCCCGCCTGATCCCAGAAAATGAAGGGCCAGCCACCCAAAGTTGGTTACCTTACAGTTTGGGTTAGATTTCAATGATAGCTTAAGCTAGCAACTAGTCAATAATTATTTACTTATATGTAATTATAGAAATAAGGTGAAATCATATGTTTAATTGGGGTATGTGAATTAATTCAGCATATTAATGAGCTTGCAGCTCATTAATTACAGGGCTTTGTACTCATTACAATTTCTGGTGATTGGGGTTCTCAACAGGTGATTATCACTTAATAAAAGCTGGAAATTCAAAGACCTTTCAAATGAGGTCTTATACATGCAAATGCAATGCATATTCACTTATTTACAGCTTCATGAATTACATTATTTGATGCAACTGATTATCATGCAGAGGGCTTGCTTCAACTTGATTTGGCTCTGAATTGGTAGTATCAACTGATATTGAACATTTAGAAAGTTTTCATCATTAACAAAGGCTTAAAAACTTGCTCTTGCACATAGTTTTTATTGATTAATTGATGATTTATGGTTGCATGAATGGCGTAATTCATGCAGCTCTTTAGCAGGATAAATAAAGCAAATATGTCCAGATTTGGCTCTTTACAATTTCCTTCTTTTGTACTAGTTTGGGCTTTATAATGTAGTTCCCAACCTGTCTGGATTTGGCTTGGATGCCAGGAGTGATCCTGACAGAGAGTGGCAAAAAGTCACTGACTGTTAGAGCAAGATGACAAGCTGCACTATTCAAAGAAAAACTATGGGGATATAATAAACACAGAGTTAATTGTTTGAGCAACAGCAAGCCAAATTGAGAGGAGGGCTTGACCATTTTGGAACCACGGCCTGTGAATCATAAAACAGAGGTTAAAGTTGAAGTCAAGAAAATAATTTGTAGTGAAAAATTAGAATAGTAACAAGATGTGGAGGTGACATAAAAGGCAGGCCAAGAGACAGCAAAGGAGTCCAAAGCCAACTGAATTATTGCTCTGGCAAAGTTGTCAAAGACAGGGGCCAAGAGGCCCAAATATGCAAGCATGAGGTTAACCTTCTTTTTATTCCAAGGGTGAGTAAGATATCTAGAAACAAGTTTCTAGAGGTAAATGAGGAAAGTCTTAAGGTAGTTCAGGATGGGAGAGAGGGGATTTCATGGCTTCTGATTGGTTAGTACAAATATTTTCAGCAGTTGAAGGTCCTGCATTAGAATTTACGTTGATGACGTCATAATTTGGAAAATTCCGACGACCAGCAGGTTGAGCGCTTCCATCACCAAATAACATATAACATGTGATTTTCTTGTCATAACTATTTGGATAAAAATATGGTAGGTCCAGATTTTCCAGGGATATTCAAGCAACCCCAGCTTTGACCCATTTTTTTGTCAATTACAGCATTTAAGTTGTCAATTTCTCTTAAGGGGTTGGCGGTGGTTCTTTGCTGGTTCTGGGTCTTACAGGGACATACTATTCCTTCCATTTGGTTTTCTACCGTAACACTGACACTAGTTTTAAATGACCTAAAAATGTAAATTTCTTGTGAAATTGAGTTTTGTATTGGTAAAAAAGTATATTTTCTGCTTGTAGTAACTGTCTTTATCAACCACAGTTGTATGTTCAGAATGAAAGAACTTTTTTTAACTTTTAGGAAAGTTTTTAGCAATTAAATTCCAATTATTTTCTAAGCAAGTGTTTCACTTATAAATAAAAATACTGGTCTCATCATTATCTATCATTTTTATCTATAATTTAATCTACAACTTAAAAACTACAATATTTTTAAAATAATATTTAAAATAAAGCTTGTTTGACACTTAATTGGAGTTGGAAGTGTCTAGGATGATCTATTGTCCCATTAAAACAAAAAAACAGATAAAAACATCAGCAAAAAAACATGATTATCAATTTAAATTGCCTATAGAAGATATCATGAAATGCTTTGCTTTATAAATCAAGGAAATAAAATAAAAAAGGCTGATTCAAAAACATATATTTATTAATCCAAGTCAATTTGAATTTTTGTTTTGCTACCAGAGTGAGTAGACCCTCAGGATGCCAGACCACTGATGGATGAGAACAGCATAAATCAGACCTGCTGCCCTGAGTTGCAGCACCACACAACAGGGTTTCCCCATGAGCAAGTGTGTCAAGGCCTTGGTGCACTACCCCAAAGGCTCCATCTTGTGTGAAACACGCTTACCTCAAACAGCTTTTTTGTCTTTTGACTTTCCAATCAATGTAGTAAGACAGAACTAACACTTATCTAGCCCACAGGCAAAGGAAGGCTCAAAGAGACCAACCCCTAGGAAAATTTAATTCCTGATTTACAGTGACACCTTCCAGTTAATTTAAACATCATATTCCTAGGAAGTCCAACAATACACACCATCTTTTCACTGTTCTTTGTACTAGTAAGGTATTAACTAAACATTCACAGTAGAGGGCCCTGAGAAGGTGACAGTTCATAACCACCTCTACCTTGATCCTAGTTACTTGTCTTTAAATATTTAATGCAGTAAAAGTGGGAATTAAAAAGAAGAAAATACTTTCTAAGTTGCAGATTAGTTGTAAAGTAATATTTTTGCAAGACAAATAAAATACAAGTCAGTTTAAGATGTTTCACAAATAGATATCTTGTTTTTCTCTCAGATTGATGCCCTTAAGCTGAAACCTTTACTGACTCATTTTAGTAAACAGTTTAAATGTGTAGGCAAATTTTATTTTAAAATTTTGAACTCTTAATTTGTCATCTGTGGAACCTGATCTTAACTATCAACTATAGTTCTATGGTTCTAAATCAAGCGTTTACACCGTATTTATATTTGATACGTCATCAAACTTGATGTTATCAACTGCCACCAAGGCTGAGGTCGAGTCAACCTTGATTTCGAAATCAAAGCCACAATAGTCAAGTGTTAAAGGAGCTTTTCGAGAAGATTGATAAGGTATAAAAAATCAACTGAAAAGTCTTTCATCACAAAAAATAAAAAGCCTGTAATTCCATATGCATTGAAAAATACTTAGAAACGTAAAAAATCATGAATTAATGAATTTTCATATTATGACTTCATCTTACTTTAAAATATTTTGTGTTCTTTTAACTTTAATGCACCAAGCCTACTTACATATTTTGCTTAAAGAAGCCAAAATTTAGACGAAAGCTAGTTAATTTTTATCCTTTTATTATTAGCCTGTGAACTTGACTTTTCTACAAAAATTGGTTTTGTTTTATTATTACGTGAGGCTCTAGGGGTCTTCAAATTTACTTTTACGATTTTATGTTTTTATTACCTACCAGCAAGTATAAATTAGCTGTGACCAGATAGTAGTTTTTCACTAAAACATGAGCCTTGGCTTGAATACTTAAATGATCAAATATAGCTACTAGCACTCTAAGAAAGCGTCTAAAACTTGTATAGATGGACAAGGGAAACACCACGAGGGGACTGCAGCAAGTTCAAAAAGCCTGGCAAGCTTGTGTTCAGTCTGGCGGTTTCGACTCAGCTCTATCTTCCAATGTATGTGCTAATGTTGCTTACTTTTAAAGTCTCACCATTATAAAGCTCCGGATTGTTTCAGTGTCTGAAGAAGGCGAGGTTATTTGCCAATTCAAAGTTGAGAATGATCACTTGGTAATTTAATTCAAATAAATTTATCTCATCCGATAGAATGTATACAACGGACTTCATGGTGGGTACATCAGCACTTTGATCGATATTGGAGGGTCACTCGCCATTACTTATAAAGGAGGATTTGCAAGTGGGGTTTCAACGGATCTCTCAGTAAGCTTTATATCAACAGCAACCGCTGGTGATTTGATTACGGTGGTACTAAACCTCACATTAAGCTTAAATAACTCAACTTACAGAGATCTCGCTGCGATAAGCTTGGCAAGTCTATGGCCTATTCAACAACAGAGATACTAAAAAAGAATCCTAAGACACAGGCCGACGAACTCATTGCTTGTGGTCGCCATACAAAGTTTGTTTTGTTATCACGCCAGGAAAATGATAAGCTAAAGAGCAACCTTTGATTTTGTTCCTGTGGGCTTAGTTTCAACTTATCTTTGTTCCTCAGTGCATAAAAATGTTCTTTGCCATTTTATTCTTCGCATTAGCTTGGAGCTACTGAATTAATCCTACCTGTAAAATATTCTCGCCAGAAGATATCTGGTATTTGTTACCTTTCAATTATAATTAGGTAAAGGCTGTGTAATTAAGTTTTAGAGAATCATACATATTTCTCAAGCTAGTTATATACACTGGTAAATTTTCAAACATTGCTGAAATTATAGTATTATGTTGAGGATATTACATGATGGGATATATAATTGATCTGTATGATGATACATCTATCTACCAAAAAGTGTGAAAACAAGGAGCTGGTGGTGGTAGGCTGGCAGTTTCAGGGAGGCGATCAGAAAAGGGATGCACAAGTCAGTTGAAAAGGCACCAACAGCATACCAGGTCCATGAAGATTCTGCAAATAACAATAAAGCTCTGGTGCTTTGATTGGGTGATATTACAGGAGAATGTTGCGACCGAGATTGCTTCCACCAGCTAATGTATCTCACAATACACAGGGGGTGCTCAAAGAGTTGCTCCATGACATGACTAACAGTATGGATCAATCTGAGTGCAATGTCAAATTGCGGGCACTATCTCCTAATTAGGAGCGCTGCTAATTCAACACACTGATCCCTTGCTCAAGTTATTCCCAACCCAAACCTTATGTTGAACCTGCCACTGTGCCACCTCCTGGTGGACTTGTGGCTTCTTGATATAGTAGATTAATTACACTATTCTCCAATAAACCACATCTTATTCCTATTCTTGTCCTTTCTATTTGATGTTTGTCTTCCCCAATCTAAATACTGAACTATTATTGGTTCAGTTGCAACATGAAATGCTATATTAGCCGTAAAAGTTAGATTTGAACAAAGTCTAGTTATATACAAATATAATTATCTACCTTATATTATTGATAAATAATATCCTTTATAGGCATTTTGTAGGCCTGCTTGACAGGTTGATATCTGACCCTTTCAAAGCTTACTTGACCAGTCTATCTGTCCCCCAGGCCACCTGTTTAGCCCGCAAAGCTAATCATCTAGCTGTAAGGTTCCTAGGTCCATCTCTAACCTTAAATAGATATTTCTTTCCCTACTGTAAAAAAGTCTCCTCAAGTGCAGGTCAAATACCTGCACAGCCTGAAGGACTTGGCACACACAATAAATGAGTGATTTGCTATCATTTTTCCTTATGAAGCCTTTTATGGCCTCACTCTCTTGCCCCTTAACACTGTAGGCTACCTTGGTTGGATTAGACTGCTTGATGACCTGGTCTTGTCCCCATCTGAATCAAATCAGATGCAATCAATCAAACCAGGCTACATTGCATGTAGGATATCCATAGAAAATATATAATTTTCAGTACAGTATTTTTCAAAGCTATGAGGCTAAGAAAAAACTCCCCTGCAATCAAAAATGACACAGATTCTGTTACAAAAGTAACAAATTTGAATCCTAAAGTGGGATTTGAACCCGTCTCCAGCCACCAGGCGGGTGGCAGAAGCCTGCCTGCAACTGGATTTTCTTTGAAAAGCAAATATCTAAGTGTGGGAATCACTCCTGCTCTTCCAGTAGCTGTGAGGCCCGTCCTGGGCCCCAAAAACTATGCCCAAGCCTTGATGGGGTTGGCTGAGCCTGGGCAGGCTAAATTTAGCTGCCCAGAGCTCCCAGTTCAAGACCACCCTTCATTTAGTAATTTGGGGTTCCCAATTGGGAACCCCTTTTTTAATCAAGTTCTTCAGCTTCAGAAATTCCTGTCAAGTCAGTTTCAAATAGTAATCAAATTGGAAAAGCCCCCATAATACCTGCAGCCAAACCTGCCAGAACCAATTAACAGGCAGGCACAATTAGACCACCAGCAAGCCAAGCAGCTGTTCCTGAAGACCCCAAAAATGATGATGAAGCAGCCAACCAACCAACCAACCAACCAGCAGAATTTGAGATGCCAAACCTTGCCACCCAGATAGCACTAGAAGAATACCCAGAGGCACCTGCATGTGAATGACTATATAATCCAGAAGCACCAGAAAAATTCTGTATTGTCATTTTTACCAAATAAAGCTTTTTATGAACCTTTGGTTCACTAATCTGATTCCATACCTATTTTTGATACTCTTTCATCTGCATACACCCAAGCTTCAGTACCCATCCACTGGGATAGATAGCCAGACTCCAGTTGACAAAACCAAAGCCTTTGACTACTATTGTCTGCCCAATGCTCCATTTGGCCTTGTGCATTTCATTGAGTATCCTCCAAATCCTGATCACAAACCCTGGACCTTTGAAGACTTGCAGTGGTACACCCGCCCAAATGCCCCCAAGGAACCCTACCAAATTGTCTGTGGTGGCAAGGCAATCACAATATACCCTTTGATATTCAATGGGAAATACAACAATCCTTCTGCCTACCTGGTCCCCATAGAACCACCCTTGACACACAAACTGGCTGTCTCAACCCCCCACTTATGATACAACTGGCCAGAATAGTCAATTCCTGGAAGTGCTGTAACTGACTTTTACAGGGTTGATTGATTTTGCCTTGCCAGCAACTGGACCCTGGGCCATGGCTGAAAAGACCCTTTCCTACCTGGTAAAGTTAGGCCCATCATCTGGTGGGCCATGCCAGTACCTGCATCTGCTCCTCCCCCACCTGAAAGGGCATCATGGTACTCTTGGTATCCTGTCAGATTCATAAAAAGCAACTAGGATTCAAAAAAAATACATACCAATCAATTTATATTAGTTACCAATAGATTTGGGTTCACTTCTGCCTCATTTATATCTGAGTTGATTTTGCTTTCCAATTAGTTGATTTATAATTTTTGTCCAGGTTATTCTTACTTACAGATGAGTTTTTTCTTAGTGCCATAGCTTTGAGAACTTGTGTAGGAGTTATCCTCACCGGCAATTTCTATCAATCAGTTTCCCCAAAATATCTTTGGAAACTTTAAATTCAGAACCTAATGGTAGAAATTCAGGATTTTCAAATCCTTGGTCCAAAATTTGAATCAAATTTTGCAGGTTGTGTTGTGTTCTGAGGTGTGGCACAGACACACAACGGGAAATCCTAACCTTAGGATTGGATTTGTACTAAGTCTTGGTTGGATGACAGGGAAGGCTATGTGATTACCTTGCTGCCCTGGAAGAATAATCTCTACTAGTTGTGGCTAGAGAGAGGCGCAGAAGTACAGAAGACACAAAGACAAAAATGTGAATAGAACTTAATTTTATTGGTGAATTAGGAAATGGAATATATAGTGGTTGAGAATACCACAAAACACTACCAGGACAGTAGGATCACTTGCCACAGGTATGAGTGGGGCAAGTGAGTTGCTGCAGAGTCAGGAAACCAAACAATTGGATTTCCTGATTCAGTCATTAACTCATTTTGAGAGGCAAAAGCAAAAGCGAGGGAATTGTCTTCAAAATGGCCCACCAAAGGCAAAATCAAAACATGGTAAATAGCAGCATTCACGACATTGCCCTCCCCTAGATTATCCTTAGGGGGTGGTATTTACAGAGGAACTTTGCATGCACTTGAGTGAAAGAACAACCACTGGAGAGGAGCTTTACAGTGTATTCAGACCCTCGTTTGAAGGTCACTTCCAAAGGGCCAATCCACAGAGAGTCCAATTTATGCACACGCCCACCCTGTGCTGGTAATAAAGAACATGGTCACCAACGTCAAATTCAGACAAGGGGGAGCGTTCAGCATTATCAGGAGAAAGCTCAAGCATCTTAGTCTTATATGCAGAAGTGTGGGCAGTGGCCTGTATATCAATTATGAAGTTGACTAAGTCTTTGATGTGGTTGTCAGGATTCATGGCCTTATCAGAGGAGAGTAGGGCCCCCCAAGAGCAATGAAGTAGTAGCCTCACACCCATACAGCATAGCAAAAGGAGAATACACGGTGACACAATGTTTGCTAAGGAAATATGCAAAGAGAGCAGCAGTTAAGTATAGGTCCCAATTGGCAGTGTCAGAGTAGGTGAGCTTCCTCATGATTGAAACCAATGTTGAATTTTCATGCTCAACTACCTCATTGGTAGAAGGTTTATGGGGCAGAGAAGGACCAGTGAGACCCCAGAGCTTCAACAACAGAGGTTACCAGCTTGGCGTTAAAGTTGGCTCCATTGTCTGACAACAGCACTTGAGGGCAGCCATGTTGGTAGAAAACATCTTGTAACAGGAAGGCAGCAGTTGTCTTAGCAGTGATGTCCTTAGTAGGGCAAGCTTCACCCACTTGCTGAAGTGATCAGCAGCAATCAGGATAAAGCAACACCCAGAACATGAGCGGGGGAGAGGTCCTACCACATCAATGCTGACAGTATGAAAGGCATGTTGAGGGGGAACTAATTTGAATTTGTGGGAAGCAGCTCGGGGCCTCTGAAGTTGGCAGTCATGGCAACTAGCTATGACATCTGGGATTAAAAGGCAAAGGTTTTCCAAGAAATAATTCTTCTGAAGCCAGTCAAAAGTCTTGGCAATGCCTACATGCCCAGTCTCTTTATGAGCTTGCGACACCAACACGAGGCAAAGACTGGGTTGCACATAAGGCAGATATTGATCTTGTACTTTCTTGAATAGTTGATTGTTGCGTATGAGGGTATCTTCAGATAGCTTGGACAAGGCTATTTGAACCTCTTATGTTTTGTTTCCCCAGGAGGAAGGGTAGCCAATCAGCTCATACAACCGGTCAGACTCAGCAGGATGTAGAGCAAAGATGGGCATTTGGGACAAACCATCAGTGTTCTGATGTTGAATCCCAGGGCAATGGAGCACAGTGAAGTCTTAACCTTGCAGGCGTAGGGCCCATCTAGCTAGGCGCCCTTCTGGCTCCTTAAGTTGCTGTAGCCACTTAAGCAAAGCGTGGTCAGTGACAACAGTGAAATGGGTACCATACATGTAGTGGCGGAACTGTTTCACTGCATGCAACACGGCAAGACACTCCTTCTCTGTGACACTATAGTTATTATCATGCTTGTTTAGCACGCAGGAAGTATAAGCCACAAGATGGTCTACACCCTCATTGTCTAGTTGGGCCAGAATAGCCCCAATAGCAAGATCACTAGCATCAGTGTATAGGATGAATTCCTTATCATAGTCAGGATACACTAGGATGGGCGCCTCTTTGAGTTTTTGCTTAAGGGTTTCAAAGGCTTGCTGCTGGCTGGCGGCCCATTCAAAGGAGACATTAAGTAACAGCTGGACCAGAGGTTCACTAGTATCAGAAAAGTTGGGAATAAACTATCTGTAGTAGCCCATCATGCCTAGAAAGACCTGTACCTCTTGCAGGTTGGTGAGCGGAAGCATTTTGTCAATGGCTTCAACCTTCTTAGTCATTGGGTGAATCCCTGTCTGGGTTACTTCATGGCCTAAAAATTTGAGGCGCTCTTTGAAGAAAGCACACTTGGAAGGCTTTAGTTTGAGGCCAGCTTCTCAAATCTTTACAAACACCTCTTTGAGATGAGCCAGGTGATTGGTAAAGGTAGTGCTGAAGACTGTTATATCATCTAAGTATACTAGGACACATGACAGTTTCAAGTTGCAGAGAATGGAGTCCATGGCCCTTTTGAAGGTGGTCAGGGCATGGCAGAGTCTCTGTGGCATGCAAGTAGGCTCAAACAGCCCTTCATAAGTAATGAGAGTGGCCTTTTGGCAATCCTTGGGCAAAAGGTCAACCTGCCAGTACCCAGATGCCAGATCCATTGCAGAAAAAAATGTAGAGCCTCCAAGACGTTGGAGAGCATCATCAATAAATGACAAGGGGTATGAGTCCTTCTTGGTTAAATATTCAATCTGCAGTAATCCATCACAATACGGTGGCCTCTGTACTTCTTCTTTAGGATGAGTAGTGGTGAGGCCCAAGGACTTTGGGAAGGGTCCAGAAGCCCAGCATCTAACAGTTGTTTGAGCTCTTTAAATACCTGGGCGTCCTCCACGCAGCTGCAGCAATATGGTTTAGCGCAGAAGGGGGGAGCGTTGCCAGTATCAATCTGGTAGATAACGCCTTTGGCTAACCCATAGTTGATACTGTCTTTAGAAAAGATGTTGGAAAACTGATCTAGCAAGTCTAGCACCTCTTTCTGTTAAACCAGGGATAGCTGTTGGAAGTCTTGTGCTGTAAACAATGATAGAACTTGGGGTTCATCCTCAGGTAGGTTAAAATCCTGGAACATACCAGAGGATGAAGGGACAAGACATCAGGAGCGTTCAATAACTTGCCATAAATGACAACCTGCCCTCTAGACACGGACATGGGGAGAGCAGTCAGGTTGGCTACTAGCAATTGAACAGGGTCCTTATGGGAGACATCTAGGATTCCAGGACAGAGGTAAGGTTTGTTGCGCCCTAATGAGGGGGAGAGTGCAATTCCAAGAAGTATTGTTCAGGTAGTTCATATGATATCTGGGAGTCTAGGATGGCCTGAGAGCCAGGGGGGATGGTGACAGCAGACGTGGTTAAGAGAGGGATCCCCTCAGATGCAGAGCAAGCCATGGGTAGACATTTCATGTTTGAAGAGTGGGTGCAATACTTTAGGGTGAAACCCCCATGGGGTATTCTAAAGCGCACGTCTTTAGGCGTTTACCAGGGACTTTAACTGGCTCTTCAAAGATCAGAGGGACTTTGTATCCCAGAATAGAGAGGTACTCATATTTCAAGTTGATTATCCCATTATATTCTCTAAGGAACTGGGTGCCAACTAAGAGATTGTAACTCTTGTTCTCCAAGACAACTGCCGGTGCAGCTAGGAGAAGCTTGCCAAACCGCATGGGTAGAGCGGAGTATGCCCCTATGGCACAGGTCATAGACAGCCCAGCTGTGCCATATGACTGGTGATAATTGAGGTTGGGGGCAAGTTTGAGTTTCTTCACTAGCTTTGAGGAGACAACATTAACTGGAGAGCCAGTATCCAAGACAGCCTTGATCTTCACTTTTTGTATGGATATTTCTACGCAAGTGATAGTAAACCCAAAGGGTGAGAGGACAGCCAAGATGTCTTGAGCCTCTGCCAGTACTTTATCCCACTTCTCAATCATGCATCTTAAGCCTGGAAACTCCTTATAGACAGTCTGAAGAGGGAGAAAAACTGACACATTCTTGAATACAGCATCAGAAACTTCAGCTGCTTCTTTGGATGACTCCACTAGCATGGGGGACCTCTTTGCTTGAGTGAGTTAGGGGTGAGAGACAACTTCTTTGGCCTCAGGCAAAGGCTTAGTAGTTGTTGTAGTCTTCCCAGATTGTAGTTTGTAGGGAACTGCAATGGTTTTGGGGATGGCAAGAACAGAGTACCCATACGCGTCAGGGCCTTCAACATCAGAATCATCCAGGTCAGAGTTGTCAGAGATATTGTGGAACAGTATGAGGATAGGAGGAGCCTCAGTATCAGTAGGCTTGGAGTTGGTTATAGAGGGAGGGATTGAAAGAGACTGGGAAGAATTGTCAACCAAGAGCGTCTCTGCCTTAAGGTTGACTGTTCTTTTCCCGCCTACTTCTTGGGATCAGTTCCTTCAACTCTCAGGGGTTGGTGCAGACTCAAGAATGATGACCTATCTGGCCACAGTTGTGGAAAACCTGGCGTCAAGGGGGATTTTGCAAATTCATGGTAAGGATACAAGGGCCACGGGAAGACAAACTAGAGCTAGAAGCAACACAACTCTCTCAATTGACTGCTCCCAAATGGGTAAGGTGCATGTCCTGCAACAGCGTCTTTATGCTCTTCATGGAGGAAAGCATAGCTTTATGGGCTTTGAAGTGAAGGCACAGAAGCAGGTTAACTTTAAGGGCTTGAGCACAAGCCATATAAGCTTTGTGAGCCGTCAATTGTCTGCTTGTTATCAGCTGCTGTCCTTCCATGTAGAATCTATCTGCAAATTCAGCTAGTGTTTCCTTAGGTTTGAAAGCAATGTGCATGAAGGCATCCTTCTTTACTTTCAGGCTAAGGTCACCACCAAATTTTTCAATAAGAAGCTGCTTCATATCTTCCCAGGTCTTGATGGTGGGCAGCTCAGGCACCACCACCTCCTGGCAGGCCGGGTGTAGACAGGTCAAAATATGTTCCTTCTTAACCCCATATGATGCTTGTCTCATGGCAGTTTCATAGATAGTTAGGAAAGCTGCAATAGTCAAGGTTTTAGGATCAAAGACTTGCTTAAAGGTAGGCTTGAAATGTGCCTCAGGAGTTGGACCACCATTGCTGCTATCAAGTACATTTATGCATGGGGAGAACTCAGCTTCAGATTTGGAGGGGGGTTGTCTAGCCCATAGTTGTTGAACACTTTCTTCAAGGGTTGTCAGAGTCTCAGTGGTTCTGGGACCCATAGTGTTGGCTAGGGTGGTCTGTTGTGCAGTAGCATCTAGGTGTTGACCTTGGGTGGTCACTACTGTGGAGAGCTCAGCCAGTTGAGAAGTAAGGGATGGCCCCACTGAGAGGCAAGGAACAAACCTGTTGTTCACAGAGTCAATCAATTCACTCATCTCTTGTACGTCTCTATCTAACTCAGCATTATCCTGCTTCAAATGATCCACCTTGTTAGCTAGGGCAATCAAAACCCTAGCACATTGGATTCAAGGGGCTCCTAGTAAGCCAGGGCAGCAACCATCTTTGTCAACAACCCCAACTGGGCTAGCAACAGTTGTCACCATTTTGTGTAGGGCAGCAAGTTCCTGCTGTGTTTAGCAACTTGAGTGGTCAGAGCAAGCACCTGTGGATCAGGTTGAGGAACTTCAGGAGGACTTCCCTGACTGTGGTTAGACGCATGTAGCTCTTGAATGGCATCCCATAGTCTCTGCTCTCTATCCACCAAATCATCAGACGGGGGAGAAGGCGGAGCATCTGGATTGGGCGTAGATAATTCAGCCACTTGATTATGGAGCTTGGCTATAGCAGCATCAGTGACAGCTCTTTCCTGATTGAATTCCGCACTGAGTTCATTAAGGTCTTTATCAGCAAGATCTTCTACCTGTTGCAGTTTCTCAAAGGAATAAGTGCTGAATGCACTGATCTGGTGTACAAGTTGTTTGAAGTCAGTGAGGTAAGTGTTCAGGGTGGAATCTACTTGGGTTTGCCAGGGTTGTTCAAACTGGTGAAACTCATGTAGACGCTCTCTGATGTATTTGGGTATGGACTGGCGCATCCATGCAATGGAATTAACTAAACGGGTCTGGGAGGTGACAGAGTTGCGCTGGTTGTCTGATACCAAAGAAAACAGGGAGTGGATCCACTGTTAGTAGGCTGCAAAATAATCCCAATGATGGGTGACAGCTGCTTGTAGAGATGAGATTTCCTGGACGTGGAGCCCTAACATCATTTGATGATGGGCTAAGGCAGGCTGCACAAAGCATGACAATAGATGCTCAGCAGAGCTAGCTGCCAAGAGGAGATGCTGTGGAAATTGAGGAGCAAAAATCAATATGTAGTATTCAGCCCAACTGAACTGCAACTGGAGGCAAGGGATGGCTCCTTCACGGGCTATCCCAAGGGCTACTGCCATGACTTGTTCTAAGTCAGGGGTGCCCATGGGGTAAGCAACTAGGCGAGGACCATTCCTGAGGTTTAATACAGTAGGGACAATAGGCGGGTCTGAGATGTCCTCCTTGATAGGCGGACTGGTGATTTCAGGTGAAGAAAGCTCTTGTATATGAGGAGGCAAGGGACCTAAAAACATAGATGCAAAAGGGATAACCAAGGGGCTTAAAGCCCTTGTAGTGAGCACCATTTTTTTGTGTTCTGAGGAGCAGCACAGACACACAACAGGGAATCCTAACCTTAGGATTGGATTCATACTAAGTCTTGGTTAGTTGCAGGGAAGGCTATTGATTTACCTTGTGGCCCTGATCAAATAATCTCTGCTAGTTGTGGCTAGAGAGAGGCGCCAAATTACTTGGAGAAAAAAAGAGAAAACTGTGAATAGAACTTAATTTTTATTGGTAAATATGAAATGGAATATATAGTGGTTTACAATTCCATGAAACACTACCAGGACGGTAGGATCACTTGCCACAAGCATGAGTGGAGCAAGTGAGTTGTGCAGAATCAGGAAACTGAGTAATTGAATTTTCTAATTCAGAACCAGACCCATTTCAAGGGGCAAAAGCAAAAGAGAGTGGTTTTTTCTCAAAATAACCACACAAAGGCAAAATCAAAACAGTGTGAATAGCAGCATTCACAACAGTCCGGATGAACAGGATCTTGTCCAAGCATAGTCTGGTCAATGGCAGTGTGATGAGAGAAAATTTTAGACAAAGACTTGGCAGTAGTTGGCAAGTCCCAGGAAGATCCTAACCTCTATACAGGATTTATAAATGAGCCAGGAGGTCACAGTGTCCATCTTGTCCTGGGCCATAGCAAATAATCCAGTCTTCACTATGTACCCCAAAAATTATACTTCCAATTAGAAGAATTTTTACCTCTTGAGTTTGGTGTTTAGGTTGTCTTGGGCAAGTCTATTCAAGACAAGGTCAAGGTGGTGCAGGTGCGCCTCATGGGTCCAGCTATAGATGAGAATATTTTGAGGTAGACCACACAGAATCAGTCCAGATATTTGCCCAGGACTGTATTAATCATGTGCTGTAAAGTGCTTGGGACATTACAGAGGCCAAAATGCATTATCAGGTTCTCATACAGGCTTTACCTTATTTTAAAAGCTGTCAGGATATCAGGAGTACCGTGATGATCCTTCAGGTGAGGGAGGAGCAGATTCAGGTACTGGCATGGCACACCAGATTATAGGACCTAACTTTACCAGGTAGGAAAGAGCCTTCCCAGCCATGGCCCAGAGTCCTGCCGCTGGCAAGACAGAATAAATCAATCCTGTAAAAGTCAGTTACAGCACTACCAGAGAATTGACTACTCTGGCCAGTGGCATCAGAAGTAGGCAGGGTTGAGATGGTTGGTCTGGATGTCAGGGGTGGTTTTATTGGGACCAAGTAGGTAGAAGAATTATTGTATTATCTGTTGAAGATCAAAGGGTATATAGTGATTTCTCTGCCATCATGGATTATTTGATAAGGATCCTTGGGAGTGTCTGGGCAAGTGTACCACTGAAAGCCTTCCAAGTTCCAGGGTTTGTGGTCAGGACTATGAGGATTTTAAATTCACTCCCCCCTTTAGCCTTGGATAGGACAATCTTCCCGCGCCACACAAAAAAATCTGCTCAGAAGCTGGCTAAGCCCCTTAATTCTCTTGAAGATTTAGCTCACACAAAGACAAGAGATTTGTGTTAGCATACCCTTCCCAGGTGGTAAATACCAATGTGTTGAACTTGGTTCCCACTTGGGAGGAATATCTGATTAATTTAGACTACTTTTTGGCTAGGGCTTGTCCGCACTTGAAATTAATTAAGTCTATACAATCAGGTTGTGCTACTGCCAAATCTTTAAATTCCAATCCAACTGGATTGAATGCTGATTTAAATCACTACAGCAATGCCAGCAAACAGAGTCAAAGCCAGAAATTATTGAGAAACCTTCCAACCCTTTGGATTCCCCTCTGCAAAATTTCTCTGCAAGCTAATCAAACTCCAGCCCTGGGTCAGTTGACCTTTTAATTCAAATCTTACCCTTAAAGCAATGCAGGGAACTTTCAGACCCCTGCTTGATCATTCTTTCAAAATTAAAAATTTCCAGCTTTCCTAACTTAAGTTTATTATTTTGAGACTCCTCTGGTATTTCTCATCTATTCCTGGCTTTGTTAGTATTAGTTTTGCTTTTAATTACCTCCTCTATTTTCCCCTGGATTACAGTGTTGTCTTCAAAATCTCAAGTGTTAACTTTATTGTTGATCTATACACTTACCTTGTTGTCCTCAAAACTCTGGTTCAAACTTCAAAATTAGATTTAAAACTCTTTATTTACCTACTTTAAGTTCAAAATAGCTTTTTGTTTGCTTTAGCCTTTTCTTTTGCTTTGCCCACGCCTGCTTGACGTTTTTTATCTATTTCCAAGGCTTAAAATACTTAGTTGTTATCTCTGGGTTTTTCCTTTGAACTTAAAAGTTTATTGCAGTCTAGCTGTTGGTTCCTTAGTGCTGAATATCAAAGTTTGATAGTTCTTTCATTTCCCATATCTTTGAACCATTCTGGTCTCCCTGGTGAAGTTTGTGACCTTTACTCTAGCACCAGTTCTGGTGATGATATGGACTACTTCTCCAGACCTCTGGAGTTGTATCTCCTACTCATTCCACCACGTAGGGAGTAACCCCACCCAATTTGTGCGGATGTTTGAGGACATTCCTGGGTGTGCTCAGGAAATTCTTGCTACTAGCAAAAGTGTTACTAGAAGTCTCGCCTGTGATGACCTTGAGTTTTCTTCCCTCAAACCAATACCCACTATGTCCCTGGTCCCAGACCCCCTATGCCTCCCCCCTCTGAGGACCTGGTGGTTCTGGTCTGAGAAGAAGGTCTGGGCTCCCAAGAGCACGCCCCCAACGCGCCACCTGGTTTCTTGGTGGAATGTTCTTGATGGGCTTGGATTCCTACTTCCCCCGTCTTCCGCTGAGTCCTCTCTGTGAACACCACTTTGAGCGGCCATACCAGTATTCCACTGGATGGTGTCCTGGTGTATTCTTCCCCCAGGATGGGAGCCAAACTTAGTTAGTTTAACCTCCCTCTCTCACAGGGATACTCAGTGAAGTGCACAGGGCCAAACAGAGCGCCAGGAGGGAGGTAGTAGACAAATGCTTCTGTTTTTTTAACTGGCGCTTGGCTTCTGATCTCTGAGAATGAGTACTGGTGCTTAGGTGATTGCAGATGGAAGAGTATCAAAAATATGTAAGGAATCAGATTAGTGAACTAAAGGTCCATAACAACTTTATTGGTAAGGATGGCAATACAGAATTTTTCTGGTGCTTCTGGTTTATATAGTCACATACATGCAGATGCCTCTGGGCATTCTTCTTGTAATATATGTGTGACATGGTTTAGAATCTCAAATTCTTCTGGTTAGTTGGCTGCTTTGTCATCATTTTTGGGGTCTTCAAGAACATTTGCTTGGCTTGCTGGTGGTCTAATTGTACCTGCCTATTAATTGGTTCTGGAAGGTTTGGCTGCAGGTATTATGGGGTCTTTTCCAATTTGATTACTATTTGGGACTGACTTGACATGCATTCCTGAGGAAAAGAACTTGATTAAAAAATGGTTCCCAATTGGGAACCCCAAATTACTAAATGGAGGGTGGGACTGAACTGAGAGCCCTGGGCAGCTAAAATTAGCCTGCCCAGGCCCAGCCAAACCCATCAAGGCTTGGGCATAGCTTTTGGGGCCCAGAACAGGCCCCTCAGCTGCTGCCTGAGCAGGAATGGCTCTCACACCTGGATTTTTGCTTTTCAAAGCAAATCCAGGTGCAGAAAAACCCCTGACACCTGCTTGCCCCGCCTGGGGCATCAATTTTGTTACTTCTGTAACAAGCTGTCTTTTATTTGTCCCCTTCCTTAATATGTATTTGGTTGAATGTGTTCTTGAGATCAATCTTTGAATACACTTGTGTGTCTGTTAGGACGTTGCACAGGTTGTTGGCGTTAGAAATGGGATATCAGTTTTTGACTGTGATTTCATTCAGCCTTTGGTAATTTACAAATGGGTTCATGCCTCCATCTTTCTTCCAAAAAAAGCATGGGCAATGAGCATGGGCTTTTGGACACCTGAATGAATCCTTTCTTGGTAATGCTGTCTAAATAGGCCTTTAGGAAAACTTGCTCTCAGTGATTGCAGCTGTAAATTGGTTCATGGCAGGGTTCAGTCCTGAGTAGAAAGTCAATGACATGGTCATGTTCTGAATGATCTGGGAGACGGGCGGCTGCATCTTCACTAAACATGTAGTTCCACTTTTTCAAGGGAGGGGGAGAGTTCCCACACTGGGTCCATCTTCAGGGACACAAGTTTGCCGGGTTTCTTGCTAGGTGAGCTAAGTTTGAACTGCACCATGTCCCCTGTGTTGGGATTGCCAAGGGCAACTGTTTGCTCACAATAATTTAGGATAGCTCTTTGTCTTTCTGACCATGCATCTCCCAATATCAGGGGGTGCAGAAGTCCATTCAGGATAACAGGTGTGGCTGGGTACATGTTCTGTCCTACTTTAAGCAGTAGCTTGGGTTCACATTTGAAGCCAAGGTCATGGGAGCTGTTTTCCATGATCACCTGTATGCTTCTGTCAGTAGCTGTTAGATCCAGTTCCTTGGCTGAGGCAGCATTGATGAAGATCTTATCTGCCCCTTTGTCAATAAATTCCTCAATTGTGTGCAGCGTGACATTTATGTCTAATTCCACTTGAATATTTTTGTAAGATTAGGTGGAGCAGTTTATTTGGGCCTGGGCAACAGTAGGTTTGTCATAACCTCAGCTATATTGTGTGGTTTGCTGTATACACTTAACTTGAATACAACCTAATTATTATTAAAGACTAAGCTAAGATAGTTCTTCAGCCTAATGTGTATAATAAAAGTATAATTTATGTAAATTTGATTCTTTATTCATAAATCAAGGAGAGAGTTATATAGTTATTGAGGGATTAATAGGAGCTGCTGAGCGCCATGATCCTCTGTTCTACAGCCAGGTTCCTCTGTTGGCTTAGCCCACTATTAATCTAATGATTGGATTATCATTAGTTAATATGACTTTGAAGTGCAACTTAGTTGATCAATAGGACTACCTATCATCCAGTGCAAGAGTACCATTGCTCCCTTGCTCACCAAGATTAATGGATCAATGTACGTTACAGTGAAGGCTAGTTTAACCAATCACTTCAGAACAAGGGATATTCTTTTTTGGACAGGCTCTGGCCAAACTTCCGGGCTTTATCAGTAGAAATACAATCCATTGCAGTAATGGCGCTGTAGTTTGTCTGGTGACATGCCTTGACAGCCAGGCGCAGGTTTGGCAGGATGGAGTAGTGTTGCTGCTGTCTTGGTTTGGGCTCAACTCCTTGCACAGGAAAAGGAGTTCCTTGAGGCTGAGGGTAGGTGAGTGATGCTTCAGGAGGTCCTTCAGGGCGGTGCATACTCCTCGGCAATAGATGATTGTCAATAGTTTATCCTCCAGTTGTGTTCTAGCCTTTAGCTTAAGGAATTTGTTGGTGTATGCCTGGATAAGTTGGGGGCCTTGCTTGATGTCCAACTGTTTGATAAGGGCGTGGTGCTGTAAGTTGCAGTTGTTGCTAGTTGTCATGAATGACATTTCAATACTTGGATTGAAACCCCAGGAATCAAACCCTGGCCCTCAGAAAATTCCTTGCGCCAACCAGGATAGACAGGGACCTGCCAGACTGCTATTTGATCCAAACCCTGGACTGCAGAAGATACCTTGCCCCAATCAGGAGGGACAAGAATCCACTGGTCTGCCAGCAGCCATGACTGAAAGTTCAATACCAGCATTGAAAACCCTGGAATTGAACCCTGACCCTTCAAAGACAAATAAAGTTGCCCAGGATGGACGGGGACCCGCCAACCTGTTGAGTCATAGACCTGAGTTGTTGAATTACTCTGCAACCTGCCAGCTTGTTAAGGGAGATTTCCCAAATGGTCACCAGTTTGCTGCTAACCTTGTGCCACTGAGGATCCAGACCTACACAGAGGTTGTGGCTTGCCTAAAAGAGGTTATGAAAAGGCCTGCTACTAGCCCCACTAATGAGTGCCAGCTGCCGCAGTCCCCTGTCTAGAATTGGCAACACAATTGGCCAGCTCAAGTGATATAGTGAACAGCAGTAACGGAATAAAGCATTGCCACTTCTGTTTATCAGAGCAAGCCTAACCAGGATTGGCTGCCCTCAAACCCCTAAGCCAAGATCCATGCCCTTCCAGAAAATTGTCCACAGGCCTGAAGTCCTCAAAAATTGAAGAAGCGTAATCACATGGTATAAGAATCCCAGCAGTATGGGGATAATCATATTGTCATTTTTGATAATAAAGTTTTATGAACCTTTGGATTGAGCACATCCTACATTATTTAGTTTTAGTGATCTTTCATCTCAACTCTGGCTAAGTAGACAACCAGACAACTGCCCACTCTAAAGTCCAGCCTGTCAACTCACCTCTGGCACTATACTGTCCCCATGGATCCCCCTTTGGACCTCTGCATTTCACCAAATACCCACTGGATCCTGCCTACTCCGAGTTTAACTTAGAGAACATACTCATTCCCCCCCTTGGCAAGGACTAAGAGACCAAAACTATAGGTTTCAAATGAAAGTGATACGTGAGGCCACCAAGATTGTTCAACCACAAGTACAATTATTTGCCTGCCTACTTTGCCCCATGACTCTGCCCTTAACCCCACAACCTGACCGCCCAATAGAATCTACCACCACTGCTAAAACCGTGTCTACCCAGCTGTTTAGAGTACTCTATATTACTTTGACAGTATTGGTGAACTCTATGGTGCCCAACTTCAAGCCCTGGTCTTTACTTGGGCAATCCTTATATTACATTATCAAGTTAGTACCCATCCTATGGTGGGTGTTGGGAATTTTGACCAAGCAATGATGCCAATTATGACGGAGCTTGCGGATATAGATTACAGCTATCAAATAATATAAATGGGTAGCATAATATATATGCATAATGAATCAGCAGTAGTCTACTGACTTGAATCTTAAACTGGCCAATGACACGTGCCGCCGCAGCACTTTAGAAATACACAAAGCGCTGCAGCGCCACCTGGCAATTGGGTTAGGCGCCAAGACACCAAAATACTTTTACATCAAGCGCCGCCGCGCCAACTGAAAATTATTGCAGGCGCTGCCTTACTTTTATGTCAAGCGCTGAGGCGCTGGGTTTGATTCCCCATAATCTTGAATTCCTTTAATTTTCACATTAATAATCATTAAGCTACAGTATACTAAGAAAGTAGGAAGCAATCCTGAAGCAACTGGAGTAGGCGTCAAGGCGCCAAACTACTCTTACATCAAGCGCCAACTGAAAATTATTGCAGGCGCCGCGGCGCCGCCTGGCAAATATTACAGGCACCACAGTGCTGCTTTACTTTTGCATCAAGCGCCAAGGCGCTGGGTTCAATTCCCCATAATCTCAAATTCCCTTAATTGTCACATTAATAAGCATTAAGCTGCAGCATGCCAAGGAAGCAGGAAGTGATCCTGAAGTAACTGAATTATTCCACGCCAACAAGGATCACCTGTGCTGGGTGAAGATGAAGATATTCTATTGGTTGATGTGCAAGAAGCACCAAACCTAGATTAATAATTACCCAAATTAGGGGTGTGTTAGAATGTCCTAGAAGATATTGCTAGCAGTCCAGGGATTACCCTTGTAGAAGGTATAAGAAGAAGTAATCATTGACAATAAAAACAATCTTTGAACCATCTTTATTTTATCCTTAATCTGGTTGACCTTTATCCTAATCCTTAAGTGCTTCTGCACAATCAGAAGCCATTGCTGGGAAATAATCCTGGCTCTGCTCAATCCTGGCTCTTCTGATACAATACTACTCATATCCTCACATATGAATGTATTCTGGTAAATGTCCTGTGCCCTATAATCTCTAATAATTGTTGCGCTGTAATGCAAAAAGCTCAACAGTGGGTATTTCCCACTGGCCCAGTGGTACCCCATCCTGAGTCATCTAATGCCTCTACCTATTCCTGGCTTCATGAAATTATGACAATCTTTTACAAACATGGTAACCTGGGCCCTAAGATGTTGTTAACACTTGGGGCTGATTGTATGTTTTTTGTGATAATCACTTATTACACTCATAAGGAAATTACCTCCCTGATACTCCCATGGATGAAGAACTGACCCGCCAAGGGACTGAAAGACCCTGCACTTGGCACAGAGCCCAGCCACATTACAAGTACAAAAAATGATAGTAAAACAGACCACAACCAAGGCGCATATGCCCCAGATGGGCAAACCCACTTTAGAAGAAGCTTGCCAAGTCATACCAGTCTTCTGCCTCCATTTTCAGGCCAACACTAATGCCTACTCCAGTGACACCAAGAAGTTCTTGGGGGTAGCCGCCATGCTATCAGGAGACGCACTAGATTGGTTTGGGAAGACCATCTCTAAAGGTTTTGAATTCTTTTTTGACTACTCAAGATTTGAGGCTGAACTAATGAGCACTGGCAACAACCAAGACACCAGATACTACACACTGAACTCCCTATTAGAGATTTTACAGGGAAACCACCCCATCTAAGTCTATATTGATGAGTTCCTTAAGCTGAAGACCTGCACCCAACTGGAGGATTAATTGGCTATCATTATCTTCAGAAAGGGATTTAACCTATCCATAAAAGACCTGTTGAAATACCATCCGCTCACACTGAGCCTGGAGAAGCTACTACCTCTATGCAAAGGCCTGAGCCTGAATCAAGAAGGCCAGAACTTGTATCCTGCCTGTGTTGGCAGAGTTGCAACTCCAAACCAACCAGGAATCTCCCCCAAATAATTACAACACCACTTTTCAGGGAACCAACCCTGATCTGCTATCTCACTAGCCTTTGGGAACTGGCAATTTGCGGACTGGATGGGTAAGGCCCACCAAAGGATTGGCGCTAACTTAATGAGGTAGGACATTGACTTTCCCACCCATAATCACAGGCCAGCGGCAGGGACAATAGTATCTATTAATCCCCTGAGAGTAATATATACAATCCCAAATAGCTTATTGGTGTGGTCCAGGGGAAGCTCAGCAGCAGATACAGGCATTGGTTTGGGGGTGACAGGTGGTTCCATGTCTAATTGGTAGGCAAAAAGGAAGCTGTATTTATCTCTGAACAGGCAGGGTTTGGTAACATACCAAGGGCCTTTCCGGTTGTATCTGGTTAACTCTGTAGATTGGACCAAGGGATCCCAGGCTAATATGTTGTCTGTGGTGTAGTCCTTGTACTTGAGCTTCAAGGGGTATTCTGTTAAATGGACAGGACCAAATGGAGCACCTGGCAGACGGTACATAGCTGGAGGGTCAGATGATCTTTGAGCTAACTTGAAGATGACAAGAATAAAATATGGCAATACTTGGGGAAACCAATATCTCATAACCTTTATTTAAAAATGAAGATGGGGATTGGTCTTGATCTAGCAGTTATTTATACCACGCTGCCAGGCTTCATTTCCTGGTTGGGTTTCCTGAGCTTGGGCGGTTTGGCATCAGGGGTCTTAGATGGCAGTGTGGCACTTGACACTGGCGGGTTGCCACTGACCACATCAGGATGAGAAGACTTTGAATCCTTCTGTATGAAAAATTGGGTGTTGGGTGCCTCTTCAGGTTCAGTGCCACTTCCTGGGCTTTGGGGGAGTTCAGAATAACTCTCATTGGGGAACTTGTGCATTTCACTGAGAAAACCACTAGTGTCAGATATTGGCACTTCATGGAAATTCCCGGCATCTTGCAGTGGCAGTTTACTTGCAGAATCCTGTGTAGTAGTTAAAGGTTTGGATCCTGGAGGGTTGGCAACAAATTTATCAATTGGTAGTGGGCTATTGGGTTCCCAGCCTTTGGATCTGTTGGTCTGCAAAGCGTTTTTCCCAGGGTTTAAATCTGGTTCTGTACTTTGGGATTTAGGAGCATCCAAATTATCATTCCTGACACCACTATTGAGATGGGTTTTGTTTCAACTGCCACAAGGCAGGACATCTAACCAGAGCATGCCCAGAGAAGAATACCTCTCCTGTATCCTTGACACAAATAAAATCCTCTTTTCAATCTTACAAATTTATCCAAGTGACCATGGAACCATTAGGGAATAAGCACCAGATTGAGGCTTTTATTGATACAGGAGCTGACAAAAGCTTCATTGACTTCATCCTGAAAAAGAAAATAGTCTTGACGGCTTCCAAGAGCAGCCTACAAGTAATCATGGGAAACAGCTCTCTGGATACTGGCTATGAATGCAAACAAGAACTTCCTTTAGCAATTGAACAGAACATTTACCCATTGTCCCTGATCCTCTTGCCAGAATTACCTCACCCCCTAATACTGGGCAACTCCTGGTCTGACAGACATGGCCTGATCCTGAAATATTGCAAATAGACTGCCACATTTGGATGACCTGAATCTTATGACACTGTCTCCTTCTGTATAAGCCATGTCCAAGCCCCAACCAACAGACTTTTAACCATAGGAATGGAATCTAGCGTTGGGATATTACCTACGCACCTACATACATGGGACCATGTGTTTATTAAAGAAGAGGACCAAAAATACCCAGTCATCAAATCTATTATCACACTATAGACCTGTTGCCAGGTACCTAACCACATCACAGCCCCGTTTACAGCTGCAACCACTGCAAACAAGTGGCCTTGAAAGCATACCTAGAAGATATGACAAAAAGAGGGTTTTATTTTAGTGTTGAAGGCCCCCTGCTCATCACCCATGCTGCTTGCAGGAAAAAAGATGGCAGGATGTGTCCATGCGTAAACTACCAGAAACTGAATGACATTATGGTGAAGAACTGCTATCCCATCCTCAATGCTGACAACCTCTGTGATGTACTGACTGGAGCCTAAGTGTACTAAAAAATTGACCTTAGAGAAGTGTTTAATCAAATCCAAATCAAGGACAGAGACAAATACAAGACAGCTTTCAAAACCAGATATGGGTTGTATGAGTACCTAGTAATGTCATTTGGCCTGTGCAACACCTTTAGCACTTTCCAAAGGATGATCAACACTGTCCTAGGTAAATACCTCAACCAATTTTGTGTTGCATATTTGGACAACATCTTCCTCTACAGAAAGTCACAAAAAGAGCACCTCCAACACCTGGACCTTATACTGGAAAAACTCTCACAGGCTAACTTACATGACAATCTTAAGAAATGTGAATTCTTTCAGCCTGAGGTCAAATTCCTGGGATATTGTCAGGGACCCACTTTGCAGGGAATAAACTTCCCAGCTGATGGGCCAAGGCCCCTACATTCAATCCTGCTATGACCAAACCAATAGGACCTGTGACAATTGCAAGATGCCCAAGCTGTCCTAGATAGGCAAACCTTCCAAACATAGAACTGAATTGCCCTAGTAGATAGTAGCCCACCAAATACACTAAGAGGTAAAAGGAAGCGTAAGGTCTAACAAGGGTTGGTTCAACAGGAGGGGAAGTAAATGAGCAACCATAGTTGAACTTACGTCCCCAATGTCCAGACAGGTATTTGAACCATCCATTGGCAAGGTATTTTTTTTGGTGGGTATCATCAGGAGAGGAATTGTACCAGTCAGTTGTAGGAGTTGGATTTTCCAAGGCCAAAACCACTGGCAAGAAGTAACCTAGAAACCAGGATAGGAAAAGGATTCCTTTCATGGCTTCAGAAATGGAGTTGTGTCAGAAAAGGTAGAAGTATCAGAAAATAGGATAGTCTTTATTGTTGGAACAAAGAGAAATGATAAAAATAACTCACTTAAATACCCTCACCATGAAGGCTGGGGCATTTTAAGAGGCATATTTAAGAATGAGAGGGATTTTCATGGCTGGAAAATTAAATTAATACCTTTTCTTAAATGATGGTACCAAAGGAACTTAATAATATAGATTGTAAACCTGTTAAACCAGCGGATAAAGGTATAAGCCATCAGGTTGTACTTAATTAAGCGGGATGGGTTTAGATAGTTGCTTGAAACTAAGTACGGAGCTTGGCTCAAATATAGACTCAATTGATTACAGAGCAAACGGGACAACAGATGCAGCTAATCAGAGCGCAAGCGGTAAGTGACATTGTTAAGTAACTTATTAACATTTTCAAAAACCGGTTTGAAAGTCAGTGCAAGAGTTGAATGAATACAATCATTATAATTAGGTAAGCTAAGTCGGACCATTGATTCCATATTAACGTTGTACCCTTCTTTAGGGTTCTGGGTTTGATCCCCGTTAATCTCCTTTCCTGATAACAAACTGGTTTTTTTGAAAATTGTTGTGATGTTGTTTGGTGAAGGATTTCAGGTCCAGATTTTCAATAAAATTTATGTAGTCAGGGAAAGAATCCCTGACAGATATGTGGTGAAGACCAGCGGCTTTGCTATGGCACAGGATAAAGTAGAAGCAGTAACATCTTGGCTGGTGCCCAAATGCAGAAAGGATGTGATAAGTTTTTTGGGCCTGGAAAATTATTGTAGGTATTTCATCCAAAAATTTCTCTGATTACTCTGCCTCTGACCTGCCTTTTCTATGAAAAAGTTCCAGCTTGTCTGGACCCCTGAATGTACTTCTGTCTTTGAGGCCTTGAATCTTGCTTTTACCTCTGCCCCTGTCCTGGCCATGCCTGATCCATCCAAGCCATTTGTACTTGAAACCAATACATCCAAATTTGTGGTGGGTGGGGTCCTTCTTCAGGAAGGAGGGGATAGTATGCTACATCCTGTAGCATATTACTCAAATAAGATGTCTGCCTGCCAAATGAAACTACCCAATATATAATAAGGAGATGCTTGCAATCATGAAAACATTGAAACACTGGTGCTGGTACCTATGTGGAGCCAAATTTCCAGTAAAGGTCTTAACTGACCACAATAACTTGGTTTAATTCTTCAAACCCAGACAACTGAACCAGAGGCAGGCCAGATGGGCCTTAGAACTAGCCAACTACACCCTTAAAATTGACTATAAACCTGGGAAAGTCAACATAGTACCTGAAGCACTGAGCAGAAGAGCATATATGATTCCCTCCACATCTGAGACCAAGGACCACAACACCCATGTACTTCTCAACCCTGCCAGCCTAAGTATCCAACTGATGTACACAAAGATCATGGCCCACAAACCTGACATAATTGAGGCGCAAAAACTAGACAAGTACTCAGCAGAATATATTGCCAGCTTGACCTCAGACCCAGAGAGTGTCATGGTAGGTTCCATCATGCCAGGTATTGTCTGTCCAAGCAAGAAGGCTCAAAAAGCCAGGAAACCTTTATCAAATTTGACCAAGTTAACAGATTTAAATCAAACAGTCAATCAAAAATGGGTTACAGCTGCTCCAGTCTGTCAGCTGAAACCAGCTCCTCCTTGCAAACTGACGTTGCTAAATCAACGTAATTTGAGGGTCACCCAATATGAGCTTGTTAATCAGCATGGTCTTCAGAAATTGGTCACACAAGGGTTCTTTGGAACCTGGGCCAGATACTTACTTGATAATGTGGAAGGAATAGGAGGTCAAGACTTAGGTGGTATTGCTTAGTCAATTTTTGATATATATTGAATAATTTTCACTGTTTCAACTCTAAGAGTTGAGTCCTCCCAAAATTTTACTCAATAAAAATCATTTATCCCTAGTTCTAATTTACTTTTAAAAAATGCATGCTGTGATTGGGTTGTTACGGTATATTCTGTACAATCTAATTCTCACCCAAATCATTTCTGGAAGATGGGGTCCCACGGTTGGAACTTTGTTGTTGGTGCCACCCAATGTTAATTTCATGTCAGCCAATCTTGGAGCCCCCCCATTTTGGAAACTTAAAATTTTGTTGCCTCTCAATGTCCAGAATTTTATTCTGAAGATTTGTTGATTCTGTCTCAGGCCATTTATCTGGGGCTACTCTGGTTAGGATTAATTGTTTTACTTAATCCAGGTATTAAAATTGGAAATTTCACAAAAAGATATCTGAAGCCACGTTGGTGGTTAATCATTAATTCTAATTGGATTTGGGTGGTAATTCCCCATCACTTAGAAATGGCTTCATACTATCCTGTGATTTCTGTCACAGAGAGCCGCCACCACAAGAAAGGATCCTTATTGAAAGAATCTACCCTGCTACTAAATAACCAGATTTATGTACCAGAAGGCAAGACAAGGACCAAAGTACTCATAGACTATCATGACTTGGAGATGACCGGCCACCCTGGCAGACTCAAGACACTCTGAGGAATCAAGAAGAATTATTCTTGGTCCCAACTGGACAAAGATGTGGCCGCCTACATCAAAGGTTGTGAGACGTGCAGAAGGACCAAAACCTGTAGATCCAAACCTGAGGGCCTGCTAAGACTACTAGACATACTAACAGGACCCTGGCAATCTGTTTCAATGGATTATATTGTAGAACTTCCCCCTTCCAATTTTTTTAATGCCATCCTAGTCATAATAGATAGATTCACTAAAATGTCTTACTTTGTCCCTACCACCACCCACTTTTCTGCCGCAGAGATAGCTAGACATTTCCATAACCACATCCTAACTCAACATAGCACCCCAGCAGAAATCATCACTGATAGGGGCCCTCAATTCACCTCCAACTACTGGACTCAGGCAATGAAGGACTTAGTAGTAAAGTGTTGTACTTCTACATCATATCACCCACAGACCAACGTCCAGACCAAACAAGTGAGCCAAATACTTGAACAATACCTACAATGCTACGCCAACACCAACCAAGATAACTGGGCTGAAATGCTACCCATGGTACAGTACGCCTACAACAGCAAAAACCACACATCTACCAGAATGTCACCCTTCAAAGCCAATTATGGGTTTGACTAATCTTGGGATCTCAGCATTGGCAGTAAAGAGATAAACACATCAGTACAAACCTGGATTAAACAGATACAATACACCCAATTAACCTGCCTTAAGAATATGACCTGTGCTGTCCAGACTTATAAGTCTTTTTCTGACAAAAAGAGGATTCCCAGCAAACCGTTGAAGGTAGGTGAGAAAGTCTACTTAGACTCACAAAAATGTGCCTTTGAACTTTCCCTGCAAGAAGTTAGCCAACAGAAGGAGTGGCCCCTACAAGATCACCAAGCTAGTGGGAGAAGTAGTGTTTGAAATAGAGTTACCTCCCTCTTGGAAAATATACAATGTCTTCCACTGTGTGATACTATTCAAGAAAGAAGGAAACTCCCTACCCCACCAGAAACTCAAGACTGATGTGCCTCCCATCCAAGTAGGACGTTCTGAGGAATATGAAGTTGAATTTATTCATGGAGACTGTACCCACTACAAGACCCCCCCCCAGTACTATGTCAAATGGAAGGAGTATCTTCCAGAAGAAAGCACCTGTGAACCAATAAGTAATCTACCCAACGCCCAACTAGCCATCCATCAATATCATGAGAAGAAGGCTAAGAAGGAAGGGACTCCCAGGTGTCACAGTGGTTTCCATAATGCCTGGTATTAATTGCCTTAATTTTAAAGCTTTTAAGTTAGGCAAACCATAATCTAAGTTGTCCGAATCAACAGATTTGAACCAAATTATTGATTGGAAATGGGTTACTGCCGCCCTGGTTTGACAGCTGGATTTGAATACCCCGTGCAAGTTGACACTGATAAATAGATGTAATCTGAGATTCATTTGATACAACCTCATTTATTGGAACTGATAAGGAGTGCCTTTTGGGGAAGCTTCAAATATAGAATTAGGAAGAGAAGAAGTATATTTTATTTGATAATACTTTAGATTTATATAGCTTTAGCTTTAGCAGGGATTTTAGTTGGATCAAACCCAGGTGCTGGTCATGTGTTGGATGGGTTCAAGTTGCTGGATACCTGGACAGTCATGTGATATTGGTTTGTTGCCATTTCCAGTATATCAAATGATATATTGGAAAGGCACCAAATTGGGCAATGACTGGATGTTAAGTGTGATGGCAATAACTGGAATACTTGTACATCCAGACCCTTGACACACACCTCCTTTAAGGGGTTACTCAGGTACATCAGGAGGGGGATTTGTCTTGACAGCTGCCGCCTGATGTTCCTGGAGTTGTTTACTAGTGGGCACCAACTGGGTCAAGTGTTCTCCTTTGCTAGGGCGGAGGCAAGATCTGTGATACTTTTTGGTGATGGGCTCTTTGGCACCCTGGAAATTAACCAGTTAGGTGTCCCTGTATGGTTGGTATCTGATGGTTCTTCCTGGTCCCCTGTGTACTGAGTCTAGTTTCTTTCTGTTCCTGGCTAGGACCCAGACGGGGGAGTTGATGGGGAGTGGGTCCTTTTTTGAGGTTACCCTTTGGGTTTTGAGCCTCTTTGCTTCTGCCAGTTTGGCTTTGAGGCTTATGTGTTGTAGAGCTGGTTTCTGTTCTAATGTGGGAGGTTTCCCCAGGGGGATCTTTGCATATGGTTGATTATTGTGGGTGACTATTTCTGGCTTGTACCTGTATGTTAGTTCAAACGGTGATTAGCCTGTCCCTTGATTGGTACAAACCTGGAATACTAGTAATGCATGTTTCACGTATAGCGGCCATGTGTCTTTGGCTTTGCCATCCATTATTTTCTCCAGGGTTCTGATAAGGCTTCTGTTCAGGCGTTTAACTCTGCTGTTGGCCTGTGGCCTGTAGGGCGAGGTTGTGGAGTGTTTGATGTTCTTTGTTTTTAGATTGACGTTTACTATGTGGCCTGTTAACTCTTTTGCTACATCTGTTATGATTTAGTCTGGAGTGCTGTAGTCTGCTATGATTGCTTTATTGATGAATCAATTTATTGTTTCCGCCTTGTGATCTTTTGTTGCCCAACAGATAGGCCAACATGCGGCAAAGTCAATGGCTACAATTAGGAAATGTTGATTTGTTTTGGTTTCTAGGAAGGGTCCCACTATGTCCAGTCCTCAAACCTTAAATAGTTCAGGGTCAGGTACTGGGTTGACTGTTGGCTGTGGCGCCTTGGTGCTGGTGTATTTTTCACACACTGTGCACTTCTTTAGAACATAGATTATGTCTTGCTTCAGGTTGGGCCACCATACTATCTCTTTTAATGTGAGATATAGGTTGTTAGCCTTTTTGTGTCCTAGAATATGGTGGTGTCTTAGTATAGTGTTGGCTCTTTGTGCAAGTGGAATGTATGAAATGTGTTTGTCCTTGATGATTTGGTATACTGTGCCATTTGATATGTGGAAATGTTTTCATTCCTTACTAGTGTATCATGGGTTAGTTGGTGTGTGGAGGGATCATTTCCTTTTGTCTTGTACTCAGTGTTGTATAGGTTGGGCCAGTCAGGGTCCAGGTGGTCAGAGTGATCCTCTCTTGGCTGACATAGCCTAGAGAGAGCATTGGCCATGACCAGCTCTACCCCCTTTTTGTATTAGATGTCCAGGTTAAGCTGTTCCAGCAAGGACATTCATTTGGCTTGGCGCTGCGCAAGTGTGTTCTGAGTTTTGAAATAGATTAAGGATTTGTGGTCAGTTAGTACTTGGACATTTAAATGTCCTTCAAGATAACATCTCCATTTCTTGCATGTGTGATATATTGCTAGCAATTCTTTATCATGTATTGGGTACCTTTGCTCAGTGTTTTTTAGTTTTCTGCTTTTGTAACATACTGACAAGAAATCTTGCTACCCTGGCTGGCAGATGTGTAGGACTGCGCCAATGGTGGTGTCACTAGCATCTGACTCAAGCTTGTAGCACCTGTTGTTATTAGGGTATTTCAAGATTGGTGCTTTGATCAAAGCTTGTTTTAATAATTGGAAATTCTTGTCGCATTCTGAAGACCAGATGAATTTCTTTTTGGCATTACCTTTGGTTAGGTCATTGATAGGTGTGGTGAGCTTTCTGCAGTCTTTGATATACTTCCTTAGGTAAGCTACTATACCAAGAAAGCATCTTACTTGTTTCACAGAGGTGGGGCGTTGCATGTTATTTATGGCTTTTATTTTATCTGGGTCTGCTTTAATGCCACTGTCAGAGACAATGTGGCCCAAGAACAGGAGTTCCTTTTCCATAAATTGGCACTTACTAGGCTCAGCGCATAGTTTGTGCTTTGCAAGTCAATTGAGTGTCTCCCGGACATGTGTGAGGTGTTCCTCTTTTGTTTTTGAAAATATGATGATGCCGTTTAGGTAACATAATGTGTTTGAGAGTCTGTTTAGCGCCTGGTTCATCATGGTGAAAAATGTTGCTGGGGTGTTTGCCATCCTGAAATTCATTACTTTACATTCAAACAACCCAAATTACATGTGGAACGCAGTCTTTGATATGTCTTTCTCTTTAACTTTGACTTGATCATAACCAGATGTGAGGTCAATTTTTGAGAAATTTTTACTCCAGAGATTCTGGAAAATAGGTCTTCTATGAGGGGAAGTGGGTATTTATTTTTTACTGTACTTGCGTTTAGTGCTCTGTAGTCAGTAACTAAGCAAAGAGATCCTTCTTTCTTCTTTACAAAGAAGACTGCTGCCCCCCCACTTGATTCAGATGGGCAAATGAATCCTTTGGCTAGATTGTCATCAATATGGGCTTTAAGTGTTTGAGTCTCCATGGGGGAGAGTCTGTATAGTGGTTCTGGTTTTGGCATGGCCTTACATAGATTGATGCCATGCTTGACCTTTTGGTCAGGGGGTAATTTTGTGAGTTCTTCTTTAAATACATGGGTGTATTTGTTTAGAAGTGTTGCAAGTTCTGGGCATTGGATCTTTTGTGTTTGTATATTATTAAATTCAGAGTACCTCATTATGTGGAGGGTACTGTCTTTGGTTAGATGTTTAGAGTCATCTTGATTTATGACTTGGACAAATACTGTGTTTTGTAGGATGAGATCATTGGGTTATTTGAGAATGTTGAAATTGACTCCATTGTGTTTTATTGTCATGGTTTTTGTTATCCAAAATACGCTGGAATTCACTCAGGTGAACCAGTCCATGCCTGCTACAATGTTGTAGTTTATGTTATTCATTAAGAGTCCTTTTATTGAAGTTTGGATGCCTTGGAGATCAATTCTGAAGGAAGCTGTTTTGCCTTTGAGTAGAACTTTTGACTTGTCTGCCATTCTGGCGTATTTGAAGTTAGATGTGATAACTGGTATTTTGTATTTAGTTACAAATGGTTTGCTAACCATGGTGTGTTGTGCACCAGAGTCAAATAAAATTTTATGTGTATTAGATTTGTAAGTGCATGGATAGACAAGAAGTTGGGAGTAATCTTTAATTTTTACGTTCATAAAAATAGGGGATTGCAGGACACGTGAATGCGAGCAGCAAAGTTTGTGCCTTGGTACTTCTTCTTGTCATGTTGGGGGAGACAGGGGCACTTAAGCCTGTTCCCCCTCCTCTTTTCCCTGTTCCTCTGTTTCAAGTCCTTTGAGGTCAGAGAATGTGGGGTCAGATTCATAGCAGGTTGCTATTTTGGCATTGTTAACTTTGGCAGTGTCCTCTTTCTTAGGACGGGAGTGGTTTGCGCTTTGGCTACAATTGCCATTGTTACAATTGGAGTTGTTGTTGCTATGATTGGTATTTTGGCGTTTATTGCCATTGGCGTTTTCTCTGCCATTGCTGTTTGAGGAGTGGTTGCCATTGCGTGCAGCATATTCCATGTTGGCGCGTTTTTTAGTGTGTTTGGCTTCTGCAATGAGCGCAGGCATGGAGGTGTTAGCCTCTGGGCGGATGAGGGCAGTGACAGAGGGTTTCATTCTATTGATTAATGAGGCTCTAGTGTGTACATTGTCAGATTGTGCTGGGTTTTGGATTTTACGGTGTATTTCTTTGAATTCATTGGCGTAAGCTGTGATAGTGGTCTTCTGAGGAAGATCACTGAGCTGTATTGCAATGTCTTGGAGAGATTCAGTGACGCGGAAATTGTGGGTGATGTTGGCTTTGAACTCTTCCCAGTTGTCAAGCTGGTCGTCAGTTTGTGAGCCAACCCAGATGGCAAACCATTTAGCTGTGGCCTCGTATAGGCGCTTGCTGGCTTCTTGGACCCATTTTTCATGGGGAATGCGGCTGGCGCGGAGTTTTGCGGCTGAGTGGTCTAGCCAGTTGATGATGTTTTCTTTGTTTTTACCAAAGAACTTGTTGATACCAATGTACTTGGTGTTGGTAACTTTGACTGTGATGGGTGTTTGTGTGTTTGATTGTGGTTGTAGAGAGTGACTGTATTGAATTATCTTGGTGCATGCTTTAGGCATGACCAGTCCTTCAAATATGGTGCATCCACTAGGAATATCTTCATTGATGTTGTGGGCACGGAAGTACGTTTTCCATGTATCCTGGGATGTGGCCTGGTTGAGTACATGAGCAAAGGTGGGCGGGTTCTGGTCAGTCATTTTCTCTTTCATCAGTGTAGTTGAAAACTGTAGTTCTACCAGTGATAAGGAGCGCCTTTTGGGAAAGATTCAAATATAGAATTAGGAAGAGAAGAAGTACATTTTATTAGATAATACTTTAGACTTATATAGCTTTAGCTGTGGCGGGAATTTTAGTTGGATCAAACCCAGGGGCTGGTCATGTGTTGGATGGGTTTGAGTCGCTGGATACCTGGACAGTCATGTGATATTGATTTGTTGCCATTTCCGGTATGTCAAATGGTATATTGGAAAGGCACCAAATTGGGCGATGACTGGATGTTAAGTGTGATGGTGATAACCGGAATACTTGTACATCCAGACCCTTGACAGAACATTCAACAGAAATTAATCACTCAAGGGTTCTTTACAAACTGGAAAAGGTTCACTTTAGACAATTCAGAAGGAATAAGAGCTAAGGATCCAGGTGGCATTGCTTAGTTGATTTTGGTATATATATAAAAATTTCACTGTTCAACTCTTAATAGTTGAGTCCTCTCTAATTTACTAAATAAACTAATTATTCTACTGGTCTAACTTTATTTTTGACATACATCCTGTAATTGGCCTACTCTGCTACATCCCTTATAATTTTATCCTAAGTCAAATTATTACAGGAAGATGGGACCCACTTTTGTACTTTGTTGCTGGCTCCTCCTAATGTTGAACTAATGTCCCAGAATCCTGGAGTCTTCCCCATTGTATCCAAAACTGAGACAGTTGCTCCCTCATAATGTCCCAAGGTTTATGCTGAAGACATCCTGATCCTCTCCCAGGCCATTCATCTAGAACTTTTCTGGTTAAGATTGATCATTTTGCTTAATTCTAGTGTACCCTTTGGAAATTTTACCAAACAGTATTTGAAGCTTTGTTGGTGGTTAATCATCAACTCCATGTGAATTTGGGTGGTGACTCCCCACCACATGGAGACTTCTTCCTACTATCCAACTATTTCTGTCACAGTCAGGGCTGGGTGTGAAATAGTACCAAGATGCCATAAAAGAGACCCATCCTTTTGGATAACGTGACACCAATGCCCAGTGCAAGAAGGGCAAGGAATGAGACAGGTACAGTTACAACATGTCAGCTACAAGGGGCTTTTAAGCACTAAGATGGGGTACCACAACTTTGCCAGACTGAGAAAGATTGAGATAATCATCTCATATCTGCTGTGGTCATAGGGTTGTACCTCAGCAGCAGGTTGAGGAATAGGGGATGGTGTGGGTTGTATGTAGAGGCTGGGCCCTGGTTGGTAGTCCATCACAAGTGGCTCTATGGGGTTGACTATTTGATAGGTAGGCTGGTGAGAAGGTTGGGTTCAAGGTTGTAATAATATGTGTGAAATAAGGACTAGTATCGCTCAGTTTACCATACACTTTATTTAACATTGTCTTCACTTGACTTTATTGAGGGGAATTAGTTTTTATACCACACATCTGGTCTTTCTTGAAAGAGACCACTGGTAGCCTTTTGCAAAGCACCAGTGACCCATCCTTTGATTACAGGTACTTGGAGGGGAACAGAAAGAGGAGAAAGGGATCCAGGAACTTTGGCCTAGGCTTGGGCTTGGGCATGGGGATTCATCAGAGCAGTGGCAGTAGATTGGCTTAGGAAATCTTGGCTGAGAACCTAGCTGGGAGCTAGATTAGTGGCATCTGGTCTCATCTTCATTGAGGTTATATTTATGAGTGCTGATTGGGTGGCTTTCATTAAAAGCAGGGAGCTGCATTGTAATTTAGCAATTGTATGGTTGGGAAGGGTATTGTGATCAACTAATTGGCGGTTATTTTCAGCCTCCTGGGTAGTGATGTTCTCCATAATTACATCAGTGGGTGTTTGAGGTTTGGCTGAATTGAGCTCCTATATTTTCAGGCAATAATCATAATTGTCAGTACTCTGGGTAGGGACAGATGGCACAGTTTGAGCAGGAGTAGAAAGAACAGAAACAGAAGTAGAAAAAGTAACAGAAGAAAAAGCAGTAGGAATCACAGAGGAAGAAACCAGACCAGAAACAGGAGCCAGTACAACAGACATAGTGCTGACTGGGAACTGGAGCAATCCCAACTGGTACTAAATTTGCTCCAGTACCCAGTCAGCACACTCTGCTGT
This sequence comes from Entomophthora muscae, assembly GCA_014839935.2. NCBI lineage: Eukaryota > Fungi > Entomophthoromycota > Entomophthoromycetes > Entomophthorales > Entomophthoraceae > Entomophthora > Entomophthora muscae. The sequence continues at coordinate 81,810 of QTSX02006435.1, read as the reverse complement.
GGCTTGGGAGCCAACTGGTTCTTTTAAATGCTTGGAGATGGTTGCTCTCAAGCTGTTGGGGGCTGCTAGCCCCCCTGGGCCAGCTGATTGGCTGGCCCTGGTCAAATTAACAGCTGGGGCCAATTGGCCCAACTTCTTGCTTGCCCTGGCGGCTACACAGGGGTTCAATTCCCCTGGAAAGCTTGTGCAGCCGCCCATGTAGGCACTTGCTGGGTGTGGGCGCAGGTTCAAGCCCTGTTTGGTTTGTTTTGAATCATGGGCCCTTACAGTTATATTGGTACAGTAGTTTTCAAACCTGTTGAGATAAACAAAAAATCTCAGTCCAAAAATAAATACCTCTCAGTCTAAAAACAAAATCAAAAATTAAAGAATTTATATTAAATTACAATAGATTTGGATCCAACTTGATTTTGCTTTTAGACTGAGTTGTACTTGTTTTTAGACTGAGATTTTTTGTTTATCTCAACAGGTTTGAAAACTACTGTATTGTGGATAGTAAAGACTGTGTTTGTCTGCCTAGATTAAGAAGTTGTAATCAGAAGACAACAGTTGTGTATTTACACCCTTAGTCTTCATACTAAGAACCAAATTGTTCTCTGTGAACTTGAACCTGAAAGATTCAAAACTCCAAGTGTTGAGAATAGAACTCGTAATTTCCTTTGATTTGCCTTGTTAACAGTTTTATAATAGAAAAAATAAATCAGCAGTATGCTGATTTACTTCCCTAAAATTTCAATTTTAAGGTTGATTTTTACAGATTCCTCAACAACTGCTCTTATAAAGAGTTTCTGAACATAGATATACCTTTGGCAGCTACCAGGAATCTAGCAAATCCATTGTTTTACTTAGTATTTTTAGGGATTCTTCAACCTTTGTCACCTCATTTCACTAGTTAAAAATTATTGGCTGCTTCTTTCAAGGGGTTATTACAAACAGTTTCAACCTTTTTATATCTATTAAATATAAATCCTGTAGTCATTTTTATTCATATTTATAACCTTGTTCATTATTGGGTAAGGCTCTGCATTTCCAGCCCTAGACCACTACAGTGTTATGACAATCTTGCCATCAGCTTACTAGCTAATAAAAATAACACTTATAAATGAGCTTTAAATTGTACTTGACTCCTGATGAATAAACAAAGCTATATTATACAGCTTGTTTTTATTCTAGTTTCATTTTTTAGCTATTGTTGCCTTGGGTTCCACCTGACTGGCATCAATGTTACAGATGTCTTGACTGTGCTCATTCTCCTGTAGTGTCAGGGCCCAATGGCTCCCAACTCTGATCCATTAAAACTATAGTCTAAGAGAAGTCAATTATTTATTATTCAGACCAAGAATGATCATAATGGGGAAAAGGGGAACTGGATGATTTTTATAACATCTACATTGGTCTTTGAGATTCTTCCAGATTATTCCTGAAGAACATTGTCTTTCTATCTGGGGGGTCATGCTAAAAGTTTGAGACATCAGCCAACTAATTCTAATTATATTTCTTTGGCCAGATTCAAAATTTGCGCTTCGCCTCAATTGGTCATCTAAAAATACTTTGGCATGATTCTCGTCATCTGGGGCTTTCATTTGAGCGCAAGAACATCCAAAACTGATCGCTGGAAGCTGAGATATGGTTGGATTTGCCTGCTCACTAATTGTTGCTTGTCTTGATTTGAAACCCAATCTTGCGACCATTTCAGGGCATGTTGACAGGGTTTTTGAATTAGGCTCTTTAAATTGCCATAACTTTTGATCTAGGGTACCTAGGTAGATCATCAAGGTGGCTTTCTGATGGCAAGAGGTAGCTTTATTGATCAAGTTTTTAAAACGTGACTTTTCAAAGCTACCATGTCTTGGAAGGCCATGACATGTAGGCTGAATTAATATATGTAAAAAGTGACTCTGTCTGTCATGCCCTTCCCCAAAGGGCAGGCTCTTTAATTTTATTATATTTGCTAAATTTTTGATTGATTTGAAGATTTAGTATTTTTAATATTGAAGTTTTTGAATTAAGAGTTAATATATAAGTTTTTTAAAGTTAATTACCTTGTTTTTCTTTTGCAATTTGCGTTGAAATTGTTGTCGTTGTTTGCTCTGTCGTTTATTATTGCTTTATATATAAATTTCTACTTTAAATTTAGAATATTTTCACTTATCACTTACCTTTTGAACTCCTGCTTACGTTGTTGCCGCTCTCCCCAGTTTTCACATTGCTGATCTGTGTATAGTACTGGCTTTTGTTTCCCCTTTTCTGGTTCTGGTTGTTCTCCAACTTCTCCAGTTGCTCCTCTTCTTGGCTGCTCTCCCTGATTATCAAAGCTAACTGGAAAGGCCTTTTTTCTATAAATAAAGAGCTTTTGAAGAGTAGGCTTTAAGCTGAAATTCTAAGTGATTTCTTCCCTTCAATCTTTTACGATTTTAAACTTTGAGATCTTAATTTCTAGAAATTTATACATTTTTATTTAATTCATTTTTAAGTTTAGCCTTTTCTTTCCTTAAAACAAATGGAACTTGTAAAACAACAAGCCTTAGGCTTGTTGTATTCATTGTTTTCCCTTAAGGAGTCTTTCAATAGTTATATGTACCAATTTGCTGATGGAGAATATCCTAATATTGACATTCCCCTAGTTACAAATTGTTCACTATTGAACACTTTATTTTATCTTCTTTGCTTAGGGTTCTTACACTCTATTACTCTATTTGTGACACAATATAGGTTTTTAGCAGGGTTCTGTAAGATTATTTTACAGACAGTTCCTACGTTTTTATATCTTTTAAATTTGAGTCCTAATGCCTTGCACGCTCTAGTCTATAACCTTGCACCATTATGGGCAAGACCTTGCACTGTCTGTCTGTATGTCTGTCTGTAATGTTGCCTCAAGAAGGCTCAAGCCGTAAGGGATTTGAATGAATTGATTTTTCTATAAATTTAATATTTAAAGTTGATGATCAAGCCAAAAGCTCAATTTGGTTCATCCCTACATTCAATCCCTTACATGCATCTTTGAAAGCATGATGGTTAAAATTAGTGGAGTATGGTCTAAACTCTGTTGAACTGAGAATATAGGCCACTTGAACCAAAATATATTTGTATTTAATTACTTTATTTTTAAAACAGTAGCTAACCTCATACAGCCATACCAAAGAGGTTTATCTGTATAGATTATCTGACTCTAAAATGGGTGGATTAAAATTAGTAAAGAAGCAGCAATTGTTTGAGATCCTTTTATATGATTGGATGGTTATGCTCTGTGCTGACGATAAAATTGATGATGAAAAGAGAGCTTGGTCACTTTAAAGCAATGATTCAAATTACAAATATAAATATTCATTTAAAAAAGAGATTTTAAAATGGGATAATTGGATTGGTCATTTAGAATTTATCTTTTCCAAAATACAGTAATAAAACATTCCAATTGGATGCATCACCTGATCCAAGTGGCTCCATATTGTTTCAGAGTAAACCTTGCTTGCCACAGCTTCATCCCAAAAGAACATCAGTGGAGTAGAAATACTATGATAAAATTATGATTCAATATAATGATTTTCATGAAATTCAGAGGACGTAGATCAATTTTTCAGATGATTCCAATCAAAATGGTACCAAACATGATAGCTCTAACTGCTCTAGATGCTGAGATATATAGTTAAGTGCTGGAATCGGGTTCACGTCATAATCAAAGGCTCAGACTCGATTTGAAATTATCTAAATTTACTTTTAATGTACACTAAAAAAATAAGATCAATGTATCTCAGTGAATACTAAGCCAGTTTTGATGTCCAATAGCTTATTTTAAAGCTGCAGATCAGCTCTACATTGTGAAGGGATTTAAAAAAGCAAATACTAAAATTTTAAAATAATTAGTTTATCTTTACTAAACTTAAAAGCGATACTATACTTATTTAGGTTTAGTTTTTATTTATACTTGGAATATACAATTTTAATTTTAAATTTAAATAAATATAATTGAAACTACATTTTAATAAAGCAACTAAATAAATTTTAATTAAACATGTGATAAGTACTCCAAGCCTAAAAACATATTAAAATATATTTAATTGATTTATTAAATTCAACTTTAATTCTGTCCTTGGACGGGGCAACCACCTAGTTTTAAATAGATATGATTAAAATGATCTTTTAAGAAAGAATTTAAATAAAAATTAAACTTATCATATGATAAGTAATCCCAGTGCAAAAATACAATAAACTATATTGAATTGATATATTATATTTTATATCTGTCCTTGGACAGGATAACCACCTAGTCCTTTGATACAAGTGGCTTAGAGCCAGAAGCTGGCCGAAGCAGCTCTAGCTGGGAAGCAGGATGGAAATGTAGCTGAAATATCAACCTTCATCAGGATCGCTTTAGTAAAGATACTTTTTTAAATCAGTGGTATATAAATTCATAAACGGATCCCGGTTCGTTGGATCGAAACATCTAAATAACAGAGCCTAAGGAGGCTGCTTACTCTACTTCAAGCCAGGATCCTTCTTGGGCCACACCATTCCAAGAGATCGAGATCTCCATATTAGAGATCTGATCAAAAGGACCCCTTCTCGAACTTCCAACCCACACTGCACCAATCAGATCTAGTTTCTCCAAAGAGGATTGTGGAGATCAGGAATCTTAAGCCTGACCTCAACCGTCTTTGTTTTGAGAAATTTAGGCCGAATGTACCTCTCGATCCAGACTAAGTAATATGCAACGCCTTCAACAGGATTCAGCTTAAATTTATGACGTCAATATCTATTATAAATCTGCCAATTTATCTGTAACATATGAATAATTAAGAAAAACACGGATATATGACCAGCTCTATCATGTATAAACCCTTTATCACGCCCGATCCCCAAGGTATGGCCGGATCGATCGAGTGTCTGGGATCGTAAAATATACACATCGTAACTTTAATTTTGTCAGATCTCCCATTGGTTTTTTCACCTTATTGCACATGTAAAGCAATGCTTTGTTGCGAGAGCACCCCCAAACCCAAGAAGAAACGCTAGTTTCCTCTTCTTTAATAACCATGTAAGTTTAGTTTTATAGGTTATACGTTTTTAAATTCATTTCTCGTGCCAAAAGATAAATGCATCAAAACATACTAGTTTAGAACATAATGTATATGCTAATGAATATTTTAATATAGGTATCCTCATGAATCCAGGACAATCTGAAGAAAATAATTGCCTGGTGAATTTCGTCTAACATGGGCTCAGTACAATAGTAGCTGGCGACTGGGTATTATTCCTCGTAGTATACTTTTGTATGCTACGCTCATGGCTGCTTTGTTTCAGCCTAAGTTTAAATTCACAAATACTCTGGTCAGCTGATGAATGGATGAGTGATCAAACTTGTGCTCATTTGGTAACTTATATACACCTTTTTTGGTTTATAGTTGGAACGAAGGCTTTTTCAAGTAAAATTATTCATGTACTATTTAGTACCATTGTCAGGTACTAAGCTATGGCCCCTGTGCTTTGGCCTTGGTCGTTTCTTCAGAGTCATCTATATTGATAAAGTTAGCCCCTTCCGTGAATTAACTCTTGTAAATATTGACGCGGTTAATCTGAACAAGTATTTGAGTTAACCAGCTCGAATTCAGGCCTTGAAACTCCAAGTCTGATAGGTGGTAAGCCATTTTCAATTCTCCCTATATAAATATCTAATTTACGTTTTCAGACTTGCTGCTCCAAGATGGCTTCAAAAGCCTATTTTCGGATTTGAAGTACAAGTTGGATTCGATTAGAACGACTGTCAATTCAAATGCCACATTTAGACAAAGTATTTTATTGAACTTGCAAGCTCAATCTAAATTACAGTTGAGATGTGAAGATTGCTTGGATAATTCCATTTGCCTTCAATTCATGTATGTCAAGAGAAAGGCAAACTCCAGCATACTTAAGTAGTGACTTGTTAAAGATGATTAGCTTTGTAAACAGATTAGGTTATAAAACATCCGATATTCGATTTCAGGTAAAGTACAGGGCATGAGGTTACTGGATCTCAACTCAAATTTTCAACAAGTCATTTCGATCAACAAACACGATAATCGTAAGTTGATTTTATTTTCTAAGCAGTGCATGTTCAACTGGATTCAACACCAAAAATCTTCAACCGTGGTCATAATTATCCTGCAAGTAGCCCAAGACGAAGCTTAACACAGAGCAGTGTGTTCACGCAATCCACATGTGCTGCTGGCCTTTGGAGCATAACTCAAGGATAAGCGTCTTTTATCTGGCATTTTATTTAGACCAAGAGTCACATGCTTCACCTCAGAAACTTTACAAGTAAAGAATTCTGAATTATTTCAAGTTATGACAAATGTGCTTCGTCCCTATAAACTCAGAAATCAACTGTGAGCGACGATAATAACTTTTAATTTCATCAGCCGAATTAATCCTCTCGCTTGAAGCAACAAGGATAGTTCCATTATTGGAATCTATAATATCCTTAAACCTGATTGGTTTACATTCAGATATCAGCCAATCAACTTCCATCAAATGCCGTCATTGCTTGATGTTATAATTACCAAGCAGCAGCAACTAAGAACTTGTAACTTTCAAATATGACTAGCACTTTTGATTGTAACTTATTAATTCATTCGACCAAACTTCAATCCATCTTTATAAGCTCGATCCCTTTAAGCAACAATGGATTTCAGATGAGCATATTTTTATAACAGCTCAGTGCTACTCTAAAATTGGCTAACAAGTGCGTTGACAATGTCTTCTAACAGAGTTTCCCCCTTCATAAGGCTACTATTCGAGTATAAGATTTATATAATAGTTGAACTGATCTTGTATAGTATCATATCTGACGAAATCAATCAAAGCTACATATCTTGGGCTGAAGACGGCCAAAGCTTTATTATTCATAACATTGGTGCATTTCAGGCGAGTATCCTCCTCCCTCACTTCAAGCACCAAAACACGAACTCCTTTTTTTCGCCAGTTAACAGTAGCTATGTTTTAGTACTAATACTAACCCTTCAAAGCTTTATGAGTTTAAACGCACTTCGGATGGAAGAAAAATAAGAGGCAAAGGCCTTGAAGCATACTGTAGCTTTAAACACGAACATTTTGTCCGTGGAAGACCTCAGTTTCTTTGTTACATACGACGCTCAAATGCAAGGCGCTATTACAAGAAAGTCAAGAAGTCTCACGATGATGTTCTTTTTGAAAGATATATCTACTCTTCAGCAATGCCCGATCCAACAAGCAGTCCGCATCCCAAGCTTTCACCTCTGCCAGCCGCCCTGGGTTACTCTGATACGTTCTTTTCAAAACCAACTACTTCCAACTCTGCACTCCAGATACGAACTATCGAATCTCTGTTCGATTCCATTTTCCCTCCTGCTTCGGATGCCTAAGTCGCAATCTTTTTCCTTTTGAAGTAATCAAGTGCCTTCTACATTTAACATTTACTAAAATTGGCTCTAAAGTAGTTATATCTGGTCTGCCAAAGCAAAATATTTATCAATCATGACTTTGATCCTATGTAATAAGCATATCATTAATAAATCAGTACTTCTCACTTACTAACCATAACCGAGTGAAGTTGGTTTTTGTGATAAAGAGTAACTTACATGTTGGTATCGACAAGTCTTATCATTATAGCATATTTCTAAAATCAATCAACTACATTACAGCCTTCTTGCCATTGCCACAAGCTTTCCAATTAATTGTCAGTTTATCAAAACCAAAGTCTACTTCTTCTACCTAATGCATTGGGAAAGAGATGATCAAACATGCCATTAGTTTGGTTCCATCATTTTAGCATATAGCTTCTTAAATTTCAAAACACCCCAATTTTTAAAGCCAACAGACTAAGCTAATTTTTGGCCCAAAATATAAGTTGTCGCTCACTAGGCTTTTCCAAATGGAGTCAGGCCTTGCTTTTTACAAGTGTAAAACATTAAAATGTTAGCTTATTTCTTTGCTGCATAAATTCAAATAATTGAAGTTACCGTGCACAGAGCCTTGGTTTTAATTTATCGTTTAGATCAGTAAGTTGTCTCAAGTGAGCCGATACCCATATCATACATCCAATACTGGTAGAGCCTGGGTTTCAACCCCCAATCTCCCAACAATAATGCTCCTCCTGGGGATCAAACCCAGGAGTGCTGCAAGGCAGGAGTCGATGCAGGTCAACCCATGGGTTTGGCTTGCATTGATTGTAAAAAACCACACTTTTGATAAACAAGAAGCTAGATCAACATGCTCCAGAAGGCTATTGGAGCATAAATTAGCATATATAGGCCTTCTGATTGGTTGTAGTAACCAAACCTTAACCAAAAAATCAAAAATCCAGTTGGAAACCAGAACCCAGGCCAAAACTTTGAATGAAAAGCTCCCAAGCCAAAGATATCTTTCAACTAGATGCAAACCAGCCAAGATGGTGGCCAATGCAACCCCTGAAAAACAAGCAAACATATGAACCCCATAGGACCCTAAAATATGATTTAATTATAATAAGTAACTTTCATCCTAGATCTGGAGACCTATAAAGATAAATATTTCTTGTTGATTCCTGACATCAATGTATCCTAGCTGTCAGGGTGAAGCAGAGAGAAAGCTCATTGTAATAGATCAACTGGGAAATATACACTCAAATTGAGATTACATTACCAGTGAGGAAGAGACAGTGCTTGTTTACTCTTAGATGGTAGCCTTTTGGAGATGAAATATGGCAGAGTGCAACACTAATAAAGAGCTAGAGGGTTAAGGCTGTTAGTTGATTTGCTGTCAGGAAGTCAGCAGCATGAATTGGTTCACACTATAGCTCACAAATTTCAGGACCATTTTGGAAGAGGGTTGCAGATTTTTGGATCTTTTCAGGGGGGAAATGCTGAATCTAACTATCTTGCTACAACAAATCTTATCAGAAGGCATTGGAATAAGTGAAACATTAGGAAATATAGTTTATTGAGTAAAAATACCAACCTAATGTTGCAACCAAGATTTCATTCTCATCCACCAATATATCTCACAATACACAGGGGGCGCTTGATGAGTTTTCCCATGACGTGTCTAATGACATGGATCAATCTGATGGCAATATCAAACTGTGGGCACTTTCTCCTAATTAGGAGCGCTATCAATTTGACCTGCTGATCCCCACACAAGTTATTCCTTGGCTTTGAACCTTACATAGAACATCCCACTATGCCACCCCCTTGTGGCCTTGTGACTTCTTGATATAGTATATTAATTACACTATTCTCCAATAAATTCCATCTCATTCTATTAATTCTTGTCCTTTCTATTAGACTGTTGTCTTTCCCAATCAAATACTGAACTATCATTGATTCAGTTGCAACACTGCTGGGGTAGTTTTCTGGGGGATCATGATACCTAAAGCTTTTGAATACATCTTACTAAGGTGGCCTCCTTGTACTTTGTATTTATCAATCTACCAACATCACCAATGATGGCTCTATAAGCTTTTACCTCTTCTCTCAAGAGTTTTGGTTGAAGCTCAGGCAGTGAATTGTTGAACCATTGAGAATGAGGCAGCCGCGCCCTGCTCAGACTCAATTTTCTGGGGGACAGTCTACCTACAATAGGTTGTAATGTTCAAATATTTGATTGCCGTGGGCGGTTGCTTTTGAACAGGCCATTTCTCTGGGTGGTGCTGCTTAGGCCTTCCATGCCCAGAAAGACAGCTATGCCTTGGCACCAGCTTTAATAAAAGTATATCTATCTTACTGATGCATAGCTATTTAAAGCCTATTGCTGATTAGTGTTGTTGTAACTGTGTTGTTTTAGCAGAGTTACACAGGGAAAAATATTTAGAAGATAGATAAGAATCTTTATTGTGAGATAGTGATTATATAGCTATTGTGAATCAATGGGTAGCAGGAACATGATTGGTGATCACATGGCTGGATGGAAGAGGGGGTGGCTTGATCCTGCTAATGAGTCAAGCGCCAAATCAAGGTATCCACCGTGAAGGATCATCATCTGTTCATGTTGATGGATTTGGTAATCCGAGTTGACTTCCTAGTCTGGCTCCGAGTGACCGGGTGATTGGATTGAGGGTCACAAACCCGCTTGGTTGAAACCTTGCTGGCGGGTTGAGCCTGCGGTTTTGACACCCCCCGGCTGAAAGTTGGCCTCCTCTGGAGGCAGGTTGTCAGGGAGGTCGTCAGGAGCCCGGGCGCCATACTGAACCAGTTGTTGTTCGGTGGCGGGCAGGGTGGTTTCACGTTGTTTCTGTCTCGCTTTGCAGGGTCATAGGCGGTCGTGGTGTAAGGTCTTGTCTTGCTTGCGTTTCCCAAGCCCTTGCACGAGGTAAGTTTTATTGTCGTTTACCTTTAGAATGATTGCTGGCCCTACTTTTTTGGGTTGTAGTTTGCTTTTGTCAAAATTCATGACCCATACTTTGTCCCCAACTTCATGTCTTTGACGGATGGGAATGAAGGTCTTTTGTAAGTGTTCTTTTTCTTTGGCTGCTTGTTCGCTGTTGGCCTCTATTACTTGAGGATCTGAGCAAGGGGGACTTGACTTGAAATTTCCAGTTTGGGTCCTGTCAATGCTTGAATGATATTTGGCTGTGTGCCGTATACCAGTTCAAACAGGCTTCCCCCAGTGAATCTGTTCACTTGGGTTTGGCACACAAGTAATGCAGTCAGTAGCTGCTTATACCAGTCTTCAGGTCTCCCGGCAGTGAGTTTGGCTAGGGCTTGCACAAGGCTACCATTAAGCTGCTCTACGCGTCTATTGGCCTGTGGATGGTATGATGTTGTGACAGTGTGTTTGACCCCATTTTTGGCAAGGTAAATGTTGGTATTTTTGGAGGTCAATTCTTTGCCCCCATTGGTTATCAGGAGTTCTGGCTTTCCAAACCTGCTGATTATTTCCTTGCCAATGAATTGTCAGATGTTGTTACCGGTGTGTGATTCCATTGCTTGGGCTACTGGCCACCTTGTCGCAAAATCAATGGCTGTGATGATGTATTTTTTGTCATTGTGCTTTCCTGGCATGGGGCCCACAATGTCAAGAGTCAATACCTTGAACGGTAGTTGGGTTTGAATGGGGAGTACAGACTTAGGCGGGGTTTTGCTTTTGGCAAACTTTTCGCAGACCTCGCACTGTTCTAACACTTTCTGGACATTGCGGTATAGGGTTGGCCACCAGGCTTTATGTTTTAGGAATTTGTATAGATTTTGGCTCTTAGTATGTACAAGATCTCTGTGGTAGCAAAGAATGGTATCAACTCGTTGATGTGTGGGAATGTAGGGAATGGTTGTGTCATCCAACATTTTTCTGTGAAGAGTCCTGTATACATCAGCGAAGAGGTGCTCATTCTTGATGACTGTTTCTTTGATGATATTGGTTGTGCCTGCAGGGAACCCTTCATCTTTTGTACGGAGCACTAGGAGAGGCCAGTCTGGGTTGAGCCCATTCTCTCCCCTAGAAGCGCAGACATACAGGCGGAACAGGGCGTCTGCCATGGCAAGTTTGGCCCCAGGCTTATATTGGATGAGCATATTACACCTTTCTAAGATTTCCATCCACCGCGCTTGGCAACATGACAGGTTTGCTTGTGTCTTGAAATAGATGAGCAACTTATGATTGGTTAGTGCTGTGAATTCTTCCTGCCGTTCCAGGTAACAGCGCCATTTGACTAGGCAGTGTACAATGGCCAACAGTTCTTTGTCGTGGATTGGGTATTGACACTTGCCATCTGTCAGTTTGCGCAACTCGTAGGCCACAGGCAGGAAATCACCATCACTATTCTTGATTCGTAGTACTCCCCTAATGGATGCATCTGAAGCGTTGGTTTCCATCTGATATTCTACGTCTTGTTTGGGGTATTGTAAGATGGGTGCTGTTGTGAGCTTTTCCTTGAGACATCTAAAACAGAGGTCGCGTTGGGGGGTCCATACAAACTTGTACTTGGCGCCTGTTATGGCGGACAAGGGGGCAGTCAAGACACCACAGTTGGGTATGAAGCATTGTACATAGGCCACCATTCCCAAGAAGATGCAGAGTTCTGATTTGTCCTTGGGAGGTGGCATTTTGTAGATGGCTTGTATCTTCTGACTGTCAGGTTTGATGCCATCTTTTGAGACTATGTGTCCCAAAAAGGGTAGTTGCTCTCAGAAGAACTGGCATTTGGAGGGCTTGGCTAACAGTTTGTGTTGTGCCAGGGTTGCAAAGAATTCCTCCAGGTCTTTGTGGTGCTGTTTCACCAAGGGGCTGTAGACAATGATATCATACAGGTACACGAGGGTGTGTTTGCCTATGTGTGGCGCAAACACTTCGTTCATGAAGGTTACAAAGGTGAACGGGGCATTGGTCATGCCAAAGTTGAGTACCACACATTTGTAGGAACCATACTTAGTGCGGAAGGCTGTCTTGGGGATGTCTTCCTCCTTGATGTGAATCTGGTTGTAGCCTGCGGTTAGATCAATCTTGGAGAAGACAGAGGCTCCTCCCAAGGCGTCAAAGAGATTGTCAATCAGTGGTAATGGGTAGCAATTCTTAATGGTGACTTTGTTCAAGGTGCAGTAGTCCGTGACCAGGCGTAAGATACCGTCCTTTTTAGCCACAAAGAATACAGTGGCCCCAAAGGGAGACTGTGAGGGGCAGATAAGTCCTTTTTCCAGTGCCTCCTTGAGATAGGCGCACAGGGCGTTGTCCTTGTTTGGGATCAGCCTGTAAATGGGGTGTGACTTGGGTACAGCCCCCTTGAGTTGGATAGAGTGTTGGATGTGTTTCTCAGGGGGTAGCCCAGGTAACACCTCCTTGAAGATTTCTGAGTGTCAGGCCACAATGTTGCAATCTTGAGGCGTGAAGGTGTCCTGGTGATCCTTGAAGTGTATGATTTTGTACTGGCAGGAGTCCCAGTCAATTGCTTTCAGGTTTTCCTTCTTGTCCAAGGTCTCCGTGATGCGTACAAAGACGTGGTCTCGTAGGAGTTGGTCTACAGAGTCTGGGTAGATTTGGTGGTTGACACCTTCACACTTGATGGTCAGCACTGAGGTCACCCAATCCATGTGAGAGTTGTTTCTCCATAACCAGTCTAGTCCCAGTACAATGTCAAACTTAGGGAAGTCAATGAAGGGACCTTGGATAGTGGAGTGAAGGTTCTCAAGCATGACAGAGAAGGGAGCAATTTCTTTTGTTACGGCAATGTGATGTTCATCAGCCAGGACCACGTTTTTAATCTGCAAAGGATTAGTGACCAGCTTGAATTTATTCACAAAGCTGCTGTTGACTAAAGTTTGATCTGCACCTGAGTTCAAGAGTGCTGAGCCTGTGTAACTGCAAAAGTGGAAAGGGTAAGACATCAATTTATTGGGATGTCTGGCGATGGTGTATAGTACCGGGTCTTCCGAGGGTACTTGGATCATTGGGCATTGGTCCACGTCCTCGGGTCGGTATTCATTGTTGGGTGAGTCAGGAGTTGCATGGGGAGAGCTTGGCTTGCTTAGTGCTCTCCTTGGGCTTTTCCCTCATCTTGGTTGCCTTGGGTGGCGGTGACACAGAAATGGGTACTATTTGATTGGCTGTTATTCCCATTCCCATTTCCATTCAAGCTCGTGGGCTTGTGGTTGTTATTGTTACTGTTGCCTCCAGGAGGTGGTCAAGAGGAGCACCTGCTTGAATGTGAGTCCTTGGGTCACGGTAAGTTCCATAATGCTGGGTATTGTCCGTCCAAGTAAGAAGGCACGGAAGGCCGGGAAACCTGTATCAAAATTGACCAATTTAACGGATTTAAACCAAACGGTTGATCAAAAATGGGTCACGGCTGCTCCAGTATGCCAGCTGAAACCAGCTCCCCCTTGTAAACTGACGTTGATAAATTGACATAATATGAGGGTCACCCAATATAAGCTCATTAATCAGCATGGTTGTCAGAAACTGGTCATGCAAGGGTTCTTTGCAACCTGGACTAGATACTTACTTGAAGATGCCAAAGGAATAGGAGATCAAGACTCAGGTGGTATTGCTTAGTTGATTTTTCTGATATATATTGAATAATTTTCCCTGTTTCAACTCTAAGAGTTGAGTTCTTCTAAATTTACTCAATAAAAATCAATTATCCCAAGTTCTAATTTTAAATTTTAAAAATGCATCCTGTGCTCGGGTGTTGCGGTATATCCTGTACAATCTGATTCTGAACAGAATCATTTCAGGAAGATGAGGCCCAGCATCTGGAACTTTGTTGTTGGCACTGTAAAATGTTAATTTCATGCCAGCCAATTTTATAGCTCCTCCCCCCATTCTGGAAAATGAAAATTGTGTCACTTCTCAATGCCCAGAATTCTACACTGAAGATGCATTGATGCTTTCCCAGGTCATTTATCTTGGTTTACTCTGGTTAGGATTGATTGTTCTACTTAATCCTGAAGTTTCAATTGGAAATTTCACAAAAAGATATTTAAAGCCGCGTTGGTGGTTAATCATCAATTCTATGTGGATTTGGGTGGTAATTCCCCATCATTTAGAAACAGCTTCATATTATCCAGTGATTTCCGTCACATTACTCAACTCTTCTACGTCTGAATTTTTGGAAGCAGTTCATCATGAATTCATGTTTCTTTTCTCCTGCTCTGTTGAGATATCTGCATTTACCATGCTTATTTGCATCAGTTCATTTCTGAGTTTTCAGTTTGGACTTTTCTTTAATTTTTGGTTTCCATCTCCGGTTGCAGTTGTAGAAACTGGATCCTCTGTTTCCTATTTCTGTTGCGTCATGTCATTTTGGCGTCCGGATTATTTTCCTGCCCCACCCACTGATGAAATTTTGTGTTAATTTTTGTCAGCATTATCATTTTATTCTGGCTCTAGCCTTAGTCACAAATCCCAAGTTTACCATGTGATGACAAAGGTTTCCAAAGATGCTCAAGAATGGTTGTTATCCGCGGTGGAGCACAATCCACGTGTTTTAACTGAGAGTGCATCTCTATACCCTTTGTTAAAAAATTTGTGTGTATCTATTGAGGAGCTCAAAGTATATTGTAAGCTGTACGCCTTCTGTCAGGGTACAGCTCTGCTTTTGGTATTCCTTCCTCAGTTTCTTACCTATTGCCATACAATTGATGTTCCTGAGGTGAACAAACTCTCAGCGTTGTGGTTAGCAGTTGACCAGACTGCCCAGGATTTGGCGGTTTGGGATTCCCCGTTAACCACAACTGAGGCCCTGGTAAGCCAAATTCTTTCTCTGGTCTCAAATCTGTCTACTTCCAAACAAGGTGCATTGGTAATTGAGGATTAACCTGCTGCGCGCTCTTGGTTTTCTGGTCCTTGCTCCTTGGTAGTTTCTTCCAACCAAAGCCAAGATTGTTCTCCCCCTAGCTTGTCTCAACTACAATTGGCGGTGGTGAACAGACTCAGTGATGTAAAGGAGGCCCCCGTAGTGTCCGTTCCTGATAGTTCCTTGACAATGCTTCAGCATGTTGTACCTGCAAAATCTTCCGTTATTACGTCCAAAGAGTTGCCCCTTGTTCCCATTGATTGTGATAACCCCGTTCTTCTAGCTGCTGTCTAAGAAATGATTGAGCGTTGCTTCCAGGAGCATCCTGCTTCCTTAGCTGCCATCCGTACTGCCAATGAAAAACAAGACCCTGCCAAGAATGCTACCTTTGCTGCAAATAAACCCACTTCTGGTTACTTCTTGTTTCATGGTAGTATTGATAATGATCAGACTATCTATCAGCCAGCCATCTTGTTAGATACAAGTGCTTCCAAAAAATTTTATGAGCGTGGAGACTGCTGACTTGCTACAACTCAAGTACCATCCATAAATGCTTGTTAGGGGTGGAAATTGTCAAATGTTTTCCTCTTTCCAGCTGAAGAAGCCAGTTACTTTTGTAGTAGCAGGCCAGTCTTTTACCGCAAGGTTTTCTGTCTGCCCTACCCTTATGTATCCTATCATTTTGGGAGTGAGTTGGTGGAGAGATCATAATGTATCAACCTTACTGGAGAAAAATGAGCTACAGGTGGAACACTCCTCGGGTATAACTATTTGTATTCCGCTGTTGGATATGTCTGAATCTGAGCAATCATCACAGACCATACAATTGTTTTCTGTCCCTGTCCCCGTAAGTTTGGATTTACTGGCATGTTTGCAACCCTGGTCCACAGCATTTGACGCCACCAGAGGCAAAGTTCTTCCCAAGCACACTCAGTTTGACTTTGACTTTAAGGTCACTGTTGATCTAACCAGAATTGTGTCTCCTATTTACCCTTTAACCTTGAAGGAAGATGCATGTTTGGAAGAGTGGACTCATGACATGTTGACAAAAGGCTACATTTTTAAGAAGGCTTTGTTGATCTGCTCTCAGTTATTGTTTGTTCAGAAGTCTGATGGGTCCCTTTGTCCTTGTGTTGACTACAGGAATTTGAATAACATTACGATTCTGGATCCTTATCCTTTACCTCTCAAAGCACAGATCTCTAGATGTGTTGAGAAGGCCAAGGTATTCTCAAAACTTGATCTGTTGAATGCTTTTAATCAAATCAGGATTGCAGAAGGAATGTAATGGTTAACAGCATTCAGAACCAAGAAGGGTATCTTCCAGTTCCACGTAATGCCTTTTGGATTGAAGAATGCCCCAGCTTACTTTCAGGGGTTAATTGATTAAGTCCTAGGAGATCTCCTAGGTGTTTGTGACATTGCACATATGGATGTCATCTTGGTGTTTTCTCCAGATGAGGAGTTCCTTAAGGCCCACTTGTTGGAAGTTGTAGAGTGCATTCTCCAAGCAAACTTGATCATCAAAAGGAGTAAGTATGAATTCTTTAAACGTAAGGTTACCTTTCTGGGTAATATTATCTTTGAGGATGGCCACACCATTGCCCCTGACAAGGAAGCTGCAGTTCAAGAGTATGCTACGCCTGTGACGGTATCCCAACTTTGTAGTTTCCTGGATACATGTACGTTCTTGAAGAAATTCACCCCCACTTGTCTGAAGTGGCCGCCCCTTTGTATTTGGCTAGTGGAAAGACAACTTTAGTCTGGACGCCTGAGTGTGCAAGTGCCTTCTCAGCAGTCAAGGCTCTTTTGTTGTCCTCCCCAGTGTTAAGGCATGTGGATCCTGAGCTTCCTTTCATTGTTTCCACTGATGCATCTAAATACACTGTGGCTGGTGTGCTGTTGCAAACAGCTAGTGATGGGATTGAGAGACCTGTAGGGTATTTCTCCCGGAAGATGGAGGCTCGAGAACACAACTACATGATTTACAACAAGGAATTGTTAGCTGTAGTGGAATTGTTAAAGCATTGGCACCACCATCTCATGTTGGCACGTCATCCATTTGTAGTAAGAACTGACCACAAAGCTCTTCTATATTATTGACAACCCAGGGTTTTGTTGGGTCGCCAATCCAGATGGCATGGTGATCTGACAAGATACAAGTTCCGCTACAAGTTTATTAAGGGATCTGACAATCAATTGGCCAATGCTCTAAGCAGGAATCCCTCACATCTCCCAGATGCTAGTATGGACGCCAAGTTTAACACACATACTATGATTCCAGACAAAGCTGTGATGCCTTTTGTATTACCTCCACCGGCTACGTTGGTCACCATGTCCTTAGCTGAGGGCGCAGACCTGGACTTGTATTCCAAGCTTAAGTTTCTGCAACCTTTGTCCAAAGGTCATGATAGGTTATTGGAGCTAGCATGTGCACACCCAGTAGGTCAGCCTCAGAGTTATCATAAGATTGGTCCAGTCCTATATCATCAAGGTTGCTTGTGGGTCCCTGAAGACACTTTTTGGGATGAAATCATGGAGGCTAATCATAACTGTTCAACAGCTGGTCATCCAGGGAAAAACAAAACAGTGGAACTTATTTTCCGCCAGTTTTCCTGGAAAGGTTTGACTGTGCAGGTAGCCGCTTTTGTTTGAGATTGCCTGATATGTGTTTGATCCAAGGCCAGCTGGAATAAGACTACTGGTTCCACTTCAGCCTGCTGCGGGCCCTTGGATGTCTGTGTCGGTGGATTTCATTGGCAAGCTTCCCAATTCCAATGGGTTTAACACAATCATGGTAGTAGTTGATTGTTTCACAAAGATGGCACACTTTGTACCTTGCTCAACCACAATTACTTCAGTGGAAACCGCTAGGTTATTTGTGAACAGAATCTTCTCTCTACATGGCATCCCAATGGAGATTGTAAGTGACTGTGGTCCTCAATTTATTGCTCAGTTCTGGGAAGCTTTTACTTGAATCCTTGGTATCAAATTGTGCCGCTCTACTGCTTTCCACCCCCAGTCTAATGGACAAAAGGAGAGGGTAAACCAAAGTTTGGAGGTCTACCTACGTTGCTACACTAATGAGCAACAAGATGACTGATGTGATAATTTACCTATGGCAGAGTTCACATATAATAACGCCCCACACACATCAACTCAAGTATTGCCATTTTATGCCAATGTGGGTTACAATCCTTCTTCCAACATGGGTCCTTGTTTGGTTAGCAACGTGGAAGCTGCAACTGATCAAGCCGCTGAATTGAAGCAGGTCCATTAGGAGCTCCAAGTTACTCTTGCCGCCACCGTGACAACTTACAAGGAATACACAGATTGCAAGCGCCAGGAAGGTCCAACTTACAGGCCAGGTGATCTAGTCATGGTTGATGTTTGCAATATGAAACTGAAGGTTCCCTGTCATAAGTTAGGGCCTAAATGAGTTAGCCCCTTCAAAGTTGAACATCAAATTGGTACCTCCGCCTATTGGCTGGATTTACCTCCTGCTTTCAAGATTTTCCACACCTTCCATGAATGTATCCTTACTCCCTTCAAAGGAACAGAGACTCCTTCTTCCCAACCCATTCTTGTGGAAGGAGAACCTGAGTATGAGTTAAATTATATTCTAGCTTCCCGCAGGAATTGTCACTGTTTGGAATATTTGGTATCTTGGAAAGGTTATCCTGATTCTGAAAACTCCTGGGTTCCCCACTACAATTGTTCCAATTCCCCAGATCTGATTCATGAGTTCTACAAGCGCAATCCCACTGCTATTGGACACCCTGAACTTACCCTTGCCGCAATGAAACTCCCACCTGCCCATAAGAATCTCTCCTTATCCCATCTCCCAGATGGTGGTATTGTGCCCAGGGCTAAAGTGGAGGGTAATGTCACGGTAAGTTCCATAATGCCGGGTATTGTCCGTCCAAGTAAGAAGGCACGGAAGGCCGGGAAACCTGTATCAAAATTGACCAATTTAACGGATTTAAACCAAACGGTTGATCAAAAATGGGTCACAGCTGCTCCAGTATGCCAGCTGAAACCAGCTCCCCCTTGTAAACTGACGTTGATAAATCAACGTAATATGAGGGTCACCCAATATAAGCTCATTAATCAGCATGGTTGTCAGAAACTGGTCACACAAGGGTTCTTTGCAACCTGGACTAGATACTTACTTGAAGATGCCAAAGGAATAGGAGATCAAGACTCAGGTGGTATTGCTTAGTCAAATTTTCTGATATATATTGAATAATTTTCCCTGTTTCAACTCTAAGAGTTGAGTTCTTCTAAATTTACTCAATAAAAATCAATTATCCCAAGTTCTAATTTTAAATTTTAAAAATGCATCCTGTGCTCGGGTGTTGCGGTATATCCTGTACAATCTGATTCTGAACAGAATCATTTCAGGAAGATGAGGCCCAGCATCTGGAACTTTGTTGTTGGCGCTGTAAAATGTTAATTTCATGCCAGCCAATTTTATAGCTCCTCCCCCCATTCTGGAAAATGAAAATTGTGTCACTTCTCAATGCCCAGAATTCTACACTGAAGATGCATTGATGCTTTCCCAGGTCATTTATCTTGGTTTACTCTGGTTAGGATTGATTTTTCTACTTAATCCTGAAGTTTCAATTGGAAATTTCACAAAAAGATATTTAAAGCCGCGTTGGTGGTTAATCATCAATTCTATGTGGATTTGGGTGGTAATTCCCCATCATTTAGAAACGGTTTCATATTATCCAGTGATTTCTGTCACACCTTGGGTATTTCTTGTTTTCCAGTCTGTGCCTTGTGTAGAGCGTTGGACGTTTGTTCTGCTTTTTCCGCTTCATGGTACAGGCTTTGCAGGTTGGTAACCTGGTCCAGGTTCACATGTCTCATCACGTGCGACTTGAGAGCATTGTAGTACATGAGGTGTGTGGCTGGGGTTTCAAAGGCCATATTGGATGGGGCACAGAGACGGAGTTCCTTGTAGGCGTGGGTAAGTTCCTTCACGGGGCCTGTCTGGGTTAGGTTCTTTACTTGGCGTATGATCATGAGTGCCGTATCCTTAAGCACAAATCTCGCCAAGAAGTCCTGTTTGAAGGTGTCCCAGTTCTTGTCAGTGTGCTCTTTGTGCCACTTGTCACACCAGGTGCCAGCGTCATGGGTCAGACAAATGGAAATCTCTGCAATCCAAAATTGTGGTGGGCATTCCATCTGAGCCAGCTTGCTTTGGGCGGACTGGATTCATGTGGCAGCATTGTCGTTGTTGGCCCCTGGAAAGGGCTCCAAGGCAGCGCTGCAAAGTCTTTGTGCAACATAGGCGGGCATGGTGGGTTTGTCAGCTGGTTGTGGCACCAAGGAGGGTGCCTGAAAGAACCCTTGGGCAGACAGGGCGTTGAAGGCGGGTAGCGGGATCACTGTGTTTTGGTAGAGGTCAAAGACATCAGGTATCTTGGTACCAGGAGTATACGGCGTCCAGTTGGGCAGGAGGCCAGACATAATTCTGTTGAAGATTTGTTGGCTGCAGCGTGTGCAGGCAACAGGCGGAATTTTTCAAGATAAGTTAGGATGGAGAGCCTACCTGTGCTACCAATGTCGTAAATGTGCTGTTTTAGCAGAGTTACATGGGAAAAAATATTTAGAAGATAGATAATAATCTTTATTGTGAGATAGTGATTATATAGCTATTATGAATCAATGGATAGCAGGAACATGATTGGTGATCACACGGCTGGATGGAAGAGGGGGTGGCTTGATCCTGCTAATGAGTCAAGCACCAAATCAAGGTA
This sequence comes from Entomophthora muscae, assembly GCA_014839935.2. Classification (NCBI taxonomy): domain Eukaryota; kingdom Fungi; phylum Entomophthoromycota; class Entomophthoromycetes; order Entomophthorales; family Entomophthoraceae; genus Entomophthora; species Entomophthora muscae. The sequence continues at coordinate 60,831 of QTSX02006435.1, read as the reverse complement.
TTCACCGTGAAGGATCATCATCTGTTCATGTTGATGGATTTGGTAATCCGAGTTGACTTCCTAGTCTGGCTTCAAGTGACCGGGTAATCGGATTGCGGGTCATAAACCCGCTTGGTTGGAACCTTGCTGGCGGGTCAAGCCTGCGGTTTTGACAGTGTTTATATTACTTTGTTTGTTACAACCAAATTCAGTCTACATTGGTCAACCTGTACACATCCTTACTTTATTATCACTCATGCTACTGTGAATTCATAACCTAAATGCCAGGGAACCAGTATTGGGCGGCTGTCCTGTTGTTTTCAGGGGTAACTCAGGCTGGGTTTTCTGCGGGGAAAGCCCACCACAAGAGAGGAGCTAACTTTAGAAGTTAGGAGACAGACTTTCCCACCGAGGACCACAGGCCAGCAGCCGGGATTATAGTGTCAATCACCCCTGTGAGAGTGATGTACACAATACCAAACAGCTTGCCAGTGTGGTCAATTGGGAGGCTGGGTGAGGAGGCGGGCATAGACTTGGGGGTCACAGACAGTTCCATGTGGAGCTTGTAAGAGGGAAGATAGTTGAACTTTCCTCTAAACAATTTGGGTGTTGATAATATTCACAGGCCTTGACGGTTGTATCTAACTGTAGATTGTATGCAGGCCAAAGGATCTAGTTCAGGGATTTTTTGGGGGTGTAATCCTTATCCTCAGGTTTCAGAGGGTATTCTGTGACCTGAACAGGGCCAAAGGGAACACCTGGAGGACAGGAATCTGTGAGTGGAGGGACAGGAGGGCTGGGAGATCTTTTACTGATTTGATAGATGGCAAATACAAATAAGGCAGTAGCTGTGTAAACCAAAATAACATAACCTTTTGTCAAGGGTCTGAATGTACGAGTATTCTGGCTACCAACACCACAATTAACATCCAGTCATTGCCTGATTTGGTGCATTTCCAATATACCATTTGACATACCAGAAATGGCAACAAACCAATATCACATGACTGTCCAGGTATCCAGTGACTTGAACCCATCCTGCACATGACCAGCCGCTGGGTTTGATCTAACCAAAATCCCCGCCACAGCTAAAGCTATATAAGTCTAAAGAATTATTCAATAAAATATACTTCTTCTTTTCTTAATTCCATATTTGAAGCTTCCCCAAAAGGCGCTCCTTATCACTTTATTCAAAAACAGCAATAAGGTTTGAGCACAGAATCTATAGGCATATATAGCATCCCATCTCCAAACTTAGTATTTTCTATAAGGGCTTCATCAAAAAATTGGGGAAAATGCAGGCAGGTGGCCAGGTGGCCCGGGTACAGGAGCAGCAAAATGGCACCTGGGCTGGGTGTTCTCTCATTGATTGGAATGTCCAAATTGGTCACTTGATTTTCTTGATTTTTGGCTGTGGTCACGGGGTTGAACCTAAAGCCTGTGTTTTCCTTTGGCAACTGAATTTGATTGGTTACCCAAGAGAACTTCAAGTTCATGAAGTTCATAGAGGAACTTTATCTGCCTTAATTAGGCAATTTGAGAAGCTCCTCATTGGGCACCACCATGGTCAAGCCTGCACTGATATTCTGACTTTGGGACTTAGCAGGAGCTTCAGCTTGCAGAGACTCAGTCCCAAGAAAACGCAGGTGATCCCTTGGTCCATAGGGCCGGCGGCCCGCAGGAATTCAGGGTCAGGGTTTGAATCCCACTCTTGGGCCTGGGTTTCCAGGGGAAATAATTGTCAATCCTGACACTAAACGTAAAAATGCGGGATTGTCAAATCCTTGATCCAAATTTTGAATCACTTTTGCGGGACAGCCTTTTTTTAATTAAATTGATTTTTTTGTATATTTTTTTGAATTTTCAAAAATTTAGGAACTCATGGACACTTTGAAAATTTCAAGTCAAACTGCATATTTCCAATGGACAAAATGAATTAACTGGAATCAGATTTGAAGTGTTCAAATCCATCAATCTTTTTATTAAGTTTACTATGTTTTTTGGAATTACGGGTTTGTCAAATCCAAGAATCAAATTTCATATCACTTTTGAATGCCACTAGTAAACTTAAATATTAATTGCAGGAAATGGAATCAAAATTTAATGTATAGTAAGCACACACAGGAAACACCAACCCAAATCAAGAAGCTCCACCTCAACTAAAATCAAATGAAAAATTCAATCTTGATAACCATGTTTAGACATAAAAAGTGATTAAACTCTAAAATTATCTAAACCAGGAAAGTATACAATATTATAAACTTCAAATCACAGATATAGAAATTCTGTTACTATTCAAGGCTAAATCAAGAGAAAACAACTACTCACAAATAAACCAATAAATCCAAATAAATACATATTAAATCTAATATATATATTTTATTTTATGGACCAACAATTGCATTCCCAACCAGCTCCTGCACCAGCCCGTGGGGCAGCCCGTTCATAAGGGTGTCCCAGAGGGTCCAAGAATAGACCCAGAACCCAACTCAAGGGGAGTAATGCCAACACACAGGCCTCCCAATGTTGTGCCTTGCCCCAAAGAGCAGGCTTCAAAACAACTTTAAATTTGAAGTTCAAATTAATATTTGAATTGGATTTTATTAGTTTTTTAAATCAAATCTTACCTTGATTTTTCTTGCTTTTGGTCTGCTTTTGCTTTTGCGCTGGATTTACTTTCACTTTTGCTCCTGTGTTTGATTGGTTCTATTCATTTTCTTTTTAAATTCTATTTTAAAATAGGGGTTCTTTCTTTATTTTTATCTTGATTACACAACCACTGTTTTTCTCTGTTATGCAGATCTCCAGCTTGTAACCAGCAGCTTCCTCACCACCATGTGTTTCCCCCTGGTTTATCAAACCTAGCTGCCAAGAAACTTTCTCCTTTCCACTGAAGATCTTTCCCATGGCTTGGCTTTCTATATCATATAAATAAAGACACCTGAAAATTAAGCTCTTAAGCTGAAATTCTAAGTGGTTTTCCCCAATCACTTTTCACAGGTTTTTACTTCAATTTTTATATTTTTATTCTCAAATTCTAACTTCAAAATTTGCCTAGGTTATCATCTTTAAAATTAAAAGAAGCTTAGTTTTAGAGTAGGTACCTTTTTAGTTCTTGACTTGCCTCCTGGGCTCAAACAGTTAGCATAATTAGAATGGAGATAGTTAGACAACAAGCATTTAGCTTGTTATCACCATTTTTTACTTTAGGGATAATTTGACTAGTTTTATGTTGAGATATTCCAACAGGGAATATCTTGACGTAGATATAACTTTGGCTACAAACAAATCCTAATTTAACACTTTATTTTATATAGTTTGCTTAGGATTAGTTAACTCTATGACACCTTTTGTGTCTAATCATAAGTTTTTGGCAGGTATTTTAAAGGTTCTTCTACAAACTGTGCCTAATTTTTTTATATCTTTTAAACTTAAATCCAAACACTTTACATGGTATAGTTTATAATCTTGTGCCTTATTGGGCAAGACCTTACACCCAAGGTGTCAGCGCCAGCCAGCCACCTTCCGCATCTCAAGCCAGGAACAGTAGCCTGAATCCCAGACAGAAGTCACTCTCAAGGCCAACCACCAAAGTCCACTATACCAGGGTCACTGGGTGCACTGAGATTACTTACACCTCCACTGTGTACCCAGTCTTCACCTGGTCTAACACTCTTGATCCAAGAGTTGCCACTTCCTGCCTTTGCATTTTTGATACCTCCTATGAGCCATTGGCAGCCACTGTTGAGCCATCTGCGCCTGTGATCTATTCCATCATTGACGGCGCCAGCGCAAGCAAGTGTGATCCCACCTTCTACATGAAGGTCCCCATCCCCTGTGTCAAGCCTGCTAGCCAGGATGCCACAGTACCTGCCAAGGGCCAGTGTTGGTTGACAGATAGTGAGTGTGGAGCTCTCCTCAACTTCTTAAACGGGGGAATGGCAGTTTGGGATATTGCATCCTGATTTGGTGTCACGGCCAGATATATTGGTGACATCAACTAAAAGCATGGCAACACTGGGCAAATTGCTGAATACACCAAAGCTAAGCAACAGCCCAACCTAATTCAACCCATTAATTTTAAGGCAATCAAGAAGTGGGTAACCAAGGATTGCTACCTGGACACACTTGCTGTTCAATCAATGTTGGCCACAGAGTTTGGGCTTTTGGTTTCAAAAACCATTGTCTACAAGACCATGGTTGATTTGGGTTTCTCTTTCAGGGATCCAGATGGTGGGGGGTTCCTGAGAACTTGTGGGCGGATGGCCTGCAGGCCCAGCAGGGAGGGCTCATCACAGTATTGGGGCTAACTTTACAATATAAGATAACAGTTAGCCCGGGATTGTCCAAGGTCTTCTTGCAGGCACCATAGAATCAATCAAGCCAGTAAGAGTGATATACTTCACTCCAAATATCTGGGTAGAATTGGATTCATTGGCAGCAACAGATTCTTGCAGGCAGTTGGGCCGCAGAGTGTGGGGTGATGTCATTGGAACCAAATATGCGGGCAGGTAGTTGTACTTGTTGCAGAATAGCAGAGGGGGCCGGGTAATATTGGTACCCTCTCTGTACAGGGTCTCTGTCTCTCTAGTTCTAGCCTCAGGTCATAGATTAGGATTTCCTCTAGGGTAAACTTCAAATACACAAGGTTGGGCAGGTACTTGGTGAAATGTGCTGGGCCAAAGGGAGCTCATGGTGGACAATAAAGGTCAGGCAGCTGGTCTGTGGTTTCTTGGGGTGGATGGGTGCAAGGTAAAGAACTGCAGGAAGTAGACTGTAGATGAAATAGAACTAATATCAAATATGTAATAACCTGGTTGAACCAAAGGTTCATATCACTTTATTGCAAGAATGGCAATGGGCATCTTCCTGGCAGTCCAGGGTATAAGTATGTCCATCTGTCATGGTAAACTTTTAAAAATTTCTTTGGCCCAGTTGTTACCGTTTACCAGGTTTTTCCAGTCCTTGGTGGCATCCATTGCGGGAGTTGTTTCATTGGCTGGTTCAAACTGAGAATACTCAAATTTTCTTGTCAGGTCGTGGGTTTGGTCATCTCTGGGCGGCCCATGTTCTATAGGAAGTTTCTTTGTTTCCCCTACCATGGTGGCCTGAGTTATTTTGGGTTCTATGGCTAGGCCCACCCACTGATTGGTTAAGTTAACAGGAACCTTCAACATGGGGAGCGTCAATGTAGGTGATTTTGACTCATCAAGCCTTAGAGGATTTCCCAAAGCCAGATCCTGCTCTGGTTCAAGCCTGAAAATCTGCGGGGGGGCTAGGCAGCTGGTCTTACAGGCCGGCGGCCCGCAGGGTGTCAGGGTTTGAATCCTGTAGTTGAGGCTTTTCAATAAGCATAGTTGATAGGAGTTTGTCACTTTTGACATCATCCCCTTCTCTCCAGTTGCCCTCCTCCTTCCTAGCCCTCTTGTCCAAGTATTGCTGTATGGCTCTGTGTGTGTTAGACAGGTTGGAGACAGGTTCTCAGGTGCTCTCTTTGGGGGGATAACCTACCCATTTGATGTAGTACTGTGGGGTCTTGTAGTGGAGGCGGTGTCCATGGATGTACTCCACTTTATATTTGGTTGTGTGCCCCTCCTGGATGGGAGGGGGTTGGTCTTGATCTTCTGGCGGGAAAGGGATGTTCCTTCTTTCTTGAATAGCAATGGTCAGTGGAAGACATTGGGGATTTTCCAAGTAGGTGGCAGTTCTAGTTTGTACACCACTTATCCTATTTGCTTTATAATCTTGTAAGGGCCACAGCGGCAGTAAGCTAGCTTTCTACTGGGTACGTGTAGGAGAACTTTCCATGAGTTGAGGTAAACTTCATTGCCTATCTCCAGAGGTTTTCTGGAGACTCTTTTCTTGTTGGCAAACACCTTGTAGGTCTTAACAGCGCAGGTCAAGTTCCTTAGACAGGTTTCTTGGGTGGTATGTATTTGTTCAATCCAGGTTTGTCCTGCTGTATTCTGTTCCTTGCTGCCAATGCTAGGGTCTTATGATGGATAAAACCCATAGTTGGCCTTGAAGGGTGACATGCCTGTGGATATGTGGTCTTTGCTGTTATAGACGTATTGCGCCATGGGTAAAATCTCTGCCTAGTTGTCTTGGTCTGCATTGGTGTAGCATTGGAGGTATTGTTCCAAGATTTGGTTGACCCATTCAGTTTTTCTGTTTGTCTGTGGGTGGTAGGAGGTTGACACACAAAGTTTTATTCCAAAGTCTTTCATCACTTGGGTCCAGTAGTGGGAAGTAAACTGGTGTCCTTGGTTGGTGATGATTTCTTCTGGAGTGCTGTGTTGTGTCAAGATGTGGTTGTGGAAGTGTCTGGCAGTATCAGCTTCTGTGCAGTGGGTAGTGGTTGGGAGGAAGTAAACCATTTTTTGAAGCGGTCAACCATGACTAGGATTGCGTCAAAGGATTTTGAAGGGGGGAGCTCTACTATGTAGTCCATTTAAACTGACTTCCAGGGACCAGCAGGAATGTCCAGAGGTCTCAGTAGTCCTTCTGGCTTAAAGTGACGCATCTTGGTTCTTCTGCAGGTTTCACAACCATTGATGTAGGCAGCTACTTCTTTGTCCATGCCTGGCCATGTGTAGTTCCACTTGATACTTGAGAGAAATTTGTGTCTATCAGGGTGTCCAGCTATCTCTGAATTGTGGTGATGAATCAATATGTTTCTTTGGGTTGGGCCTTTGGGTACATAGATCCTGTTGTGGAGCATCAGGGTAGCACCTTTCAGGGAGTATATTTTCTTTAAGTGATGGCAATCCAGGTTCTTTTTCAGGGCTTCAACTAGTTTGGTCAAATAGGTGTCTTGTTTCTGGGCTTCTATCACATTGGGTTTGCTGGCGGCAATCTTCAAGTACTTCAGTTGTATCCCTAGGCTGGCAGGGTCTAGTAGTGTGTGGGTGTTGCAGTCCTTGATTTCTTTAGAGGAGGGAGTCAGGTTGGCTCTATTGCTCAAGGCGTCTGATACCATGTTAAACTTTCCTGGCTTGTAGTCTATGGTCAAAGAGTAGTCAGCCAGTTCTAAGGCCCATATCACTTGTTGTTGGTTCAGCTGACGTGGTTTAAAGAAGTAAACTAAGTTCTTGTGGTCTATCAGAACCTTTACCGGATGTTCAGCACCACACAAATACCTGCGCCAGTGCTTCAATGTCTTCATTATAGCTAACACCTCATTGTCATATATAAGGTAGTTCCCTTCAGCTGGTAACATCTTCTTGGAGTAATATGCTACAAGATGTAGCGTACCATACCCTCCTTCCTGAAGAAGGACCCTGCCCTCTGAAAAGTTGAACACATCCGTCTCCAGCACAAAAGGTTTAGATGGGTCAGGCATTGACAGGACAGGAGCGGAGATGAACGCAAGTTTTAGGGCCTCAAACTTGGAGGTGCACTCCTCAGTCCAGACAAATTGGGCCTTGTAAGAGCAGAAACGGGTCAGGGGTAATGTAATATGAGAAAAAATTTGGATGAAATCCCTGCAATAGTTTGCCAGGCCCAAAAAACTTCTCACATCTTTTCTGCATTTGGGTACTGGCCAAGCTGTCACTGCTTCCACTTTGTCCTGCGCCATAGTAAACCCACCAGTCTTCATCACATATCCCAGGAATTTGACTTCAGACTGAAAGAATTCACATTTCTTCAGCTTGTTGTGTAAGTTGGCCTGTGAGAGTTTCTTCAGTATACAGTCAAGGTATTGGATGTGTTCCTCATGTGACTTGCTGCATATGAGTATGTTGTCCAAATATTCAACACATAATTGGTCAAGGTACTTGCCTAGGATGGAGTTGATCATCCTTTGGAAAGTACTGGGGGCTTTACACAAGCCAAACAGCATAACTAGGTATTTGTACAAACCATATCTTGCTTTGAAGGCTGTCTTGTATTTGTCTCCTTCTTTGATTCTGATCTGATTGAAGGTGTCTATCAGGTCAATTTTTGAGTACACCTGGGCTCCAGTCAGTACATCACAAAGGTTGTCAGCGTTGGGGATGGGATAGTGGTTCTTCACCGTAATGTTGTTCAGTTTCTGGTAGTTCACACAGGGACACATTCCGCCATCTTTCTTTCCTGCAAACAGCATGTGTGACAATCAAGGGGCCTTTTACACCTGCATGAACCCTTTTTTGTCATGACCTCTAGGTATGTCTTCAGGGCTACTTGTTCATAATAATTGCAGCTATAGATGGGGCTGTGATGTGGTTGGGTTCCAGCTAACAGGTCAATGGCGTGGTTGTAGGTTGAGTGACTGGGGAGCTGGGTTGCTGCTTCCTCACTGAAGACGTTGCTTCACTTCTCTAAGTGAGCAGGTAGGCTTCCCACACTGGGTTTTATTTTCATGGTCAGGAGTGTGTTAGGTTCTTTACTGGTTGGGCCCAACTGGAACAGCACCACATCAAACAAATTGTCTCCCTTCAAGGCAACCATTTGATTACAGAAGTTCATAATAGTGCTGTGTCTTTGAGACCAGGAGTCTCCTAGGATCAAGAGGTGAGGAAGTTCATTCAGGATGATGGGGAGTGCTGGGTAGGTGTTCTGACCAATTTTCAATGGCAACTTGGCTGCACACCTGAATCCCAAGTTGTGAGAGCTTTTTCTCATGCTTACTTTGACACCTTCAGTGGTGGCCTTTAGTCCTAGATCCTTTACAAGGGTGGTGTCAATAAAGCTCTCCTCAGCTCCTGTATCAATGAAAGCTTCAACAGTCTGGGATTTTGTGAGTGTTTTTGCTTTGACTTGGATAAATTTGTAAGACTGGATGGAGGTGTTTATTTTTGCCAAGGAAACTGAGGAGTCACTTTTCTTGGGGCAAGCCTTAGTGAGGTGGCCGGTTTAGTGGCAGTAGAAACACAAGCCTTTGCGGTAGTGATGTTGTAGTTCATCAGGAGACATTCCTGGTCTGTTGGGCGTTGGGACTTGGTTTGTGCGCTGAGTGTGAGAGGGGGCGCCTTACTGGTTAAGGCTCAACCCTCTACACAAAAGGAGTAATTTGTCTAGGCTAAGAGTAGGGGGATGGTGCTTAAGGATCTCCTTCAAGGCAGGCTCCTAAGTGGTACAAGATGGCTGATAACCCGTCCTCAAGTTAGGTTCTGGCTTTCAGTTTCAGGAACTGGTTGGTGTAGGCTTGTAGAGTTCACAGTCCTTGTATGATGTCTAGTAAACTTATGAGAGCGTGATGGCAGGTGTCTTGGTTGTTGCTAGTGGCCATCAGTTCACTCTCAAATTGGGAGTAGTCCAGGAAGAACTTGAAGCCCTTGGCAATGGTCTTCCCAAACCAGTCCAAGGCATTGCCAGAGAGCATGGATGCCACTTCAAGGATTTTTTCAGTGTTGTTAGAATATGAGTTTACGTTGGCCTGAAAATGGAGACAGAGGACTGGGATAGATCTTCTGGCTTCTTCTAGGGTCAGATTCCCCATCTGTAGCATGTCTACCTTGGTTGTGGTCTGATTTAATATAACATTCTGAACCTGCAAGTTTGGGGTCTTGGTCTTCTTGACGCCAAGCAAGGCTTCTTTTGGTTCTGTACTGGTTCAGTGTCAGATTGCTGATGCAGTGCAATTGGTAGCTAGCTTGTATGTATAGTAAGCTGAAATTAATAAAAGTAGCATACAAGATGCCCCAAGAGTTATCAACATCTTGGGGCCCAGGTTACCGGGTTTAAGATATATCACCATAATGTCAGGGATCCAGCCAGTGGGGGGTTCCTGGGAACTTGCGGGCAGATGGCCCACAGGTCCGGCAGGGAGGGCCCACCACAGGATTGGGGCTAACTTTACAATATAAGATAAAAATTTGTCCATAATTGCCCAAGGACTGCTTTCAGGCACCATAGAATCAATTAAGCCAGTAAGAGTGATATAAATAACTCCAAATATCTGGGTGGAAGTGGATTCATTGGCAGCAACAGATTCTTGCGGGCAGTTGGGCTGCAGGGTATGGGGTGGTGTCATTGGAACCAAATATGTGGGCAGGTAGTTGTACTTGTTGAAGAATAGCAGAGGGGGCCAGGTAATCTTGTTACCCTTTCTGTACAGGGTCTCTGTCTCTCTAGTTCAAGCCTCAGGGTTGTAGATTATGATTTACTATAGGGTATAATCCAAATACACAGGGTTGGGTGGGTGTGACGGTCCACATGTTTGGTGGTTTGCAGGCGGGGCATATGTTGGCCAAGTGGAAGTTTAGTGACTGTTGTTGAAGAAAGCTGACTGAAGGATCAGAAGATGATGGTGAAGAACTGGTGGTCCAGAGAAATGAGCCAAGATTTTGCCAAATTGATTTGCCAAAGTGGGAAGATGTGGAATATTTTGCCTTGGTTTAGTATTAAAATCAAGAAGGAATGTGAATAGAAGTGTGGGTAAGATATTTTTTTATTAAGTTTCTAGGCTAGACAAAGGTATGTTGCTATGAGAGTAGGATACAAAGATGTTTTGGTGGGACATTTTCCTTGAATTTTACTATATTTGTAAATATATGGGGAAGACGTTGAAGAGGTCCAGAAAGAACAATTTAAATAGTATTCTACTATTTAAATGGGTTTAGAATGAACACAGGGATGACTGGTGCCAGAATAATGGACCAGTTAACGCTTTGGTGCGTAAAGAGTTGTTGATTTGAGCGGTTTGAGCTGTGGAAAATTTTTCCTAGTTGGATCCCAGTGGAACTTCAGAAATAGTCTATTTCTGCACTCTGCATTCATTGGTTGGGTTCTGGAAGGTTTCCTGATGAAAATGATTGGTTGGAAGCCAAAAGCTTAAAGTATAAGCAAGGAAATAGTGTATTGATACTTTAAGCTTTTGAGAAAGTAGGTATGTAAGCTTAAGTTATTATAGGAAAAAGTGAGCAGCAATGATTTAAGCTTATGAAGAAAGCCATTTTGAAGGCGGAACCGTTGGGAAAAGGACACTATAAGAAGGTGGCTGGCTGGAAAGTTACAGGGTCTTTTGACGGTCTTTTTGGAGGTTGTTCCAGGTTTTTGAGAGGACACTTCTGGGTCTTTTAAGTTTCTGCCAAGAGGTTTTGGAAGCCTTTTGATCACCAGCAGGATCTTGGTTAGAGATGAAGCCCAAGATAACGGAGCAGGATCCCAAGAATAAGGAGCTGGATCCTAAGCGTGGCACAGAAGTTGGATTCCAAGGAGCCAGAGTCCACGTTTGAGGAGCAGGAGTCCAAGTTTAAGGAGCGGACGTCCAAGACTTAGGTGCAGGAGTCCAGGACCAAGTACAAGGAGTTCAAGATATTGTTGGAGGACTCCAAGTATTGACAAATCCATTTTGTTTCCTTGAACCCCCAGGCTGTATACCAGAAGGTTTCTAAGGAGATCTTCCTTCTGGGAGTGAATAAAAACCCTTTTTGACCCCTATACATATTTCTGAGATACATTTTCCCCTTACTTGAGAATGAAAACCCCTTCCAGCCGGTCCCTGGCTACAATCAAGGACACACTTGGGGACTGGCGGACAGGAACCCCACAGTGGGTACTTGGTGAAATTTACTAGGCCAAAGGGAGCTCCTGGTGGACAATAAAGGTCAGGCGGCTGGTCTGCGGTTTCTTGGGGTGGATGGGTGTGAGGTACAGAACTGCAGGAAGTAGACTGTAAATGAAGTAGAGCTAATAACAAGTATAGAATAACCTGGCTGAACCAAAAATTCATGTCACTTTATTGAAAGAATGGCAATGGGCATCTTCCTGGAATTCCAGGGTAAAAGTATGCCCATCTGTCAAGGGAACTTTTTACAAATTTCTTTGGCTCAGGTGTTACAGTTTACCAGGTTATTCCAGCCCTTGGTGGCATCCATTGAAGGAGTTATTTCATTGGCTGGTTCAAACTGAGAACACTAAAATCCTCTTTTTGGGCCGTGGGGTTGGTCATCTCTGGGCAGCCCGTGTTCTATATGAAGTTTCTTTGTTTCCCCTTCTGTGGTGGCCTGAGTTATTTTGGGTTCCATGGCTAGGCCTGCCCGCTGATTGGTTGAGCTAACAGGAACCTTCAACATGAGGAGCGTTAATGTAGGTGATTTTGACTCATCAAGCCTTAGAGGATATCCCAAAGTCAAATCCTGTTCTGGTTCAAGCCTGAAAATCTGCGGGCTGGCGGCCCACAGGGTGTCAGGGTTTAAATCCTGTAGTTGAGGTTTTCCAGAAAGCATTGTCAATAGGAGTTTGTCACTTGTGACATTCTCCTGAAAAGTACTGTGAGTTTTTCTGTATAACAGGAACAGCAACAAGACAATAAAGGATTGTCACATTTATGCCAAGACCTATGTGGATCTTAAGAAGACTGGTAGTGTCTATTTTTTTACATCAACAAATTGTTATTTTATTCCTCACTCAGGTCTAGGCATGGTGGGTTGAGAAGGGGTCCAAGGATGGTGTAGCACATTGTGCAGCTGTCTGTTACCAGATCTATTTAATGATAGCACTTCTTGATCCTTGTGGTTTGGATCAATACCAGATGATCAAGGGTTCCCACAATAGCAGGAAATTTCTCAATTTTTTCTGAGCTGTCAAGGAGTAACTTTGGATAAATTACAGCGACACAAGCAACATTGCTGTGCTTGACAAGTTTGGGCTACACAAAGTGGATCCAGTTGTTTCTGAGTTTCCACCCATTGACAAGAATAGCCATTCCTCTAACCACCACCTTGCTGATTGTCCAATGAGACTCTTCTTCCTCCCCCCATATTATCCATTCTTAACCCAATCAAGGAGTTTTTTGGGTGGATTAAGAATAAGGTTAAGGCAGAGCTTCCACAGGACACCAAATATCTCTTTAACATTCTTGAGGTCAGTCAATTTGCAATGCCACCCATTGTGGTGGCAGCTTTTTACAAGCACTCTGAATCATTCCTCCCTAAAGCCCTCAGCTCTGAGCCAATCAGATAAATGAGCACTCTGGATTTTATTTGTTTTTATTAGGACTCAAAAATTATTATTTATATATAATGACATGATGCTTGATTGTATTATAGACATATAAGAATCCATACAAAAGTTAAGTAAAATTAATTATACTAGATATAGAGACACACATTTTTATTACAATACACCAAATAGTGTATTGAATGTAGAGCTAATAAATAAATAAATTAAAAAAGATAGTGTCAGGAACATCAATTTGATTATTCCTGCCAACTCTGTAAAGAACTCCTCACCCTTGGCCTCCTCTCCTATTACTGAAATTAATATAGCCTCTAAAACGGCAATATTAGTCTGTAGTAAATATTCAAAATTACCTTTGAATGTTGATTTGAGTCAACAACGTCAATCCCTTATTGAAGGGATGGGAATTGAACCCAGGACCTCTCTGGACAATAATGGGTTCCTAAAAACAATTAGTAGTGAATTCAATTCAAATCACCTGTTACCTTCTACTAGTAGTAACCAACCAGATGTTGCAATTATAGTTAAAAATGCAAATTCAAAGATATACAGCGACAACACTGTTAAACTGATCCCAAGCGCCGTACTTTCTGTGGCGGTTGCCTCCAGTAGTTGCGCCCCTACCTCTGGCCCCAGAATATGTGGGGCCAGTAGTAATAATCCTCAAGTTGCTTGAACAGCACTTGGGGAATATTAGGGGCAAAAACAAACCCCACTTTTTATGAATACCAGTTAAATTGTCTTTACATCTTTTCTGATTAGAAATTTACTCTCAAACTGCCCCAAACCCCTATCTCCTTATTTCAACAGCCAAATTTATATTTCTCAGTTGCTATATAAGCTGGAAAGATCTAGTATTCACACTTGTTCAGTTAATAGATTCAATTCCTTAAACCTAGTTGATTTTCTCTTGCTTTTTTCCTTATTTGAAATTCAAAGCCATGAGATTAACCAAGTCCTCTCAATGGGAGCCATTTGGGTATAAATGGTTGGTTTGGTTTCTCTTTATGCAGGCCTTTATAGCAAGTGTATTGCTAGGAACCAGAGCAGATTCTGGTTTGTCCACTACTTAATATCTTAATAAATTGTGGCACTGAGTGATATCAGGTGTATGGTATACTGCCATGCCCTTGTCCCCAAACCCTCCTATTACAGAGAAACCAAATGTTATGGGCAACAGTCAGCCTCCTTTACCCTACTTATTACATCCCTTGGCTTCTGTCAGGAATATTCCTGACATAAACTAAATTTTGACTGAGGAAAAATGTTGGAAGAAATTAAATGAATGCCCAAAAGGAGGGGCGAAATTTGATAGGGAATTTCCACCATTATTAGGGGAAAAGAAAAATCAAAATTTGGAAAAAACAGATTTTGATGGAAACTGTAATATTTTATCATCCAGGCAGGCGCCTGCCCCCTCTGCCAGCCTCCCCGCACCCAGCCTGCCACCTGCAAGCCCCCTGCCCACCCAGGCCGGCACCAGCAGGCTTGCCACCAGTCCCCAGCCCACCCGTCAGCCTCCCGCCAGCCCCCTGTCAGGCTCCCACCCCTCCCCCAGCGGACTTGCCGCTTGCCCCCAGGCCACCCACCCGCTCCCTGGGCCCCAGACAACTACCAGTTGCCCACCCAGGTCCTAGGGCCCACTCCCCAGCCAACCAAAACCCACAATGCAACCAGCCAATCAGAAAAGTCCCTTGCAACAAGGGGAAATTTTGGGAACAATTCTTGGGCCAAAGAAGAAGGACAAATTTATATTTCAGAAACCAATCCCAATTCTAAAACTGTAGAAGAAAAGCCAAAATTAGTTTCAAAAGTTAAAAATAATATAACCTACAGCCAATGGAATCTGGTGGATTGCAACAATCAGCTAGGCCTAGACTCCAGCCAAACTGACATCCCCAAACCAAAAATAGAAGTGGTTAAAACCAAGAGTTGTCATCACCACCTGATCACCCATCCAGAGGAAATTATTGGCCCCAAGAAGGACTGTCTAAAACCCCAACAGATTGCCCAGGAACAAGGGTTTGGCCATCCTTTCAAACACCAATTCCCATGACCAAACTTTTGGGGACTCCAGTCCCCTGTTTTACTCCCATTTGCAAAACTTTGCAAGTGGGGGTACACTATAAATAAAGGATCTCCTCTCAGTAATAGCTTGTGCTATTATTGAGATTAATACCCTCAATAAAGTGAAATTTCAACTTCAAAAAAAGTTAACTTACAATTAGCCTCTACCAACCCTCCAATCCAAGGAAGATGAATCACCTCATTTTCACAGCTGTACTCACAGCTTGCCTTGGAATTGGGGGCTACCAACAAGGTTCAGAATTCTTTGGTCCCCCTACAGAAGGATTGGGCCATGATCTATACCACAACCCTGGCCAACTGAACTTGTCCAACACTGGACCTTGGCCACCTCTAGTGTTGCCTCATTTGACACTCTCCATTGCCATGTATACGTCCACCTACTACATCCTCACATACTTTGCCAGGAGCTTTGGAAGAAACATTCACACCAAGGTCTTCTGTTGGCTGATGACGGTGTACCTATAATCACCGCCCTGACAGGTTTCCAGCTCACCAATCTGCTACCATAAATACTCCAAGTGGTACCCACCATTTCAGGGTATTAAAGCTTCAGACTTCCTGCTTAGCTACCTAGGAGCCTACTTCCTCTTTGGTAGATTTAATCCCCTCCTGGGGCAATATTGTTTGCTCAGGGAGCTGTTCCATATGCAAATGGTATCCATCCCTGTTGGTTCCTTGGCTAAAGGTTTGAACCCTTCAACAGCCATACACCTGCTTGGTGGTATGTTTCCAAGCAGATGGGTTTCTAACACAAGATCTAACAAGAAAAACAAGTGTCAAGCCTCAAAGGGCTCCAAGGACCATGCAACCACCCCCAAGTGTGCCAAGAAGCCTGCAAAGGCAAAGTCTCTCACTCTCTCCCCCCCACTCCATCTCCTCCCAGCCCTCCCCCTCTCATCTTCCCCTTCACATTCACCTTCAACTTCCCCTCACCACTCATCACCCAATAAATCTGACAATGATCTCACTGATCACTCATTTTAAGGGTCAGAGGCTGACTCTGAGCCCACAAAGAAGCGCCATGCCAAGAAAGAAAAGGCTGCCAAGGAGCTTACCTCTTCTTCTGGCAAGGAGAAGGAGGCCTCCAAGCAGGCCTAAAGAAACCCCTCCCCTCCTCACTCAATGGCTCTTTTCCACTCCCTTCTTCTGACTTTCAGCAGGAGCCAGAGGACTATGCAAAGAAGTTCAATGCCACTAGCCATGTGGCTTGGGACCCACTGGCCATCCACAATATCTGCAATGTGGATAGGAAGTTTAAAGTGCCCAAGCGCTTCCCCTGTTAATTCCATATCATGTTGGTGAAGGGTGGCCCTGGGTACATTACTGATAATTACATCTTTAATTATAATATTTAAAAGCAGCAGACCAAAAGAAAGCACTTTGTTTTCAAGGATAAGTCTTATGGGGCCCACCTGAACACCAAAGGCTGGGAAAGGGTGACTTTCAAGAATGGTGAACACACATGTGAGCCCCCTAATCACTTTATCACAAGGATGCTAAAGTAGTACCTTGTTCAAATCATTCCACCTCTGCCCACCTCCAAGCAAACCTACTGGCCATCAAGGCCTTGCAGCACTTAAAGCCCAACAATATCAAGCTGTTGCCAACTCAAGAGCTGTTGGTAAATTTCATAAGTAATAAAAAATCACAGCCAATTTCCCTTCTCCCAAGGCCCCCAACGTCCTCTCTGAGCTTAAACTCATCCACAAGATCAAGAAGCTCCCAAGTGGGGAGCACTTTCTCCTCCACAATGACAAGCTAGAATTCAAGGACCGCATCATCTGCTACTCAACTCAATAGAACCTTATGGAGTTGAAAAAGGCATCAACCTGGGTAGTTCACTTTATCTTTGTCACCTGCCCTCAGATGTTTTATCAGTCCTGGATAGTTCATGCCAAGATTAACATCCAGGTGATTTCACTCACCTTCTTCCTTCTTCCCAGGTCCACCAAGACCATCTATACTGTAAAGCCCAGCTGTATAGACACAGAAGAACCTACTTTCTATAATTAAAGAGAAAAATAGATAGCAAAATTTTGGGTTGAACTTCAATGATAGCTTAGCTATCAGATATTCATAGGGTGTTTATTTATAGTATCTCCCACTGTGCAAAGTTTTGCAAGTGGGAGTGGAAGCATGGAATGGAGAATATCAAAAGATTGGGTGATGAAGATTGAAATCAGGCATTTGGAATATAGTCAAACCTTTGTCTTTCTACTATCTGGGTCTGGATTATCAATTCTTGGTTGTAGCAAATGACTTTCTATCATGAGGGGAAATGGGCCTAAGTCTTCCTCAAGGTCTAATTTTAGACTGGGTAGTAAGGTTTGGCAAGAGTCTGGAACAAGCCATGTGGTCTGGACCCCAGATCCCCATTGGTTGGTTCCAGAATTGATGGTCAGGGTTTGGATTTTGTTACTGAATTGTTCAAGGACTGCATGGCCTGCTTCTATTTTTATCCCCTAATTCTGAGACTTATCTGATTGGTTTCTCTCAAGGTTTCATGTTCTGATTGGTTTTACGTGCAAGGTAGTCTCTTAACAGGTACTTATTCATTATCAAATGATGCTCAAAATATGAAGAGTTTTAAATGAGTGGTCAATCATTCATTTTGCTTTTGTATTTGCTGAGATACACTTGCATGAATAACATCATTTTATGCAACAGGAGTTCATGCAGGGGGGATCACTTTTGCTCGATTTTGCTCTCAATTGGCTTTTACTCCTGACTTAATTTATTAAGGTAAATTGTAGGCGCTGTTGAGAGCTTTTGAATGCGGGTTTGGGCATTAGCATCTGTTGATTAAGAGCTGAGATATGATTACATGAACTACGTCATATATGCAACCATGATTTCATGCTTAATGAAGCAGTGGCATCTCAATCAGGCATTTCGCAATTCTTCCCCTTTTGCACTAGACTGTGCTTATTTTTTGCTTTGATCCTTATTCAGAGAATTGTCAGGAGTCATCCTGAAATATACCCACGCCTGTTACATCCTTTTCCAATAGCTTGCCCTTCTTCCCCTCACCAACAACACCAATAAGTCCCCACACACACCTGTGCCAGCCCTCCTGATGCAGACAAGGACCAGGCAACCCTGGACAAGGAAGAAAAGGTAAGGCTTTGTTCTCTGGGCCCTCACATATGCATCATGGACTTCAAGCCTTCTCATTTTAATGCATATGAGCAGCTGTTTGATAGGGAAGTGAAGGAGTGCCACTTCCATTACTGTTAAGCAGTTGCTTGTAATGTGAAGGACAATGCTGAACTTAGTGGGTTGAGCCGCAGGGATACCTTAGACACCTGAAAATTTGTGCCAGCACAATTCAAGGACTTTGCTTTTTTAAAGTCAGTTCACACTGTGCAGGGGTTTAAAATTCTCTCAAAAGATCCCTAAATAGCAAAGCATACAGAGTTCAGACCTTTCCTGCAGTACTTTAAGCCCCAATGGATTGGGAAAGTTGTCACTCAGAGTGTTACAGTAGAAAGACAAATGGAAGGAATTACGAGCCCTTGCCACACTCAGAACCATTGCCAAAAAACTGCTAAACCCTTAGAAACTCTAGAAAATTTAAATGTCATCATAGATAAAAAATGGGTTAAAGCTAGAGTTGCACAGATACCTCTCCAAATTCTGGATTTTCCCCTGCTCTCATCAATTAACTCCAATAAATTAGTCACACATTATTTGTTGCCAAAATAGTATAGCAATCAACCCACTGGCCACCGGAATTTTTTTAGATTATGACCTCATTGAGTGAAATTTGACAGCAGGCCCTCAAACTGCAGAAGATATTTATGCTAACCAATCAGAAGCTGTAACCTCCCCCATTTTCTCCAACCTAAAGTCCCTTAAAACTTCCCCCATTCCCCCATTAGAAACTTGTTTCTAGACACTTTACTCACACTAAGCAATAAAGGAAGTTTTGAAAAAATGCTTGAACATTTGGGCCTTCTAGATCCAGTGTTTGATACTTGGGTGTCAGTGGCAGTCTAACTGGCTTCCAACTCCTTGGCCATTCCTTGGCCCGCCCTTTATATTTATTCTCCATCTAATCTTTATTCTGATTTCCCCCTTAAAATGATTTTCTTGGAATCAATTTTGACTACTCTGTTTTGTTACACCTCCAGAGGTGCTCAAATGATTTCATGTTCCTCCCAATTTGGCCTAATGCTTCTCAAAAAACTGATGTTCTGTCTGTTGTACCCTAATTGGTTCTCTCTGAATAGCACCACTTGTAATTTGACCATAACACAGAGGCAAGACTAGAGCCAAGGCCTCATGGAACATGTACTGGGCTGCCATTAATGGCAAGCTGAAGACAACTTTAGTGATTGAAGCCTACCACAGACATCTCAAGTCCAACTTTGGGCTTCACCCAAAGCTCAATATTTCTTTTCTCTCCTTCAACATGAGCAGGAGAAAACCATCTCTAAGCTCTGGGATCTTGCCAACTGCGTCCCCCACCAAGCCAAGCACCAAGTCAACCTACTTCACAAAGGCAATCCAGGATGCCATAAAGAATAAACACAAGGCTTCTGAGATCAAGAAGCAGCTTGAGCTTATTGACACTGCCCTCCTGGAAGGGGATAGAATGAAAAAGAGGAAGAAAGATGAAGAATAAACTTGCTTGCTTATATGGTTTTTACTTTTTACTTTTAACTTTTTAGCTTTAATTTTTAATTTTTAGTTTTGATCATTTAGTTCTTAGTTTAAAGTTTTTCATTTTTTATTTAATAATATACTACTGATTTTTTATGTATATATGGTAAGTTTGAGATAAATATTTATAGTTTAAAATGAATGAAATGTCTTAATTTTTGTTAATTTCTTATTAAAGCATAAGATATTTGCAGTTGTGCTTAAATGAAGTATATCAAATAAATATTAATATTTCTTTATATTTTGTACAAATTCTTTCATTGTGTTTATATTTATTTTTGTCTTATAGGAGCTTAAAATATTTTATGATAATAAAAACATTCTTATAGTGAAGAGTGTAAATTACATAGTAAAATGAGAAATAATTGCTTAGTTCTCCTATTTATTATAAATTAAGATACATTTTTGTTGCATTTTGATTTTTCTGGAGTCACTTTAGTATTGATAAAGAGCGCCTTTTGGGGAAGCTTCAAATATAGAAATGTGAAAGGAGAGAAGTATATTTTATTGGATAATACTTTAGGCTTATATATCTTTAACTGTGGCGGGGATATTAGTTGGACCAAACCTAGGGGCTAGTCATGTGCTTGATGGGTTCAAGTTGTTGGATACCTGGACAGTCATGTGATATTGGTTTTTTGCCATTTCTGGTATGTCAAATGGTATATTGGAAAGGCACCAAATCAGGCAATGACTGGATGTTAGGTGTGATGGCAATAGCCAGAATACTTGTACATCCAGACCCTCGACACACCCCTCCCTTAAGGGGTTACTCAGGTACATCAGGAGGGGGCTTTGTCTTGACGGCTGCCGCCTGATGTTCCTGGAGTTGTTTACTAGTGGGCACCAACTGGGTTGAGTAATCTCCTTTACTGAGGCGGAGGTGAGATCTGTGGTACTTTTTGGTGATGGGCTCTTTGGCACCCTGGAACTTAACCAGGTAAGTGTCCCTGTCTGGTTGGTATCTGATGGTTCTTCCTGGTCCCCTGTGTACTGAGTCTAGTTTCTTTCTGTTCCCGGCTAGGACCCAGACGGGGGAGTTGATGGGGAGTGGTCCTTTTTTGAGGTTACCCTTTGGGTTTTGAGCCTCTTTGTTTCAGCCAGTTTAGCTTTGAGGCGTATGTTTTGTAGAGCTGGTTTCTGTTCTACTGTGGGAGGTTTTCCTGGGGGGATCTTTACATATAGCTGGTTATTGCAGGTGACTATTTCTGGCTTGTACCTGTATGTTAGTTCAAAAAGGTGAGTAGCCTGTCCCTTGATTGGTACAAACCCAGGATACTAGTAATGCATGTTTCATGTATAGAGGCCATGTGTCTTTGGCTTTGCCATCCATTATTTTCTCCAGGGTTCTGATAAGGCTGCTGTTAAGGCGTTCAACTCTGCTGTTGGCCTGTGGCCTGTAGGGCAAGGTTGTGGAGTGTTTGCTGTTTTTTTTTGTTTTTAGATTGTTGTTTACTACGTGGCCTGTTAGCTCTTTTGCTTCATCTGTTATGATGTAGTCTGGAGTGCTGTAGTCTGCTATGATTGCTTTATTGATGAATCAATTTATTGTTTCCGCCTTGTGATCTTTTGTTGCCCAACAGATAGGCCAACATGCGGCAAAGTCAATGGCTACAATTAGGAAATGTTGATTTGTTTTGGTTTCTAGGAAGGGTCCCACTATGTCCAGTCCTCAAACCTTAAATAGTTCAGGGTCAGGTACTGGGTTGACTGTTGGCTGTGGCGCCTTGGTGCTGGTGTATTTTTCACACACTGTGCACTTCTTTAGAACATAGATTATGTCTTGCTTCAGGTTGGGCCACCATACTATCTCTTTTAATGTGAGATATAGGTTGTTAGCCTTTTTGTGTCCTAGAATATGGTGGCGTCTTAGTATAGTGTTGACTCTTTGTGCGAGTGGGATGTATGGAATGTGTTTATCTTTGATGATTTGGTATACCGTGCCATTTGATATGTGGAAATGTTTTTCATTCATTACTAGTGTATTGTGGGTTAGTTGATGTGTGGAGGGATCCTTTCCTTTTTTCTTGTACTCAGTGTTGTATAGGTTGGGCCAGTCAGGGTCCAGGTGGTCAGGGTGATCCTCTCTAGGCTGACATAGTCTAGAGAGAGCATCAGCCGTGACCAGCTCTGCCCCCTTTTTTATTGGATGTCCAGGTTAAGCTGGTCCAGCAAGGACATCCATTTGGCTTGGCGCTGTGCAAGTGCGTTCTGAGTTTTGAAATAGATTAAGGATTTGTGGTCAGTTAGCACTCGGACGTTTAAGTGTCCTTCAAGGTAAAATCTCCTTTTCTTGCATGCGTGATATATTGCTAGCAAATCTTTATCATGTATTGGGTATCTCTGCTTGGTGTTTGTTAGTTTTCTGCTTTCATAACATACTGGCAGGAAGTCTTGCTGCCCTGGCTGGCAGATGCGTAGGACTGCACCAATGGCGGTGTCACTAGCGTCTGACTCAAGCTCGTAGCACCCATTGTTATTAGGGTATTGCAAGATTGGTGCTTCAATCAAAGCTTGTTTTAACAATTGGAAATTCTTGTTGCATTCTGGAGTCCAGATGAATTTCTTTTTGGCATTACCTTTGGTTAGGTCATTGATTGGTGCGGTTAGTTTTCTGCAGTCTTTGATGTGTTTCCTTAGGTAAGCTACCATACCAAGAAAGCATCTAACTTGTTTCACAGAGGTGGGGTGTTGCATGTTATTTATGACTTTTATTTTATCTGGGTCTGCTTTGATGCCACTGTTGGAGACAATGTGGCCCAAGAACAAGAGTTCTTTTTCCATAAATTGGCACTTACTTGGTTTTGCATAAAGTTTGTTCTTTGCGAGTCAATTGAGTGTCTTGCAGACATGTGTGAGGTGTTCTTTTTTGTTTTTGAAAATATGATGATGTTGTAAAGGTAACATAATGTGTTTGAGAGGCCGTTTAGCACTTGGTTCATCATGGTGACAAACGTTGCGGGAGCATTGGTCATCCCAAAGTTCATTACTTTATATTCAAACGGCCCAAATTGTGTGCAGAACACAGTTTTTGGTATGTCTTTCTCTTTAACTTCCACTTGGTTGTAACCAGATGTGAGGTCAATTTTTGAGAAAACTTTTGCTCCTGAGAACTTGCAAATAGGTCCTCAATGAGGGGGAGTGGGTATTTATTCTTTACTGTACTTGTGTTTAGTGCTCTGTAGTCAGTAACTAAGCAAAGAGATCCTTCTTTCTTCTTTACAAAGAAAACCGCTGCCCCCCCACGGGGATTCAGACGGGCAAATGAATCCTTTGGCTAGATTGTCCTTGATGTGGGCTTTAAGTGTTTGGGTCTTCATGGGGGAGAGTTTGTAGAGGGGTGAAGGTTTGGGCATGGCTTTGCATAAGTCAATGCCATGTTTGACCTCTTGTTTGGGGGGGGTAACTCTGTGAGTTCTTCCTTGAATACATGAGCGTATTCAATTAGGAGTGCCACAAGTTCTGGGCATTGGATCTTTTGTGTTTGTATATTATTAAATTTTGGAGTACCTCATTATGCAGAGGGTACTGTCTTTGGTTATATGTTCAGAGTCATCTTGATTTATGACTTGGACAAATACTGTATCTCTTAGAATTAGGTTGTTGGGTTCTTTGAGAATGTTGAAATTGACTCCATTGTGTTTTATTGTCATGGTTTTTTTTTTCAACATACACTGGGATTCACTCGGGTGAACCAGTCCATGCCTGCTACTATGTTGTAGTTTATGTTGTTCATGACAAGTCCTTTGATGGACCTTTGTATTCCTTGGAGGTCAATTCTGAAGGGAGTTGTTTTGCCTTCAAGAAGAACTTTTGATTTGTCTTCCATTTTGGTGTATTTGAAGTTGTATTTGACAACTGGTATTTTGTACTTGGTTAAAAAAGGTTTGCTAACCATAGTGTGTTGTGCACAAGAGTCAAATAAAATTTTATGTGTATGTGATTTTTAAGTGCATGGGTAGACAAGAAGTTGTGAGCAATCTTTAATTTTTACGTTCATAAAAATGGAGGATTGCGGGACACGGGGGATGTGAGCAGCAAGGTTTGTGCCTTGGTACTTCTTCTTGTTATGTTGGGGGGAGACAGGGGCACTTAAGCCTATTCCCCCTCCTCTTTTCCCTGTTCCTCTGTTTTGAGACCTTTGAGGTCAGATAATGTGGGGTCAGATTTGTAGCAGGTTGCTACTTCAGCGTTGTTAACTTCAGTGGTGTCCTCTTTCTTGGGATGGGAGCGGTTTGAGCTTTGGCTATGATTGCCATTGTTATGGTTGGTATTTTGGAGTTTATTGCCATTGGCGTTTTCTCTGCCATTGCTGTTTGAGGAGTGGTTGCCGTTGCGTGCAGCATATTCCATGTTGGCGCGTTTTTTAGCGCGCTTGGCTTCAGCAATGAGCGCAAGCATGGAGGTATTTGCTTCTGGGCGGATGAGGGCAGCAACAGAGGGTTTTATTCTGTTGATGAATGATGCTCTGGTGTGTACATTGTCATCTTGTGCTGGGTTTTGTATTTTGCAATGTATTTCTTCAAATTTGTTGGTGTAGGCTGCAAGGTACAACACGCCATTTCAAAAATGGCATCTCAAAAAACGCCATCTTGAAATACAGCATCTTGAATTTTTGCTATCTCAATTTACTAGTAAAAACGCCATTTTGATTTACGGCATTTTGACTAAGAAAAAACAGTTCTAAAATTTTAGATTTTTGAACCCCCTAAAACCCTAAAAAATTCTCAAAAAATAAAATTCAAAAAACATTTCTAAGCTTAAAAGAAACCTCAGAATTTCAAATCTGTAATAAAAAATGGGGTCAATTAGTAGCAACAAGGTTGTGTAAAGTCCAAAAGTTAAAATATCCCAAAAATAACTATTTTCCTTGATTTTAACTATAAACTATACTTTAAAATAAGCATAGAATTGTACCAAATACTAAATAAAACTAAAATAATGATAAAAGTAAAGGGAAAAAGAGAGAAGATAGAATGGTGCTATTGAGGAAGGATCATACATTGGTTGAAAGAGCAATAGAGATGGCTTGGAGATGTTCAAGATTGCTATCCTTGGGATAGTAGGAAAGGACCACCTTGCTAATCTCTGTATACTTTTTCACCGTTTTGGTTTGCTTGGGGGGATCATCCTTGGTCTTAATGCCTGTTTTAAAGAGGCGGGCGGAGATGGCTTGTTGAGTCTTGAGATGCACCATGATTTTGTTGAACTTGGGCTTCTGAACCCGGACCCTTGTGGCAAATTGACTATGTCACCCTTCAAGAGAAGATGTGGTCTTGATTAGGCCATCCTTTACCTGCTTAAAGCAGTTCCACTGGATTGAGTCACCGCCTTTTCTGATGCGGCGTGCTCCTTGAAACACTCCAACCCATTGAGTTTCAAAATACTCTATGAATGGAGCAAAGGCTGCCTGGTTGGCAATAATGTAGGTATGGCAGAGGAGAGAGGTTGTAGAAGGCATCGGTTTCCTCCTTTTGCACAAGGACAAGGGCAGCAAAGCAGTTGAACACGTCCTTTGCTTCCTTTGTGCCTTCAGTGTAGACCAGCTCATGGAGGTCAGAGCACTTTTGAAGGCGGCGGCAGAGTGCCTGCCAAAAGTGAAATTAGCATCCATGAGGGGAGCTCTTGAAGACTCTAATAAAAGCATTGGCCTGAGCCTGCTCAAAATCTACTACCAGGTATTCATGGTATGGAAGGCTTTTGGGCTTTTTCTTGATGGGGATAGCTTCCTCTGACTGGGCCTTTTTCTTGCGCCCTCTAGTCTCCTTTGGCTCCTCTTCAATGATGGGGAGGATCTCATCAAGCTTGGCCTTTAATATTGTTAGAGCCCAGACATAGGTTTCTTGCTTCTTGTTAGGAAGTAAAAAGAAGACAAGGGGAAGAACCAGATTTCCAACCTGCCCATGGATATTCCAAAGCTGGCTGAAGAGCTTTGGGCAGGTGGAAAAGGTACCATCTGTAAGCCAGGTCTTGTATTTTAAAAGGTTACAAAGATCCTGGGAGGTAGCAAAGCAAATGATCCGCTCTGGGGCATGTTGCCCATCATCATGAAGGAGTATATATCTCTTTGTGCCGTGAAAGCTTTTGCTCTTCAGTTAAAATCAACTGGTCAATTGATGAAGCACTGACGCCTTCAGTGCTCAGAGCATATCTCTGGTCAGTGAGATATCTCTGAAGTTTTGAGGCGCCACCAACAGTTGCAAGTTGGGTATCATTTAGATTAATAAGTGCATCATTTACAACCTCAGTTGCAGTTTGGTCTTTGGTGGTTGGTATGACCTGGCAAAGAAACCAGCGGATCAGTTGATACAGTGGATCAAAGGGCTTGGCACAGTCATGCCCAATAGTCAGGACTTTAAAACAAGTGAACCCATAGGTGGTGAGTCTAGCTGGACAGCCAACGTTATCACATTTAAAGTGATGCTGACGGATGGGCTTCTTCTTGTTGTTGCAGCTGAAGCTGTAGCCCTTGTGGACAAAGCCAGCACCCCCTTTATTGGTCATAATTGAATAGCTGGTAGGGTAAGTTGGGGGCACAGCAAAGGAGCCATTTCTGTTGCATACATTATGGATGGCATTAAGATCCCAGAGCTCAATTGGCTCATCTGCAGGAGCACCAGGCTCAGGCTCATGCTCTTCTTCATCCTCAGGCTCTGAAGTGGGGTCAGAGTGGCAATTAAAGTTGAATAACTTCTCTTGAGGGTCTAACAGGAAGTAAACAAAAGGAGAATGTGGAGGGGTTGGGCTTGTTTTCTCAGGCTCTGGTGAGGGCGTAGGGGTCTTGGGAGGCATCTAAAAGTGAATTAGTATCAAAATATGAGTAATTTGGGGGTTGTTTTTAAAGAGAAAAACAAGAATGTTTTTAATATAAAAGTATCAATTTTTTTACATAGAATTGTAGAGGAGATCAAATAATATATACTATCAAAATTTTAATGTTTTTTTTTGAAAAAATAATTTTCTTATTAGTAATGCAAGTAGGCAAACTTTGAGTTTTGACTGAAAACTTGCTCTCAAGATGGCGTTTTTGAAGTGACATAATTGAGGTGCCGTAGCTCAAAAACATAGTGTTTTTGACCATTTTTTATATTAAATTAAGAAATCTACAGTGGAGCTACCTTAACCAGGCCAAAGAGTAAAACTTGAATTTCTCAAAAACTAGCTTATACAACTGGGGTTAAAAAGTACCCAGTTGTTTAGAGGAGGCCAAAATATATATATTTGCAAATTTTTTTACTTTTTCTTACATTTTTTGCTTAAGTGGTTTTAGACGTGAAACTATACTTTTGAAAAGTGGAAAGCAAGAATTGCGGTGGGGAAATTGATATAGCGTAGCCTGGCGTCATATGTAATTTCCCCTTATTTTCCCCTATTTATTGTGCGCCTTGAATCAATTGGGTGATGTGAAACTTGGTGGAATTTGAAGTGACATAAATCAAAATGGCGTAATCACCCTCTTCTATATTAAAATCACTATTAAAATATTTTATTGATGAACCCCTTATCAGTTTATCCATGTATAATAAAGTTATAAATTACATATAACAAAACTAGTTTTTTTTACCCAGCAATGACAATCACTAGAAGGACTATCATAGTGGTGTCTTTTTAGGTTGTTCCTTTTATAAGTGTCTTAGATTAATACTATAGAAACATCTTCTGGCATTATACCACAGGCTTTATTTTAGTTTGGGTAAAAACTTATTTTAGTTTAGGATAGATGGCATAATTTGAAATGACGTAAAGTTGAGATGGCGTAAACACGCCCCACACTAAGTGATTTCATATGTAAATAAAGTTAGCAAAATAAGATTTAATTAATCTGACTTGAAGTGACAGAATTGAGATAGCGTAAATTTGAGATGCTGTATTATAAAAGTATATGTAAATTTTAACTATTTTTTATTTTTTTATTTTTTTATTTTTTTGTGATTCAAAATCACTAACACAAAAAACGCCATCTCAAATTAAATTTGAGATGGCGTTTTTCAAGATGCTGTTTTCAAAATGGCGTGTCCTACCGGCTGCAATAGTGGTCTTTTGAGGAAGATCACTGAGCTGTATTGTAATATCTTGAAGAGATTTGGTGAAACAGAAATTGTGGGTGATGTCAGCTTTGAACTCTTCCCAGTTGTCCAGCTGGTTGTTGGTTTGTGAGCCAACCCAGGTGGCAAACCAGTTAGCTGCGGCCTTGTATAGGCGCTTGCTGGCTTCCTGGACCCATTTCTCATGAGGGATGCGGCTGGCGCGGAGTTTAGCAGCTGTGTGGTCTAGCCAGTTGATGACATTTTCTTTGTTTTTACCAAAGAACTTGTCAATACCAATGCACTTGGTGTTGGTAACTTTGCCTGTGGTAGGCAGTTGTGTGTTTATTTGTGGTTGAAGAGAGCGACTGTATTAAATTATCTTGGTGCATGCTTTGGGCATGACCAGACCTTCAAATACAGTGCATCCACTAGGAATGTCTTTGTCAATGTTTTGGGCGCGGAAGTATGTTTTCCAGGTCTCTTGGGATGTGGCCTGGTTGAGTACGTGGGCAAATTTGGGCGGGTTCTGTTCAGTCATTTTCTCTTTCATTGGCGTGGTCAAAAACTGTAGTGCTACCAGTGATAAGGAGCGCCTTTTGGGGAAGCTTCAAATATAGAAATATGAAAGGAGAGAAGTATATTTTATTGGATAATACTTTAGGCTTATATAGCTTTAACTGTGGCAGGGATATTAGTTGGACCAAACCTAGGGGCTAGTCATGTGCTTGATGCGTTTGAGTTGTTGGATACCTGGACATTCATGTGATATTAATTTGTTGCCATTTACGGTATGTCAAATGATATATTGGAAAGGCACCAAATTGGGCAATGACTGGATGTTGGGTGTGATGGCAATAGCCAGAATACTTGTACATCCAGACCCTTTACAGTATACTAAAGTTAAATTAATTATTTTTTATATCATGAGCTTTCAGTATATCACATACTGTTAATTAAAAAAGTTTCAACTTCCAGTAGTTGATCAGACAAAAACAAAACTCTCACTTTATTTAATATTCAACTACCAGGGAGTCATTTCACCACAGTTGCCTCTTTTTCTACCCTGACTATCACAACAAATTCTCTTGCACATGGACAATAGTGGGGTAGCAGTAGGTGCAATCTTAGATCAGTTACACAATGATGGTGTAGATTGACCAGTAGTATATTATTTCAGAGTGCTCAAAAAGCATGAAAAGTATTATAGCATAACTGAAAAAAAATCTGGCTGTCCTTCACTGTCATGAATGACATTTCAATACTGGTATTAAAAACCTGGAAATTGAAACCCAGGTCTCAGGAAAAGCCTTATTTTGCCAGAGTGGACAGGGAACTGTCCAACTGCTAGTTGGGTTAAGCTCTGCACCACCAGGGATAGATGACCCCAAACAGGGGGAACAGGAACCTGCCAACCTGCCAAGCGTCAATACTGGAGGTTCAAAATCAATATTGGAGACCCTAGAATTGAACCCCAACCCTCCAAAGACTACTTGAGTCACAAAAAGTGGACAGAAGCCTGCCCGCTTGTTAAATTGCAAACCTGAGTTGATGAGTTACTCCAAGACTCACCAGTCTTCCAAGGACAATTCCCCAAATAGTCACCAGATTGATGCCAACCTTGCACCACCAAAGATCCTGGCCTATGCAGAGGTTGTAGCTTGCCTTAAGGAGGTTAAAACAAAACCTACTGCTAACTCTGCCAATAACCACCAGCAACTGTCAGTCTCCCATCTAGAATGGGTAGTACAATTGAACTACTCAGGTGACATAACAAACAGTGGCAGCAGAACAAAGCATCACCACTTATATTCTCCAAAGCAGGCACAGCCTAGATCTTCTGCCTGCAAGACTCTAAGCCAAGACCCATGCCCCGCCAGTGCCTTGTCTGCGAACCTGGACTCTGCAAAAATTGAACGAGCAAAAGCCCTAGGTATAAAACCCTGACAGTATGGTGATGACCATATTGTCATTTTTGATAATAAAGTTTTATGAGCCTTTGGTTCAAACACATCTTAACTTGTCTAGTATTGGTGATATTCCATCTTAACTCTGGCCAAGTAGACCATCAGGCAACCTCCCCCTCTGGAGACCAACCTGCTAACCCTCCCAAGGCACTATACCGTCCCCCAGGAGCCCCCTTTGGACCTGTGCATTTTACTGAATACCTGCCTGACCCTGCCTACGCAGAGTACAACTTAAGAGACCATCCTCATTGCTGATCCCTTGGCAAGGACTAGAGAAACTGAATACATAGGACGTGAAGGAAAGTGGTACAAGAGGCCACCAAGATTGTTCAAAGACAAATATAACTACTTGATTGCCTACTTTGTCCCTTTGACCCCGCCTTTAACCCCACAACCTGACTGCCCAATTAAACCCACAACCACTTCCAAGACCATATCCATCCATATGTTTGGAGTGCTCTATATTACTTTAAAAGGATTAGTGGACTCTATGGTGCCCAACTCTGGGCCCTGGTCTTTGCTTGGGCAATCTGTTTCCTATATTATCAAGTTAGCACTCATCCTATGGTGGGCCCTCCCTGCTGGGTGTCATATTTTTGTCTAGTGGTGGTAGTTGCTTTACTATCTTGAAATACAATTCTTCTATTTACTAAAGATTAGGTTCAGAAGAGTATCTGCCTAATTCATATAATAAAGTTAAAAGTATGTAATATCAATCTTTTATTCAATAATCAAGAAGGGAGTTTTATAGTTAGGGGGAAATTAGACAAAAGCCTCAGAATGCCAGGATCCTCTGATCACAGCCTAGTTTCCTCTATCCTTAGACCACTATTAACTAATAATTGGCT
The DNA here is from genome assembly GCA_014839935.2 of Entomophthora muscae. NCBI lineage: Eukaryota > Fungi > Entomophthoromycota > Entomophthoromycetes > Entomophthorales > Entomophthoraceae > Entomophthora > Entomophthora muscae. Next base: position 30,372 of record QTSX02006435.1, on the reverse strand, counting down.
GATCATTAGTTAAAATGAACTTAGGATACAACCTAGTTGATCACTTGACCTTGCTAACATCCAGGCCAATAGTTCTATCAGTCCCTCATTCACCAAGCTTAATTTTTCAAATGCATGATTACAGTGACAGCTAGTTTATAACCAATCACTTCACAACACCAGGCCTGCAGGCCGCCCGCCCGCAAGTTCCCCAGAACCTCCCACTGGTTGGATCCCTGACATTAAGGCAATCTACCTCAAACACGGTAACCTGAGCCCCAAGATGTTGATAACTCTTGGGGCATCTTATATGCTATTTTTTATGATTTCAGCTTACTATGCCTATAAGCTAGCTACCAACGTGATCACATCTGCAACCCAACACCAAACCAGCAAAGAACAGAAAGACAACCTGCTTGGCAATGAGAGGACCAAGACCCCTAACTTGCAGGTGCAGAACTTCATAGTAAACCAGACCACAACCAGAGTAAACATGCCCCAAATGGGGAATGTCAAAACTGCAGGCTCAACCTGCCAGCAAGGTTCCAATCAAGCAGGTTTGTGACCAGCAATACAATTATCCAATTACTCAAAGCTAGACTAGGAAGTCAACTCAAGTTACCAAATCCAACAACATGAACAAATAATGATGCCTCACAGTGGATGCCAATTTTTGGCGCTTGACTCATTATCAGGATCAAGCCACCCCCTTCACCATCCAGCCGTGTGATCAACACAATAATGTTTCTGTTATCCTTGATTCACAATGACTATATAATCACTATCTCTCAATAAATATTATTATCTAGTTTTCAAATATTTTTCCCCTTGTAACTCTGCTAAAACAGCACAGTTACAACATTGACAGCACAGGTAGGTTCTCCATCCTACCTTATCTTGAAAAATTCCGCCTGTTGCCCACACACACCGCGGCCAATAAATACTCAATAGAATCATGTCTGGCCTCCTGCCTGACTGGAGTCTGTACACCCCTGGTACCGCAATAACCAACAGCTTTGTCCTGTACCAGAATACTGCAATCCCACTACCTGCCTTCAACACCATGTCTGCACAAGGATTCTTTCAGGCTCCCGCGTCCATGCCGTGACCAACTGACAAGAACACCATGCCTGCCTACGTATCCCAGAGACTTTGGAGCGCCACCTTGGAATCTTTTGAAGGAGCCAACAACAACATCACTTCAGCTTGGATCCAATCTGCCCAAAGTAAGCTAACTCAGATGGAATGCCCACAGAAATTCTGGATCACAGAGATCTCCATCCAACTTACACATGACACTGGCACCTGGTGCAACAAGCGGCACAAGGAGCACACCCAAAAAGAAATGGGACACTTTCAAGCAGGACTTCTTGGCAAGGTTTGTGCTGAAAGACACCGCACTCATGATCATCTGCCAAGTGAAGAATCTGACACAGACTGGCAATGTAAAATAACTCACCTGCACTTACAAAAAACTCCCTCTACACGCACCTGCTGATATGGTCTTCAACAATCCAGCCACGCATCTCATGTACTACAACACCCTTAAGTCACATGTAATGAGACACATGAGCCTGAACCAAGTGACCAACTTGCAAAGCCTGTACTGTGAAGCCGAGAAGGCAGAGCAAACTTCCAACACTCTTTACAAGGCACAAACAGGGAAATTAGAGACCCAAGGACTCACATTCAAGTGGGCGCTCCAACAGACCACCCCCTGGAAACAGTAATGACAATACCAACCACAAACCCTCTGGTTCAAATGGACATGGGAATGGGACCAATGGCCAGTCAAACAGAACTCATTTCCGCGTAGCAACCACTCAAGACAACCAGGACAAGGGAAAAGCACAGGGAGAGCATTAAGCGAGCCAAGCTCTCTCCAGACTACTCCTGACTTGCCCAATAATGAGTATCACCTAGAGAACGTGGACCAATGCCCAATGGTTCAAGTACCCTCGGAAGACCCAATACTATACACCATCACAAGACACCCAAATAAGTTGATGTCCTATCCTTTCTGCTTTTGCAGTTACACAGGCTCAGCTCTCTTGGGCTCAGGCGCAGACCAAACCCTGGTCAACAGCAGCTTTGTCAACAAGTTCAAGCTAGCCACTAATCCTTTGCAGATTGAAAATGTGGTTTTAGCTGATGAACATCACATTGCCGTAACACGGGAAACTCCCCCTTTCTCTGTTATGCTAGAGAACCTACACTCCACCATTCAAGGCCCTGTCATCAACTTCCTCAAGTTTGACATTGTATTGGGACTCAAATAGTTGTGGAAAAACAATCCCCATGTAGACTGGATAACCTCAGTACTGACCATCAAACGTGAAGGAGTCAACCACCAAATCTACCCCAACTCTATGGACCAACTCCTATGCAACAATGTCTTGGGACACATCACTGAGACCTTGGAAGAACAGAAGAATCTCAAGAAGATCAACTGGGACTCCTGCCAATACAAGATCATCCACTTCAAGGATCACCAGGATACCACCACAACACATGATTGCAAAATTATAGCTCAACACCCAGAGATCTTAAAGGAAGCTCTACCCAGGTTGCCGCCTAAGAAACATATCCAGCATTCTATCCAACTCAAAGGAGCAGTCCCTAAAGCGCATCCCATAAATTGCCTCACTCCCAATGAGAATAACGCCTTACACGCTTACCTCAAGGAAGCTTTGGAGAAAGGACTTATCCGCCCCTCACAGTCCCCTTTTGGTGCTGCAGTATTCTTTGTGGCTAAAAAGGACAGCACCTTGCTCCAGTTACCAACTACTGAGCTCTAAACAAAGCACTATTAAGAATTGCTACCCATTGCCACTCATTGACAGCATCTTTGATGCCCTTGGTGGTGCTGCAGTCTTATCTAAGATTGATCTCACAGCAGGTTACAACCAGATCCACATCAAAGAGAAAGATATTCCCAAAACAGCTTTCCACACCAAATACAGTTCATACAAGTGTGTGGTGCTTAATTTTGGCATGACCAACACTCTGTCAACCTTTGTTGCCTTCATGAATGAAGTCTTTGCGCCTCCCATTAACAAGTGCACCCTGGTTTACCTGGACAAAATCATTTTCTACAGCCTGTCAGTCAAATAACATCATTTGGATCTGGAAGCAGTCTTTGCCACCCTAGCGCAACATAAGCTGCTAGCCAAATGCTCCAAATGTCAGTTCTTTTGTAAACAACTACCCTTCTTGAGACACATAGTTTCAAAAGATGGCATTAAGCCTGATGACCAGAAAATCCAGGCCATCTGCAAGATGCCACCACCCAAAGTCAAAACAGAACTCCATACCTTCCTAGGGATGGTGGTTTACGTACGGCAGTTCATACCTGATTATGGCGTGCTGACTGCACCCCTGTCCACCAAAACTGGTGCCAAATCCAAATTTGTGTGGATCCCCCAGCGCAACCTCTGTTTCCAACGCCTTAAGGAAAAACTCACAACGGCGCCCATCCTCCATTACCCCAAACATGATGGATAATACCAACTGGAAACAGACGCCTCTGACACATCTATTGGAGGGGTGCTACAAATTAAGAATGACACTGGTGATTTCCTTCCTGTGGCCTATGAGTCACGCAAGTTGACAGACAGCAAATGCCGCTACCCTATACATGACAAGGAACTATTGGCAATTGTAAATTGCCTAGTCAATTGGCGCTGTTATCTGGAACGCCAAGAGGAGTTCACCGCCTTGACAGACCACAAGTCACTCATATAATTCAAAGCTCAGGCAAACCTATCCTGTAGACAGGCCAAGTGGATGGAGCTGTTAGAGAGATTCAACATGCTCATCCAGCACAAACCTGGAGCCAAACTTGCCATGGCAGATGCCCTTTCCCGCCTGTATGTCCGTGCCTCCAGAGGGGAAAATAGGCTCAACCCAGACTGGCCCCTCTTAGTACTTCAAAAAATGAATGAGGGGTTCCCCCTGGCACAACCAACATAACAAAGGAAACAGTTATCAAGAATGAGCACCTGTTTGCTGACGTATATGGGACCTTAAACAGAAAAATGTCTGATGGCACAACCATTCCCTACATCCCCACGCACCAAAGGGTAGACACTATTCTATGTTATCACCAAGACCTTGGTCATACCAAGAGCCAAAACCTCTACAAGTTCCTTAAACATAAGGCCTGGTGGCCAACTTTGTATTGCAATGTCCAATAAGTGCTGGAACAATGTGAAGTATGCAAAAAGTTTGCCAGGAGAAAGACCCCTCCAAAGTTGGTACTTCCCATCTGCACCCAGCTACCCTTCAAGGTATGGGCTCTTGACATTGTTGGTCCCATGCCAGGGAAACACAATGACAAAAAATACATCATCACAGCCATCAATTTTGCAACAAGGTGGCCAGTAGCCCAAGTAGTGAAATCACACACCAGTAACAACATCTGACAATTCATTGGCAAGGAAATAATCAGTAAGTTTGGAAAGCCAGAACTCCTGATAACCAATGTGGGCAAAGAATTGACCTCCAAAAACACCAACATGTACCTCACCATAAACGGGGTCAAACACACTGTAACAACGCCATACCACCCACAGGCCAAAGGGCGAGTTGAGAGGCTAAATGGTAGCCTTGTGCAAGCCTTGTCCAAACTCACCGCTGGCAAACCTGAGGACTGGAATATGCAGCTATTGACTGCGCTACTTGTGTGTCAAACCTGAGTGAACAGATCCACTGGGAAAAGCCTGTTTGGACTGGTATACAACACACAGCCAAATATCATTCAAGAATTGACAGGACCCAAGCTGGAAATCCCAAGCAAGGTTCCCCCACGTTTATATCCCCATGTTACAGAAGCAAACAAAGGAAAAACAGAGAAAGAAGAGGAGCGTTTGCAGAAGACCTTTGTCCCTATCTGCAACAGACATGAGGTTGGGGATGAAGTGTGGGTCATGAACGTTGACAAGAGCAAGTTACAACCCAAAAAATTAGGGCCAGCAATCATCCTAAAGGAAAACAACAATAACACTTACCTTGTGCAAGGGCTCAGAAAGCGCAAACAGGACAAAATCCTCCACCACAATTGCCTCAGACCTTGCAAGGCAAGACAAAAGCAGCGAGAAGCGCCCTACCCCCCACCAAACAACAACTAGTCCAATACGGTGCTTGGGCTCCTGACAACCTGTCCCCAGAGGAGGCCAACCTTCAGCTGGTGTGTGTGTGTGAGTCAAAACTGCAGGCTCAACCCGCCAGCAAGGTTCCAACCAAGCAGGTTTTTGACCCGCAATCTGATTATCCAATTACTTGAAGCCAGACTAGGAAGTCAACTCAAGTTACCAAATCCAACAACATGAACAAATAATGATGCCTCACAGTGGATGCCGCTTTTTGGCACTTGAATCATTATCAGTATCAAGCCACCTCCTTCACCATCCAAACCGTGTGATCACCAATCTTGTTCCTACTATCCACTGATTCACTATAACTATATAATCACTATCTCTCAATAAAGATAATTATCTAGTTTCCAAATATTTTCCCCTTATAACTCTGCTAAAACAGCACAGTTACAACAGGAAGCTCACCCTAGAAGAAACCAGAGGAGCAATGCCAGTCCTCTGCCTCCATTTTCAATCCAACACAAACTCATATTCCAACAACACCAAGAAATTCCTTGGGGTAGCCTCCATGCTCTCTGGCAATGCCCTGGACTGGTTTGGGAAGATAATCACCAAGGATGTTGAGTTCTGCCTAGACTAAATTTGATCCAAGAGCAAATTAATGGCCACAGGCAACAACCGAGATACCTACTACCACACCCTAATCAGCTTACTGGATATCTGACAAAGGCCACACTCTCTGAAAGCTTAGACCAACAAGTTCCTGAAATTGAAAGCCAGAATCCAACTCAAGGACAAGTTATCAGCCATCTTGTACCGCCAAGGAGCCTGCCCTGCCCTGAAGGAGATCCTCAAGCACCACCCCCCTACACTTGGCCTGGATGAATTACTCCTCTTGTGCAGAGTATTGAGCTTCAACCAGGAAGGCACCCCCTCTTCCACCCAGCGCACAAACCGAGCCCCACCACCCAGCAGACCAGGGATGCCCCTGATGAACTACAGCAGCACTACCGCAAAGGCTTGTGTTTCTATTGCCACAAACCCGGGCACCTCACCAAGGCTTGCCCCAAGAAGAGTGACTCCTCAGTTTCCTTGGCACAAATAAACACCTCCACCCAATCTTACAAATTTATTCAAGTTGAAGCAAAAACATTCACAACATCCCAGACTGTTGGAGATTTCATTGATACTGGAGCAGAGGAGAGTATTATCAATGCCACCCTTGCTAAGGACCTTGGACTGAAGGCCATCAATGAAAGCGTCAAAGTAATAATGGGAAAAAGCTCTCACAACTTAGGTTTCAGGTGCACTACCAAATTGCCCCTGAAAATTAGGCAGAACTTGTACCTAGTGTTTCCCATCATCCTGAAAGGACTTTCCCACCACCTGATCCTAGGGGACTCCTGGTCCCAAAGACACAGCACTATTATGAACTTCTGTAATCAAACAGTTGCCTTGAAGGGAGACAATTTGTTTGATGTGGTGCCGTTCCAGTTGGGCCCAACCAGTAAAGAACCTAACACACTCCTGACCCTGAGAATAAAACCCAGTGTGGGAAGCCTACCTGCTCACTTAGAGAAGTGAAGCAACGTCTTCAGTGAGGAAGCAGCAACCCAGCTCCCCAGTCACTCAATCTAAAACCACACCATTGACCTGTTAGCTGGAACCCAACCACACCACAGTCCCATCTACAGCTGTAACCACTGCAAACAAGCAGCACTGAAGACATACTGGAGGACATGACAAAAAAAGGGTTTATCTGGGTGTCAAATGCCCCTTGATTGTCACCCATGCTGTTTGTAGGAAAGAAAGATGGCGGAATGTGTCCGTGCGTAAACTATCAGAAACTGAACAACATCACTGTGAAGAACTGCTATCCCATCCTTAACACTGACGACCTTTGTGACGTATTGACGGGAGCCCAGGTGTACTCAAAAATTGACCTGAGAGACGCTTTCAACCAGATCAGAATCAAAAAAGGAGACAAATTCAAGACAGTCTTCAAAACCAGATATGGTTTGTACAAATAATTGCTAATGTTGTTTGGATTGTGTAATGCCCCCAGCACTTTCCAAAGGATGATCAACTCTGTCCTTGGCAAGTACCTTGACTAGTTCTGCGTGGCATATCTGGATGACATCCTCATATACAGCAAGTCATATGAGGAACACCTCCAACACCTTGGCCAAATACTGGAGAAACTCTTGCAAGCCAACCTACACGCCAAGCTAAAGAAATGTGAATTCTTTCAGTCTGAAGTCAAATTTCTGGGATATGTGGTGAAGACTGGCGGATTTTCCATGGCACAGGACAAAGTGGAAGCAGTGACAGCTTGGCCAGTACCCAAATGCAGAAAAGATGTGAGAAGTTTTTTGGACCTGGCAAACTATTGCAGGTATTTCATCCAAAAGTTTTCTCATATTACATTGCCCCTGACCCGTCTCTGCTCTTACAAGGTCCAATTTTTCTGGAATGACAAGTGCACCTCCACGTTTGTGACCCTGAAGGAAGCCTTTACGTCAGCCCCAGTCCTTGCCATTCCTGACCCAGCTAAACCTTTTGTACTGGAGACAGATGCGTCCAACTTTGCAGTAGGTGGGGTCCTTCTTCAGAAAGGAGGGGTTGGTATGCTACATCCTGTAGCATATTACTCCAAGAAGATGCTACCAGCTGAAGGGAACTACCCAATATATGACAAGGAGATGTTAGCTATAATGAAGAAATTGAAGCAATGGCACAGGTATTTGTGCGGTGCTGAACATCCAGTAAAGGTTCTGACAGACCACAAGAACTTAGTCTACTTCTTCAAACCACGTCAGCTGAACCAACAACAAGTGAGATGGGCCTTAGAACTAGACACTACACCTTGACCATAGACTACAAGCCAGGAAAGGTTAACGTGGTACCATACACCTTGAGCAGGAGAGCCAAACTGACCCCCTTCTCTAAAGAAATCAAGGACTGCAACACCCACACAATACTAGACCCCGCCAGCCTAGGGATACAACTGAAGTACTTAAAGATTGCTGCCAGCAAACCCAATGTGATAGAAGCCCAGAAACAGGACACCTATTTGACCAAGCTAGTCAAAGCCCTGACAAAGGACCCAGATTGCCATCATTCAAAGAAAGGGTACTCCCTGAAAGGTGTTACTCTGTTGCTTCACAACAGGATCTATGTACCCAAAGGACCAACCCAAACAAACGTATTGATTGACCACCACAATTCAGAGATGGCCAGCCACCCTGGTAGACACAAATCCTTCTCAAGTATCAAGCAGAACTACACATGGCCAAACATGGACAAAGAAGTAGTGCCTACATCAATGGTTGTGAAACCTGCGGAAGAACCAAGACGTGTTGCTCTAAGCCAAAAGGGCTACTGAGACCTCTGTACATCCTTGCTGGTCCCTGGAAGTCAGTGTTAATGAGCTAAATAGTAGAGCTCCCCCTTCAAAATCCTTTGATGCAATCCTGGTCATGGTCAACTGTTTCACAAAAATGGCCTATTTTCTCCTGACCTCTACTCACTGCACAGAAGCTGATACTGCCAGACATTTCCACAACCACATCTTGACACAACACGGCACTCCAGAAGAAATAATCACTGATAGAGGACCCCAGTTCACTTCCCACTAATGAACCCAAGTGATAAAAGACCTTAGAATAAAACGTTGAATGTCAACCTCTTACCACCCGCAGACAGATGGACAAACTGAACAGGTCAACCAAATCTTGGAACAATACCTCCAATGCTTTGCCAACGCAGACCAAGATAACTGGGCAGAGATCTTACCCATGGCGCAATACACTTACAACAGCAAAGACCACACATCCACAGGTATGTCCCCCTTCAAGGCCAACTACGGGTTCAATCCATCATGGGAACCTAGCATTGGCAGCAAGGAACAGAATACAGCAGGACAAAATTGGATTGAACAAATGCATACCACCCAAGAAACCTGTCTAAGGAGCTTGACCTGCGCTTTTAAGACCTACAAGGCATTTGCCAACAAGAAAAGAGTCCCTAGGAAAACTCTGGAAATAGATAATGAAGTTTACCTCAACTCACGGAACGTTCCCCTACACGTACCCAGTAGGAAGCTAGCCCACCGCTGCTGTGGCCCTTACAAGATCATAAAGCAAATATGAGAAGTGGAGTACAAACTAGAGCTGCCGCCTACTTGGAAAATCCACAATGTCTTCCACCAATCACTGCTATTCAAGAAAAAAGGAACCTCCCTCACCCACCAGAAGATCAAGACCAAGCCTCCACCCATCCAGGAGGGACGCTCAACCAAATACAAAGTAGAGTACATCCATGGACACTGCCTCCACTACAAGACCCCATAGTACTACATCAAATGGGTAGGTTATCCTCCCAAAGAAAGCACCTGGGAACTGGTCTCTAACCTGCCTAACACACAAGGAGCCATACAGCAATACTTGGAAAAGAATGCCAGGAAGGAGAGGGGCAACAGGAGAGAAGGGGATGATGTCAAAAGTGACAAACTCCTATCAACTATGCTTATTGAAAAGCCTCAACTACAGGATTCAAACCCTGACACCCTGTGGGCCGCCCTCCTGCATTTTTTGGGCTCAAACCAGAGCAGGATTTGACTTCAGAGAATCCTCTGAAGCTTGATGAGTCAAATTCACCTGCATCAACACTTCCCACTCTAAATGTTCCTGTTAACTTGACCAATCAGCGGGCGGGTCTAGCCCTAGATCCTAAAATAACTTGGGCCCCCACAGAAGAGGAAACACAGAAACTTCCCATAGAACACAGGCCACCCAGAGATGATCAACCCCACGACCCAACTAGGGAATTTGAGCATTCTCAGTTCAAGCCAGCTAATGAAATAACCCCCACAATAGATGCCACCAAGGACCGGGAAAACCTGGTAAACAGTAAATCCCGGGCCAATGGAATTTGTGAAAGTTTTACCATGACAGATGGGCATACTTATACCCTGGACTGCCAGGAAGATGCCCATTGCCATTCTTGCAATAAAGTGATATGAACCTTTGGTTCAACCAGGTTATACTGTACTTGTTATTAGTTCTATTTCATTTTCAGTCTACTTCCTGTGGCCCAGTACCCCGCACCCACCTTTCCCAAGAAACTGCGGACCAGCTGCCCAATCTTTATTGTCCCCCAGGAGCTCCCTTTGGCCCAGTACATTTCACCGAGTACTCACCCAACTCTGTGTATTTGGAGTTCACCATAGAGAGAATCCTGATCCACAACCCTGAAGCCAGAACTAGAGAAACAGAGACTGTTTACAGGAAAGGTAACAAAATCACAATACCTCCCCTGCTATTACGCGACAAGTACAACTACCTGCCCACATATTTTGTCCCCATGACGCCGCCTCATACCCCGCAGCCCAACCTCCCTCAAGAATCTGTTGCTGCCAATGAATCCACTTCCACTCAGATATTTGGGGTGATGTACATCTCTTATACCGGCCTGATTGATTCTATGGTGCCTGCAAGCAGACCTTGGGCAATACTGGGCAAATCATTATCCTACATTGTAAAGTTAGCCCCAATCCTGTGGTGGATCCTCTCTGCCGGGCCCGCAGGCCGCCTGCCGGCAAGTTCCCTGGAACCCCCCACTGGTTGGATCCCTGACAGTGACCTTCAAACAAGGGTCTGGATACAATGTAAAGCTTCTTCCAGTTGTTGTCCTTTTGCTCAAGGACATGCCAAGTTCCTCTGTAAACACCATCCCCCTAAGGCCAATCTAGAAGAGGGCAATGTTGTGAATGCCACTATTCACCATGTGTCAATTTTGCCTTTGGTGGGCCATTTTGAAGACAAATCTCTTGCTTTTGCTTTCGCCTCTCAAAATAAGTTAATGGCTGAATTGAGAAATACAATTGTTTGGTTTTGTGACTCTATGCAACTTACTCACCCCACTCATGCTGGTGGCAAGTGATTCTACCATCCTGGTAGTGTTTTGTGGTATCCCCAATCACTATATATTATTTTTCCTATTCATCAATAAAATTAAGTTCTATTCACATTTCTGTCTTTGTGTCTTCTAGTACTTCAGCTCCTTTCTCTAGCAACAACTAGTAGAGATTATTCATCCAGGGCCGCAAGGTAATCACATAGTCTTCCCTGCCATCTAATCAAGACTTAGTAGGAACCCAATCCTAAGGTTAGGATTCCCTGTTGTGTATCTGTGCCGCGCCTCAGATCACAACAAAAACCTATATGAGTTCTGCCGTCTAATTCTGAGTTGCTTCTCCCTTATTAGGTCAAAGGCACAGGTAGAGCACTTGCCACTCCTGCACACAGCAGGTGCACCCTTTAATTAAGGAATATTAAAAAATACATGAGCAAAGAAGGGTTCACCTGGCAGCAAAATAGTCATAAGACCACCCCATGATTCTGTGGTGCAACCAACTAGCATACACCATATGCCAGCTGCACACCAGAGACCAGGTCTGCATCTGGCAATAACATCACATCCTCTGCCATAGCCATCTGGCCCCTTGTAAGCCAGCTGATTAGGATCACAGTAGAGACTAGAGATCCATGGTCAAACAGGGGACAACAGACATGTACCCAGAATGATATATATACCACCATTCACAGGCACCACAAAAACAGTCTTTTACACCCTACATTACGCTTCTTGCAAGCCTCAGACCAGAGGAGCCCATAAACTACATTATTATACCCATAATGTTGAGCTTGAACAAAATGGATGGTACAGGTACTGATTGTATCCAATTCACACAGGCTAAAATCCCAGCTTACAGCTGTGCAACTGAAGGTGAAAACACAATCAACTTCACACCAGCCAATTATGTCTTGGCCTTAACACTGGGCTTAACACTAGTTGTTGTTCATTTGTGAGTGCAACTTTGGGTTCCACTGAAATCCTCTTCAGGGAAGCCATTGCCTCTGTGTAGGTCTGGGCTCTCAGTGATGCACATTTGGCGGTGATCTGATCCCCATTCAAGGAATTCTGACACTAAGCTGAAAGGTTGCAGGGAAGCCTACCAACTTGAGTCTGCAATTTTTCAAAGTAGGTTCCATAATGACTGGAATTACTTGCCCTAGTTGCAAGGCTTGAAAGTCAGACAAACCATTAACCAGGTTAACCTATTTAACAGATTTGAACCAAAATGTTGATTGGAAATGGGTTACTGCCACTCTGGTTTGCCATCTGGATGTGATTCCTCCTTGCAGGTTGACCCTGATAAATAGACATAATCTGAGTAACTCAATAAAATCTTGTTTATCAGAACAGACACCAGAAATTAATCACACAAGGGTTCTTTGCAAACTGGACTAGGTACTCACTAGATGATGTAGAAGGAATAGGAGCCAAGGATCCAGGTGGTATTAATTAGTCAAAATTTGATATATATGGGAAAATTTTCACTGTTCAACTCTTAAGAGTTGAGTCCTTCCTAAAGTTTTTACTCAAATAAAATCAAATAATCTTCTGGTCTAACTTTATTTTATCATGCATCCTGTAGTTGGCCTGCTGCGCTACATTCCTTAAAATATGATTCTAGCTCAAATTATCACCAGAGAATGGGACCCAACAAAGGTACTTTGTTGTTAGCGCCTTCTAATGTTACTCCAATGGCCCAGAATCTTGGTGTCTTTCCTGAAGAATCTGAACCAAAGACAGTTGTTCCTTCTCAATGTCCCAATTTCTACACAGAAGATACTTTAATTCTCTCTCAAGCCATTTACCTAGGAGTTTTCTGGTTGGGTTTAATCATTCTGCTTAACCCTATTGTGTCCTTTGGGAATTTTATCAAACAGGATCTGAAGCTTTGTTGGTGGTTAATCATCAACTTCATGTGGATTTGGGTGGTGATTCCCCATCACATGGAGACTGCTTCTTATTTTCTGTCAATTTCCGCCGCACAATTCAGCGGGACTTGTCCACCCTGGTTAGCAAAACACGTTCTCTGAGCACCAGGGGTTGATTCCTGGGATTTTAACACTAGAATTGAAATGTTGTTCTTGATGGAGGTGTTCCCTGCAGCTGAATCTTTGCTTTTGGAAGCAAAAACAGGTGCAGGAGCAACTTCACAGTCCATACCCCTTGCCTGGTGTCAGGTTGTGGGGTTGATTCCTGCAGGGCATCAAAGCTGTTACCTCCATAACACCTAGACATATTAGTGGGGTTGAACCGCCCCCTGCCCATCCAGATGATTGATCAGCAGGATCTTGTCCCTTCTAAAAAATCCAGGTGGCTATATAAACTTCCATACTGCAATAGATACATTATCTAAGCTCTAAATGTTCCCCCAAGTAACTCTGCTATTATAGCACAGCTACGGCAGGGATCTCAGCTCAAAGCCTACTTTTCTAGGTTATGCACATTTATAGGAAAGGTGAAATGTCTCAACAGTTGCAACAGCAAGCCAGAAAATAATGGGGATCTCTGTGGCTGCCTGCTAGTTTAGTGAGTTGCAGCTGAGGCTAGCTGTGAGTACACAGCTGTTTCAGAGCTGTACAGGTGGAAATGGAGTTTAAAGCTCAAAAATAAAGGCAAACAGGGTATTTGTCTTGGAACACAAAAACAACGGGGACAGACCAAGTATGGCTTTGAGAGATTCTAACTTCAACTTTAGACCCTTAAGAATAAGAGCTAAATTACAATATAGACTATCCTAAATATATGCCACGTTTGGCAGCATCTCAGATGCACCTGTCCTTTCCCCAACCCATTGTCAATAATATTGATTGTGTGAGCTAAATATCAATTCAGCCGCTTCATTAAGTAACCCCTTGACAACTAGGATAGTAAGAAAGAGATTCAATACCAAGGGTTCTTCTCACGCAATAAAAGCATGGCCCAGGCAAAGAATCTGGGTTGATTAAGAGAGACTTTATAAAGGGAAACATATCATGGACACCATGAACAAGGTTGTTTTGATTTTGGTAGCTGTCCGGCCAGCACTTGGTTGTAGGTTGCATTTAAGGATGCACCAAATCAAGCTTATGTTTGGGCAATCTGCTTTGGGTTTGAATGGTGTGGGAAATACGTTCTGATTGGATCCCTGCTGCTTTAGAGCACTCAAGCTGCCATCACAGGCAGACATATCAACTTGCTTTTGGTCTATATTGATCTTTTATTTTTAGCTGGTAGGAGCTTCTGATGGGTGGATGCAGTGGTTGAAGTTTATATTGCCTAAGCATTTTTGATGCCGGAAAATTGAACAAGAAGCAAGGGGATCTAAGATGCAGTTTCATGGTATATTGGGTGGCTTCAGCTATCAAGAAAGTATCTTGGGTTATGGTTAGTAAATCAAAGCCCAGAGTTTTTTATTCTGTTGGGAAATCCAAACCATTGTTTTATATAATAAGGAACAACTTCAATTCCAGAGCTACAGTTTAGTAGTTAGAAATGATAATTTGGGAGTTATATTTAGATGAGAACTTAAAAGTGATAAAAAAGAAATGTTTAATTCAAAAGTAAGTTTTGGATTTAGGGTTAGATGCGGCAGTTGGTGTTAAACATCAGTGAAAGCTCATCATCCAAGTCCAGGGGGTTTGGTGTGGGAGAAGCTCTGGTGGGGTGGTTTTCTATTCTGCAGGGTTAGGAGTGGGTGCCTTTTTGAGTCTTGGCTCTGGAGGGAAGCTTATGCTCTGTAAAGAAAGTGCCAACAAACATTGCAACGCTGGGTTCATCTCCTTCAGTAGGAATTGCAGCAGTGATACCCAAAAAGCAAGCCTTGTCCGTGGGAGAAGAACAAGAGGTGAAGCTGAAAAAGCATGCATTGGCCACTGCTTGGAAGGGGATGGCAGCAGCAGCAAGAGCGTTCAGGACAACCATGGGAGGATCTTTGAGCCAAAGGCTAAGCAGGCTTGGATGTAGCTTGTTGCAGAAGAGTGGAGGATTTGGATAGACATTTTGGTTACCCTTCTTGGTTGTGAATCCCTTTTATACACACTCCTCCTGGATCCAATCCCCACATGGCATCATCTTTTACAAAATCAGAATGCTAAGAATTTAGGATATTGTGGCAATGTTAACAAAAGGAGCCAGAAACCAAGGTTTTAGGCCAAGTGGGTCACAAACCAAGCCAATAAGGTGTTCTAAGTGACCCAATCTGAGCCAAAAATCAGCCCCTTGACCCTCTTAAACAAATGGGACATTATTTTTCTTGTTATGCCTAGGCACCAGATTGGTTATTTTATAACTTAATCACATTATTCATATTCAAATTATTCAGAAAGAGTAGAATACAATCAATCCCAAATATTTAATTGATCTTGGGCTTGGGTGATTTTTTAAAAAATAATTCATTGATTTTATAATTGAAAATTGCAACTTATAGTACTACTGAAAATATCTTAAGTGCTACTACAAACCAAAAATATTTATGATGAGTTGCATGGGAGAGTAATAGCAGCCCCAAAGCTATAAATGCTATTACCCTATCTTTGGCTCATTATAAATATTCTTAGTTTGTTTCAGAAAAAAAGGTTGTTGTTTTTGAAAGACTGATAACTCTATTTAAAATACACCCTCTAGTAAGCTGCCCTACTTCATGAACTTGCCCCAATACACTACTAGCATCTTCTGATACTTTTGTTTATCTGGTATCATCACGTGATTTAAAATGATAATTTATCTCAGAATATTCTGAGAAGCTTTCAAATGTTAAAGATGAAGTATATAACTTCCCATCTTTCATCAAATATGAAAGATTAATGCGCAGATTTTTAACTTCAAGCTCTCTTTTTATAGGCCTAACCTTTCTCTCATAAATATAAAAGAATGACTTTTGGGAAAAAATTGAACTAGTTAAAGCTGAATTGTATAATTCTTTTCTTCTTTCTTCTTTCTCACAAATATTTTTTAGATCATTAATGTTGTTAATATAAAGTACATTTTCTTTTTCCTTTATAATTTTTGATATTATACCAAAGTGACCATCAACAATGCTTTTTCCATGGCATTCAACAAAACGGTTATATTTTATAGAACCCTTAATATATTTAGGTGCCTCTTTAAATAAGTAATATAAAAATTCATATGATCTAAAATGATTTCCATTATCTGTCCATACTTTTATATTTTTTATTTTTTTAAATCTATCTAATTTAAGAAGACTTATTAGACACTCACCTGAAAATAAAGAATCATGTGATAATATTTGAGACAAAAAATCATGATATTCATATTTAATTTTATTGTTTTCTTTAAAAACTAATGCAAACCCTAATAATGAGATAGGTTTTTTTGAATAAAAATAATTATTGGTCTCAATTGGACCACCTCCAACCTTTAAGTTTACTTTATAATCTATAACTACAACACAAGTCTCATTATCTAGTTCATTAATATCTTTTTTATATTCACAATTTTGATGAACATAAAAGTCTTGGTGCTGATTAATAGTCTTTAAGTCATTGTCTATAGATTCTGGTAATGGTAAGTTTTTACTTTCACATTCTTCCTTCTTTTTTTCTAGCAAATTTTTTAAATTACAAATATTGCACATATCAGTTTGTTTTTTTACTTTTTATTATATTTTTAGGGATTAATTTATAGTAAGTAGAAATTGAAACCAAAATTTCATTTTTTATTTTCATATTTTCATATATTTCTTTTTTGTTTTAAGTAGAGAGTATTTAATTTCAGTTGAGTAATTACTCATCTCTTTTTCTATATCTTTATAAATTTTTTCAGGCACTTTTTTTGTAAACTGGCTTGTTTCAAAAGAATTTTCCAGCAATTTTTTAATTATTTTTTTAGTTATTTCTTTTTTAAATGAATAGTTATTATTTTTTTGGATTTTTTTGTTTAAGCTTAAATTTTTATTTTTATTTATTTTTCTTGAGTATTCAAACTCACTTTTGGTTATATTAAACCCCATATCATTAAGCTCTTTTAAAGAGTAACTGGAATTAACCAGAGATCGCAAGGCTGGGAGATGTTTTTGGGGAGAAGATTTCATGAGATCCTTTAAGTTTTCAATGAACTCATTGCCTTTTTGATTTTGAATAGTTGGCAGGAACTGAGCTTTTCCAAATTCAGTTTGAGTAAGGAAGTGCTTGATGAAATTATCAAGATCATCACCAGCAATAAAGAGGAATGCCTTTTTTAACATTGCAATTCTCTCTCTTTTTGTTGAAGCTCCCAAGGAAAAAAGGGTAGCATGGAAGAAGAAAATTTAACTGAGGACATGGTAGTATTTTGAATCTGTAATTAGGTCAGATCTCTGATGTGTGCCTTAATGATGGAGTAGTTATGATCAGAATGTGGTCTTTGAATGGGGTCTTTTGGATTTGAAGCTTTGTGGTACTTTAGCTCTTATATACCAAGCTAAATGACACCATTCTGAAAGAAATGGTGTGATAGCTTTTATTATAGTTTGAACTTGAATTTATGTTTGCAGAAATTAATTAAATACCCAGTTTTCATGCACAAGTGATATATGTGAAGCAGCTAAGCATTATTATTACATCATATCCTCTTTGTAATCAATGCAAATCAATTAAAATGATGTATTCAGTTAATTGTAACTCTTCCGCATATTTTTAAAATGATAAAATATTAAAGAATTCCATTTAAAGAATGCTTAATTTGAGGTTTGAAGCTCACTTGAACCTTAAAATCAATCTAAACAGTGATAAAAACATCCTAACTTCAAACTATCATAAAGTCCTAGAGAATTGAGCTTTTTAAATAAAATAAAATGCGAAAATAAAGCTCTCAATCTTATCTTTAATTTCGTCAAATAAAAAACATCTGTTGTGTATTGAAAAAAGAGTATTTATTAGCTTTGAAGTGATCTACTTTATATCATTAGATATAATCATATAATAAAATCTGGATTATACTCTTTTAAATTACTTTTGCTTTAATTTTGAGCATATTATACACATTAAAACCTTTCCATCAATAGAAAGATAAGATTCCTAGCTTCATTTTGATAGTTTACAGTGTGAAAAAATATTAATTTTTCATTGAGTTATTAATGTTTTAAATATAAAATGTTAATTAGTTACTTTTTCAAAATCGAACTGTGTTATGCTGCGACTTGAGCAGCATGTGCATTAGAAAATGGCCTAATCCCTAAAATAATGACCCAAATATTGGATACTCCATACTTGAAGTAATTCCTTGGCAGCCAATGATTCCTTTTGTAATATATATTTATTGCTTTTAGCTCATATCCTTATTTGGCCTTTGTTGACAATGACTCATGTACCTTATCAGAGCGGTAGCTAGATACTTTATAAAAGGTACTTTAATTTTATCTATTTCTGTTGACCCGGTCGATGTCATGGAACAGTTGATTTCAACCCCCTGGTTCGGAGAAACAATTCAATGGTTCTGGGTGATACCGTTTCAAAAATCCAAGCCGTCATGCACGCTGGGCCAATGGTGTATGTCGATTCCGATATGAAACCTGATAGGTTAGCTATTTTAAGTCGAGCTCAGATTATGTAATGAAACATGCAGGTCACTTGGACTTTAATAAATTCCAAGGTTAAATTCAAATTTTAAATTGTGGTTCAACTCGTGCAGTGTTATTACTGTACAGGTCTTTATATGCTATTCATCAGATTGTGGTAGACCGATATCATATTGAGATGTGTATGTTGTGAGACGTAACAATAATACTAGTAAAGTTGTTTAAAGGATATGTTGATGATAAAATTAACAAATCAGTGGGACTAGGGCCTGGATTTGATGTTCGATGAGTTCAAGCTCCAAAATTTATGGGAAGTATATCTCAGGATGATGGATAAGTTTAACTTGAAGGGTTGATATAATATTTATATTCAAAAGGGTCTAGTTAAGCCGATACTTTTATAAGTTGCAGTGTAGTTCAAAGTATCATTCTTTGTAGCTATAGTCGCCAATGATGATACTTGGGAATTTTCTCATTAAGGAAGTTCTGGTTTGAGAACTTTTCAGAAGGATTTTATGGAGGTTGGGTGACTTTGTCACCATGGCTTCCCAGAAGAAGACAGTCTGAGGATGATGGCTGGAAATCTTCTGCAGATTCACAAAGCAACAGTTGGAATTCATGGGTATGTGATTTAGAATCATTTCCTCTGGAAAATGAAGCTCTTCAAGCAACGGGAAACACTCCATAAGCCATCTATAAAAGGATTTGGGGAAGGTAGCAGGATATGCCATTGAAAAGCTTTTGGCGAGAAAAGTAATCCATGGGAATTCCAGCGGAACGTATTGGTCTACTTGGATGACAATGTGAGGCACTTTGGTGAAGTAGGTTAATATGTTTGTGATTCCTTCCATGGTTGTATTACAGACTTTGATGTTTAGGCTGGTGATGTGAGTCTTGGAGGGGCAAAGTATTAGACTATATAGCCGCACTCTTTTGGTTATTTCAAACATGTTGATATGTTTTTCCATGTCAGCATCTTGCTTGCTTCTGGGAATCCTGGGTACCAGGTTAGCCTCAAATCGAATCATTGCCGTTAATGTTGGTACTAAAGCCTCAACCTTTACTTCTTTTAGCGTTGCTTGGGTGATATCGTAGCAGAAGTCGTTTACGTAGTCATAAACACCCTCTGTCTTCTCATACTTGAATATCTCTAGCACTTGGCATCTTCGAATGATGGAAAGAAACCCTTTCAAGTCAAGAAAAGAATTGCGTAGAACAAATTCCTTCACTTGAGCACTCGATACATGCAACAGATGCTCTGAGGAGGCAGGACAATGATGTCTATACTCCAGCTCTAGAAAGCCGACCTTGCCAAAAATATCCTGGAATTTAACCAACGGAAAATCAACGCTGCAGCCGCGCAGCTTGAACCCCTTTAAATGTCGCAAAGCCTTTCCCAACTCAAGGATATTATTGCTGGCTTTCTCAACCCCTTTTGGTGCCAGCTCAACGTCCAGAGACGTAATGTAGGGACAACCCTCCCCTATCCGAACCCCTATATCCCCACCAACACCCGTCATTATTAGGCTGCGTGTGTGCCGCCCATACTTGCTAAGCAGCCACGTCAATGTCTCGCTCCGCTGGAAGCGCTCATCAAGCTGTAGAACTTGCCCAATCAATGGGATCATGACTTGGGACCACATTTGACTAGTTGGCTGTAGGCAAATAAGCTGTTCTCTAGACAAGTACGTGAATATCTCCTCCCACAAGAACGCTGGAAGTGTCATTGAATTCTTGGCAATTGCAGCAATGACTGAACTTAACCACATACCTTTTCTTGGCTGCACATGTACTAAGGTAAGCTTTAAATCATGCATGACCATAAATGCTACCTCGGAGCACACCAAGCTAAAGCGATTTATAGTTTTTTTAATACTAACTTGGCTTTATTAAGACTAAAGCGATTTATCTTAGCTCGGCTTATCAATTTATAATAGATTTTATTAATATCTTAGTTTAAGTCAATCATATGGCTATCCTCACCCTCTACTTGGATCAAACAGGACTAAACACAAATTAAAATATATTATTTATTTTAACAAGCTTCAAAGCCTAAACAAGTATAGCTAAGCAAGCCCTATTGGCTAAAACCATGAATTATCATGACTCAAATAATAAAAGCCTTTCATTTAAATAAGCTTAACATCAGCAGATCGTGCTAAGCAGTGCTAAGCAGTGCAAGCAAGTAGTGAAGAATCAGCAAATGAAAGGCGGGCTATCTCCAAGCAATTTTTTAATCACTCAATTGTAGAGATCTCAGCAAGCGATATTTATAGCAGCATATCCATCAATTCAAAATTGCCATACCAATCATAGAACCTAATGGTGACCAAGGATAATCCAATTCCTTTTCATCTTTCTCCTGCCATAGGTAGCAAACTAAACCACCATGTTTAATAACTGCTGCTACTCATAAATCATATTTTCTATGCAGTATAAAGATGGCCACCTTAACATTGGAGGCAGATATAGCCCAATTTAATCCTTCATCCCTACCCTGGCTATTCCAATCCAGCCTCTCAAACCCAAGGAAGAAAAAAATTCTGTGGGTTACATCTTACTATAAAGCTATAACCTGTTAGATGTAATGAGATTTATCAATCCAAAATTTATCACTTTCAATATGAATTTCAAACCATACCTGATTTAATAATACAATGTTTAAAAAAACTATCCTTAACTTTATTATTTTCCAAGTTTTCACACTTATAATTCAAATCCTAATTATAAAAATTAAACAGTAGCAGACAAAGCTTGTTGAACAAACAAGGGATACACCTGGCAGAAATATGGAGGTTGGATTTAAATCTTGATATATTCTCTGAGTCTGCCAATTATAAGCCCTTATGAAATAACTTACAGATATGAGAATGTGGGGTTGTCAAATCCAACAACCAGATCTCAAATCATGAATGTTGGGAATTGGAAAGAAATTCCCATCCATAGCACCTTAGTGAGAGATTTAAAGGGCTCAGTTAGATCCAATGTTACAGCCAAGGTTAACCACTTGCTCACTAAGGTACCTTTTAATAAACAGGGGATGATCAGCAAGTTGCCTCATGACAGGCCTAACCGCATCTCCCTCAATTTGGATGTCATGAAAGGGAAGCATATCCCCTTATAAGGAAAAAACTAATTACAATGAAAATACCTTAACAGCTTGTTTGAAGCACAGAAAAGCTTTATTTGGATAGCTGTCACTATGCTACTATTTTTATGGTCTAATAGCTGTTTACAGTGGTATAAAAGTTTCCTGGCATCCTCTAATAAATATCATCTTGCCCAAATCTTTTCCTCTGTCCTCCTCTTGGGCTATTATCTTCCCCAACACAGATACTGAACTATAGCTGATTTAGTAGCAACATTGACAGCAGTAACTAGTTTAATTAATAGTCTACCTTTAAAAAAACCACTCCAAGAAAAGACATAGCAAGTGTGATATGCCTAACCCTCCCAAAAAACCTTCATACCCATCTCCAACAGGGCATCCAGAAAGTTATGCTATTTACTAGGGCTAACTTGTATTCCTTGGTGTATATAAGGGGCCCTGCCCACTGTCAGGATGAAGTGGAGTGAGAGCTTGCTGTAATCAATAAAATGGGAAATGTATACCCAAATCAGGATGACATTACCAATGAGGAGGAGACGGTGCAAGTTTACTTGGAAATGGTACCCCTTAAAGAGTGAATAAGGAAAGGCACAGCAGAAGATTATGTACAGATACAACAAGAAGACCTTAATTTGACTCAGAGTCAAGAAATCAGCAGCATAGATAGGTTCACATTAAATTTTGCGGGGTTCAGGAATCATTTTGTCAGGAGGAGGAATATTTTCAGGAAATCACAGAGATGAGAAGGCAGAATCTAGTAATCTGGTTATTAAAGATCAGATTGGGAAATATTGAAGTACATGAATCATGAAGCAAGATATTTTATTTGGGAAAAATATCAAACTACTAAGGTAGTTTGGTGGGGACAATTGTTACTTAAGGCCTTTGGGTACATCTTGATGAGGTGGCCTCCTTGTACACAATATTTGGACAGCTTACAGAAACTACCAATGATGGTTCTGTAAGCTGTTACTTGTTCTCCTTTGAGGTCAGGATTCGTTGACCAGCAGGTCAAGGAAGGGAAAATTAGGTATAGGGCATCTGCTCCCCACTCAGCCCCAATTTCCTGTACCACCACCCACTTGTGATCAATTTTAGATTTAGATCTACAATTGCCACAAGCCAGTGTTGCTTCAGGCCAGGGTTTCTTTGGGTGGTGGTGCTTTGGCTGAGCCACACCTGGGAAAACTATGGCTGTGACACCCACATGGCACAACACTAGTATCCTCTACCTCATCCAGATCTGTCACAATCCAGGCTAAGCTTAAATTTGGATGCCTTTAAAGGGGTGTTCAAGTGACAACACTTTAAACTGGTTGCACTCTACATAACCCTGCCACTGTATCTTCCAGGTTTCATAATCTACATGAGTTGCCCCTGCCACAGGGCCCCAGTCAGCCATGGCGCCTCCAGGTCCACCACATGGGCAAGCCTAATAGTCAAAGTCACCTACACCGCTTCAAAGAAGATTTCAAGCCGCACTACATCAAGACCTTCTTGCATTGTGGTGAAGACACCTCCACCCAGCATCAAACAGACCGGTAGCACCATAGAACCCCTTGCTGCTGCAACTGAACCATTTATAGCTCTGTATTGGGATTGGGGAAGACAACATCCAATAGGAAGGGCAGAGAATAGGAGCAGGGAGTGGCCTTATCTGTAAGATGGTCCTTAATATCCCAAAAAGGGAAGCCACCAATCCACCTGGGGGTGGCATTGTGATGGGATCCAAGTATGGTGGGAGTGGCAAATAGTTGGCCCTGGGGCCGGGGCTTGGAATTGACAATGCACCTGGGCAGGAGATATCACCTGTATCTCAGCATTGGAGGAAGAGCACCCAATGCCGTTAGATACTCAATGTGGCGCCTTTATGAGCGCACCCTGTGTATTGTAAGATATGTTAGGGAGCAGGGAGTAAATCTTGGTTGCAACACTTTATCATTAGCCCACTTCAAAGAAACATTAAACCACTTGTGTTAAAATTTCCCCAAATTGTTCTGGCCTGTTCCTTCTCTATCAACTCACTTTGAACTAATGTTGAAAAATTTCCCTAAACTTTTCAAGCTTAACTTAAAGCCTAGAACTTATCATAACTATTAAGCATATCATCAAGCTCCCATCAGTATCCTCCACCTAGTCTATTTTTTGTGGATCCCCATCAGTAAAATCACCTAGACTCAGGCAATTAGTCTCACAATTGAGTTTTGCCTAGAATAGACCCCCCATCTTTGGCCTCCACCCAGGTCATCATAAGCAGGCATACCTCATGCATCACCGCTGTTTTTACAACCCAAATAGTTAGCTTGATATTTCAGTTGCAAATTAACCAAATTAACCTCCCAGATATCTTCAAATCATCAAGTTCAGCAGCTGTATATCTTAAAAGCCACCCTAATGATGGTTATAGTCTATTCATGCTTACACAGTATTATTAAGGCCTCTTTAAAGCTACCCCTGAGTCATAGACAAAAAAAACCTTTACCCCTTTCAGGTAAAGTATCCCAAATGTATTATCACCCTAGTTGGTATAAGAATTTCATTGCTACCTCAGCACATTTTTACAGGAAAGACCCCCAGCTTTGTTATCACCTCACATTGTCTAAGTATTCTTATACCCCTTGGTAAACCTATCCCAGGGCACCACTTTTATCCTTACAAAGCACTAATAAAAGGCCACTTTATTATCACCCCAAAGCATAGCAAATCATCATCAATCATAAAGGCTAGGTAGATCATCAAAAAGCAAATATTTACCTTTCCATACAAACCATCTTTATAAAGCCAAACCCAGTCCTTGCCTGAAAAACAGCCCTCAATTTAGATCATCACACCTGCCTTCCTACCAGACATTAAGACCAAAAAAAGCTCAATACAAGAGTTGAGTACCACTAGTTACATCCTATCATCATATACCATGGAAGCATCTGATGATTCAGGTGCTCAAAAACCCATAAGTTTAGACCTAGTGGTCAAAATTAAGCTTCTTCGACCTCTGGATAAGCGCCACTCCCAGCTATCTAAGATGGCAAATAAAACCCCCTCATGTGACAGAGATAACTGGATAATATGATGCCGTTTCTAAATGATGGGAAATAACCACCCAAATCCACATAGAATTGATGATTAACCACCAACACGGCTTCAGATATTTTTTGTGAATTTTCCAATTGTAACTCCAGGATTAAGTAGAACAATCAATCCTAACCAGAGTAAAACAAGATAAATGACCTGGGAAAGCATCAATGCATCTTCAGCATAGAATTCTGGGCATTGAGAAGTGACCCAATTTTTATCTTCAGGAATGGAGGGAGGAGCTACAAAATTGGCTGGCATGAAATTAACATTTTGCGGCACCAACAACAAAGTTCCCAATGCTGGGCCCCATCTTCCTGAAATGATTCTGTTCAGAATCAGATTGTACGGGATATACCGCAACAACCCAAGCACAGGATGCATTTTTAAAATTTAAAATTAGAACTTGGGATAATTGATTTTTATTGAGTAAATTTAGGAGGACTCAACTCTTAGAGTTGAAGCAGGGAAAATTATTCAATATATATCAGAAAAATTGACTAAGCAATACCACCTGAGTCTTGATCTCCTATTTCTTTGGAATCTTCAAGTAAGTATCTAGTCCAGGTTGTGAAGAACCCTTGTATGACCAGTTTCTGACAACCATTCCAATTAATGAGCTTATATCAGGTGACCCTCATATTACGTTGATTTATCAACGTTGGTTCACAAGGGGGAGCTGGTTTCAGCTGGCATACTGGAGCAGCCGTGACCCATTTTCAATCAACTGTTTGGTTTAAATCTGTTAACTCGGTCAATTTTAATACAGGTTTTCAGGCCTTCCGTGCCTTCTTACTTGGACAGACAATACCCGGCATTATGGAACTTACTGTGACACCTCATGCTTGATAAAGCTCTGAAGATAGTACCATACTTAATAACAGCTTCCTAAGGGTACCAGATGGAAATTATTCACCAGGAAGTTATCCAGGCCCACCATGCCAATTTTTTAGTTGGACACCAAGGGGAAAACAAGAATATAGAGATAATCTTCAGACAATCTGATTGGAGAGGTCTCACATCTGACATAGTAAATTATCTGAAAGGTTGTGTGGTTTGTCTAAGATCAAAGCCCTCCCACCTCAAACAAATGGACCTAATGGTTCCTCTACGTATTGTAAGCAGTCCCTGGACAACTCTTTCTGTTGACTTCATAGCTGAACTTCCCCCATCAAATGGTTATATTCAATCATGGTAGTGGTATATTGTTTCACAAAAGTGAGCCACTTCATTCCTTATCAAACCACTATTACATAATTTCAAATAACTAATCCTTTTTCAACAATGTATTTATCTACTACAGCATTTCCCAGGAGATCATAAGTGACAGAGGCCCGCAATTCACAGCACAATTCTGGGAGGAATTCTCCAGACTCCTAGGCATTAAGTTATGCAGATCAACAGCCTACCACCCCCAATTCAATGGCCAGAAAGAGAGGGTGAATCAATGTTTGGAAAAATTTCTTAGATGCTACTCTAACACTGAACAATATAACTGGTCCCAAAACATACCAATGACCCAGTTTGCTTACAAAAATGCCCCACACTCCTCTTCTAATGTCTCCCCATTCTTTGCAAATTATGGCTACAACCCCCAATGTAACTTTGGCTCACTCTCAGGTAGCAAAGTGGAATTGGTATCCTCACAGGCAGCAGTTTTAAAAAGAATCCATGAAGAAGTCAAAGTGTCCTTGACTCATGTTGTGACAACTTATAAGGCTTATGCAGACATGAAAATAAGAGGGGACCCAGCGTATGAAATTGGTGATCAAGTACTGGTTGACTCCTGGAACATGCAACTAAAAGTACCCTGCCGGAAGCTAGGCCCCAAAAGAGTAGGTCCATTCAGAATCTTAAAGAAGATTGGATCTTCAGCCTACCAACTGGACCTCCCTCCCTCCTTCCACATCTTCAGCACATTCCATGAATGCCTATTAACTAATTATGAAGGTCCCCCTGTATCTACCCCTGACCCCATAATGGCGGATGGACAACTGGAATATGAACTGGAATCAATAATTGCATCCAAACTATCTTGCAAGCGCCTGTACTACCTAGTAGCCTGGAAGGGATGCCCAGCCTCAGAAAACTGTTGGATTTCCCATCACAACCTCACTCACGCCCAAGAAATGCTCCAGAAATTCCACGAGAACAATCCCCAAGCAGTAGGTCCAGTAAAGGCCCCCTAGCTGCCATGAAACTCTCTCCTGCCCACGAGAACTATGCATTTGCAGCACTCCCAGGAGGCGGAAAGTCCCTGTTACCAAAGAAGGAGAGTAATATCATGGCCATAGTTTTCCTGGGTGTGGCTTGGCCAAAGCGCCGCCACCCGGGGAAACCCGGCCCAAAGCCCTGCCCGCTTGCGGCAATTGTAGATTTAAATCTAACAATTGATCACAAGTGGGTGGTGGCACGGGAAATTGGGTCCAAGTGGGGCGCAGATGCCCCATACCTAATTTTCCCTTCCTTGACCTGCTGGTCAACAAATCCTGACCTCAAAGGAGGTCAGGTAACAGCTTACAGAACCACCATTGGTGGTATCTGTAAGCTGTCTAAATATTGTATTCAAGGAGGCCACCTCATTAATATGTACCCAAAGGCCTTAAGTAACAATTGTCCCCACCAAACTACCTTAGTAGTTTGATATTTTACTCTCAATAAATATCTTGCCTCAATGATTCACTTATTTCAATATTTTCCAAACAGATTTTTAATAACCAGACTGCTAGATTCTGCTTTCTCACCTTTGCGGTTTCCTGGTAATCTTCCACCTCCTGCTGAAATGATTCCTGAAACCCATGAAATTGAATGTGAGCCTATCTATGCTGCTGATTCCTTGACGTTAAGACAAATGAAGGTCTTCCTGATGTGCCTGCTCATAATCTTCTGCTGCACCTTTCCTTATTTACTCTTCAAGGGGTACCATTTCCAAGTAAACACACATTGTCTCCTCCTAATTGGTAATGTCATCCTAATTTGGGTGTACATTTCCCATTTGATTGATTACAACAAGCTCTCTCTACTTTACCCTGACAACCACCCCCAATCTTATGGCCAACCAGAGAGTGTGGATCAACATCTGGAGACAATTCTTAGATTCTACTCCAACGCTGACCAAGACAACTGGTCCCAAAACATACCAGTGGCCCAATTCAGCTACAATAAAGCCCCTCACTCCCCATATAACCTCTTGTCACTTTATGCAAACTACAGCTACAGCCCCAATATGAATTCAGCTCCCTCTCAACAAGCAAGGTATAATTGGGAACCTCACCAGCAGCCTTCCCAAAAAAACTCCATAACCAAGTTAAGGGGTCTGCCGCGCTTTTCACATAACAGTGCCACACTTATTTGATATTATAGGGCACATGGCATTTGCTTGAATACCGTCATATGTGAGGATATATGTAGTATTTTAACTGAAGGGATGGTATTGAATAGAAAAATACCTGTTGTTAAAGGATGGCTCCAGAACATGCAGGAGCACTTACATATCAAAAGATGATTTTATTGCCATTTATCAACTCTCCCTATACCTTATCCAAGGTTAACCCCTGGGCTGCTAGCAATGTCTTCTTGGCATTCTAGCATGCCCATATTTTGGGCTATCAGTGGTCCAGGTTTGGGGCTTGTGGCATGCCAACCAAAGAATGGATCCATCTTCACCCAGCCCAGGTGGCCCTTGCTGGTGCAGGTTGGTTAAGTAGCCTCCAGATCACTCCCCTCTATACTAAACATGCTTCAGGCTGCATGCTTAACAGTAAAATTTGTATGCAAGTTTGAGATCACGGGGAATCAAACCCAGCCCCTCAGGCTGGATATAAAAGTAGGGTGGCGCCTACAACATTTACCAGGCAGCCCTTGCAACAACTTTCTATCAGCACTCACTGTATAGCCAGTTTGGCGCCTCAGCACCAAAATCAATTGTTAGGCAGCGGCCACGAGCTTTTCCCAAGAGGCCCAGCAGCAAACCTTGTGTCTGCTGAGCGCCCCAACCCCCTTACCATTGGCTGAATGGTGGTTCCATCCATCCAGCCAACTGCTGCTGGTCTGGTATACATCCATTTTATATCCCTGATTTAGGGTGTTTGGCTGCTGTAACCCATACCCATGAGCTCTGTCATGATCAGCATTGTTGCTTGGTCAAAAATCCCAACCAGGTCCCTGAAACCAGATGTGGAAGCTTACAGGGCATATGCAGACACTGAGAGAAGAAAGACTATCATATGAGATCAGCAATGAAGCATTGGTTGGCTCCAGAGGCATGTGCTGAAGTTCCCCTGCCAAAAGCTCAGCCTGAAAGGGTCCTCTCTTTTAACATCCTAAAGAAGATCAGAGAATCTGCCTACCAACCTGGTCCTCCTCCCCCCTCTCATATATTCAGCACCTTTCATGAATGCCTCTTAACTAATTATTGAGGCCCCCAGTATCTACCTCTTACCCCATAATGATGGATGGCCAGTGGGAATTCAAGCTAGAGTTGATGATTGCCTCTAAGGGGTACTGTAAACGCTTGCGCTACCTAGCGTCCTGGGAAGAGTTCCCAGCCAGGGGAAATAGTTAGGGTTTACGCTGTAGCCGCACTTACAGACAAGAGATGCTACACGGCTCCTGCCCCGCGTCTACAATTGCTCCCTCTTGGGAAAGCCATCTCCCGGGATGATAAATAACCCGTGGCGCTCTCATTGGTTGCCCATCAATTGCGGGATCAAAAATTTCAGATCCCAATCAGAAACCTACCCAGACAAGCCTCATGGCTGCCATGCTGTACATGGACAGAGTATGGCTTACCAGGATACTGTATGGCCCCAATATCTATACTAGATACGGTATCATCCTCTCCTTAAATTTCCCCTGTATTCTGGTTGCTATCTGTAAGAGAGGGGGGCTAAACTAACTAAGCTTGGCTCCCATCCCAGAAAAGCAAACCACCAGGATGCCGCCCAGTGGAGAACTAGAATAGTTGCTCAAAGGGGGGACCACAGAGAGGACACTAGGGACAGATGAGGGAAGTAGGCGTTTAGTGCCATTAACACAAGTCCAGTAAGCAACCAGGAGCACAAGAAGGGACATGGACCATACCCTCAACTGTCTGCAGGGGCACGTAGTCCTTGTCCTCCAGGGGGGAGAGCAACACCGCAGATATCTCTTCAGCAAGCGGAATGAACATGGTGGGGTCCTGTGAGTGCAGCTCCAAGCCGTCACAGGTGAGACTCTTAACAAGAGCCTCTCCAGAATTGAGAGACCCGCTAGGCAACTGCAATAGGCTGTAGGGGTTGTTGCTCATCAAGCAGACCAAGGAGGTGATGCGGGATCACAGAGCCAGAAAAGTGGACCATAGAAGTAAAAAAACTGGGGCCAGGGGAAACCCCACAAATTTAAGACCAGGGGGTATTGTATAAATAATCACCAGAAAATTTGGGTTATGTAGGTGGTAACTTTTATCTAGATTACAATAGGAAATTCTTAACCCAGAGGAGCTGCAATCCAGTAAAATTTTAAGCTTACAAAAATAAACCGGCAGCCTTGGGGATGGTCTCAAATTAGCTTTAACAAGCCTGGGACTAGAGCGGGATCAAGCCCAAGCCAAAACAAGAAGAAATTCAAGTAAGAGTAGTCAATTATACTAACAATTAACTTAAAATTTTATTTCAAATAGGATTTTTGAGAGCAAGAACTCTTTAAACTAAAGATATAAACTG